>JAWWEU010000163.1:2154348-2190830 GCA_035583155.1 Acropternis orthonyx
GACTGGCCGTGGCACTCAGAGCTCTGGGCTGGGGGACAGGGTGGGCATCGGGCACAGGGTGGGCTCCGTGGGCTGGGGGGGCTTTGCCAGCCTCAGGGATCCTGTGATTCTATGGAACAGACTTGGACTCGTGTAATATACAGGACATTAATCTCCTGGTATTACCTCATGGAATGTGTTACAACTGTGACCTCAACAATGCATCTAAAAATCCATATTCCCAGACTTTCATTTCTATCCCCAACAGCCTCTATGTAGATATTTCCTACGTCACGTGCAGCTGGAGTCAAGGGCTCTCCCATGTATGTGAGGCCATCAGATTTCCCTGGTGGAATATTGATTTCCAAGAAATAATCTTCATTCAGCTTAAATATCTCATAAAGTTATCCCCTTACCCCAAAATAATGCACATTCCTGCCATCCCCTCCTTCAAATTGAATGTATCGCTCTGTTTAGCAAAGTATATCAACAATAAGGGACATAAAAATACATAGATGTCTCTGTATTATGGAACATTTTACTCTTAACATCCCAGCTATCACACATGAGTGGGAATTCATGCTTTTGGAGCAGTTGGAACTGTAAAATAGAGCAAAAAAGAAGAGGGTTGGCAGCTGTTTTAATGCACAGCGAAGCCAGGAAGTTGTTTAGGCTGTCTTTGAACTTGGCCAATGCACTGGGAGGCACCTATTGGTCAGAAAAGGGAGATATTTAAAGATCTATTAGGCCAAGAACACATGACATCAAATGTTTAACATTATCTAAGTAAATAAAAAATCGTATGTAAGGGAACAAGGTTAAAACTAAACTTTATGGCTGATCTCTTGTGCTGTTAAAAGATGATGTTTTTCCGAGTTGTTTTTTTAACACAAAAGAAACTTCCAGGCTCCAGATTCTGTCCAGCCTTGCTGCTTGTGGCACTGAGATTGGTGTTTATACAACAGACAATTTATTAAGCTTTAATAAATAGGGAAAATACTTGATTTTTTTGACTTAGGTGAGGTTTTTTTCAATTTATAGATGCAGCTTTTCTTTGCTATAAAAGACCTTGAGAACAACGATGTTATTCAGGCTATTTTAAAGGTTCAAATGGTTCAAATGGATGAATGTCTTTCCAGTGGTTGGATTAGATGACCCAAAAGGTCTTTTCAATTCTAAATAATTCTATATTCAGCCCACACATTTTCTGTGCCAGTGAGATGCCGTGACTGCTTTGAGATTCTCCCTGTCTTTCCCTTCTTTGCCCACAAAAGACTCTGGAACAAAAAAGAGGAGGGTTTAATATGTAAAACCTCCTGTGGAACAGGTGAAAGGATTCGTGCCATTGGCAGCAGCGCAGCAGAACTGGGATCGGGTGGTTGTGCTCAGTCCATTGATTAAACTCAGATCAGAACCCCCAAATGCAGGCTCAGCAGAACTCACCAGTGCCCAGCACTTCCTGAGCCATTTCCCAGCCCTGGGAGGCAACACATTCCGGTTTTGTGCCGATATGATCCATCATCACTCTCAGAAATGGCATTTAAATTTTGATATTGTGAAAATTAATTTTTTCAGAGCAGAAGGCTGTCTAAAAAAGCAGAAAAACACACCCCAAAAGCATCAATCCAACATGATTAACCCCCTTTTTCCGCTCAAACAATGAATTTTTGTGGACCAGTGCAGCTGCTGCAGCAGCCACCCATAAAATTGTCTCCTGCTCAGAGAGAAATGCAGAACTAAAAGCCATATTTTTGGATTGTTAAGTGTCACTTCAGTGAAATGTGCTCATGGTTGAATAGCTCCCGTTTATTTTCTAGGGATGGGTAAAAATGAGGAAATCGTGACAATTCTTGAATGTTGTTAATTGCTTTTCCTCCTGTTGTTCTTGCTGAATGGGGAAAGTGCCTTTATATTTGGTTATTTAAAGGAAAAACATTCCAAATGTTTGGTTTTGCTGTTACTTCACCTGCTTTTTCCCTTTTTTAAAACAAACAACAAAAAAAAAGAAGCTGCTGAAAAGAGGAGGAATTTCAGGGAATGACGATCTGGGGGAGACAGAAAAAGAGGGAAGTTGGGGAGAAATTGTTCCCTGGGAGGGTGGGCAGGCCCTGGCACAGGTTGGGCAGAGAAGCTGTGGCTGCCCCTGGATCCCTGGGAGTGTCCAAGGGCAGGTTGGACGGGGCTTGGAGCACCCTGGGCTGGTGGAAGGTGTCCCTGCCCATGGCAGGGGGTGGGATGGGATGGGCTTTAAGGTCCGTTCCAACCCAAACCATTCTGGGATTCTGTGATTCTTTGAAAGAGTAAAAGATGTTTGTGTGGGGCTTCACTGGAGTGAAAGGGAAGAAAACAAGGAGCACAAATAATTAATGGAAGTCCCCCAGATGTCTTTAGAAATACCAACAACTGCCTAGATAAGAAGGAAAGGGCTGCCTGGTTGCAGTCCTTGTTTCAAAGGGACAATAGACTGTGACACAATGGACTGATGGGGCTTTTGGAGTTCAAAAATAGCTTAGAGAAGAGCCACTGAAATGGATTATGAACTGACTTCTGGAGAGGAAACCCAGGGCGTCAGTGAAAGGGAAAGCTCAGAGTGAAGAGGGGAAACAAGTGGGGTCAGTGCTGTGGGCCTTTTCCCTGCTCAGTCCTCACTGTGGGTGACGTTGGGCAAGGTGGAATTTCCCAGTGGGTTTGCACAGCTCGGATCGCACCGGGCTGGAGAGGAGCAGCCAAGCACACCCAGGCAGGGAGGGAAGAGCTGCAGTTAATTATAAAGATGAGCGAGCTATTCGTGTCATGGAGCATATGGCAGCATGGGTTTGAACTGTGGGCACGGAAACTTTCTGCAGAGGAGAGCAGGGAATTCCTGGTCATGTCAAACCACGCTCTGAGTTCACAGGCAGGGGCTGACAGTCAGGGGATGTGCTGTTCTGACATATCTCCATCCACCAGAGATGTTCTGAGGTAAAGCTGAACTTCAAAGAGCTTTATCGAAGAAAATGCCATTTGGAAAACTGAAGCAAAGGGGGGTGGCGAGATTTTCTGATTCCTTTTTGGGGTTTGAGTGTGTGCCTTTGACTGTTTGGCAGCAGGAAAATGTTCGGTGGCTTCAGGGTGTGATGGTGCTCTTTAAAGGGAAGCGCTGTGTGATCATAAGGATGGACTTCATCCAGCAGATCGTTGCTAACTTCTGTGACATGGACAAGATCCCAAAAGTTTGACTGCCTTTTCAAAGTCACTAAACTTCCCAGGGCAGCCAGGAGGGGCTCAGCCTTTCCTAAGATGTGTTTCCTCAAGATGTTTACAGAGCTGTCACCCAGAAATGGTTCTGGACTCAAACACCCTCTGAAGCTCAGGCTCAGGACCAAGTCTGAGCTCTGGGACTTTGGTCTGGTTTTGGGTCATGGAACGGAAGGGGCACCCAGATCCTCGTGGTGTTTTGCTGTCCTGGGTGAGTCCTGGAACCAGAGACAGGTGGGAAATGTGTGTGGCCAAAACTGGCTGCACTTTTTTCCTGCCCTTGGAGTTGTTTCAGTCTGGCACACGTTGTCCAGCCCAGTTTGTCCATCCCTCATAAGATGTAAACAGCATTAAGCAGTTACTTTGTGAAATATGTGCTGTTGGGAGAAAAGAATCTATAAAAGCTTCCAGAATCGATGTATAAACCCCTGGTATTGCATCCCATTCTGTTTTGACACGTCTTCAAAGTCAGATCTAGAGTCCATTCCTTCACATGCTTCATGCATTGAAACACAGCAGTTTGTGTATTGGTGGAAATGTGCAAGCCCTGATCATTATGAATGCCTTCTGGAACTCGTTTGTCAGAAATCTCAGGCTTTAGTTGCTTGTTTGATTTAGTAAAGAGTCTGGAGGTTTTCATGTTTTTTGGACAAACTGAGTTGCTGAACAAGCTTTCTGGTGGCCTGGCTCTGGAATGAGGGGCTAAAGCTGCCCAGACCCCCTTTCACCTGCACTCTGCAACTAACTATGGAAATGGCTTTTTATTTAAGCTGATTATCAGCTTTTTTTTTATTTTTAATATAACCTTTTAACAATTCTCACAGACACCAGAGAGAACACAGAAACTGTATCTCAGCCTGCTCTGCAGAATGACGTGTCACCTAAATCTGCTCTTCAGGGATGGTTTTAAACTATTTACACCTAAACTTACAGGTTTTCCAAAATCTGTGAAACTATTACTCAAAGCAGAGAGGTTGTGATGCATTTTTGTTTTAATGCAATAAATCAGAATCACCTCTTAGCACGTGTTCTCAAAGCTGGGTTTGAGGTTGTAGAGGGACCGTGTTGATAGCAAAGATGAAGTGGATAAAGGAAAAAACTCCCAAATTTCCGTGTTTGGCATTTCTTTTTTGCTGTTTGACCCAGGGAACTTCTACTGGATGGATAACAAGCAATCGGAAGCCAAACCAAGTTTTCACCTTTGCCACGCACTCAGCACAGCCAAGTCCTGAAGGCTTCTGTCTGAGCAGCCCTGATGAGTCCTGATGTGTCCTGACACCGCCCTGGCTCGGCTGTCCTTCACTCCTGCCTCTCCTGGCAGCCAGTGAGCCTGAATTAATAGAAGGTGGCAAACCCTGTGCCCTGTGCTCCTGGTGTTGGGGGGCAGGGAGTGGTTGGCTGTGCCCAGCATATGGTGTGGGGTGACTGGCAGAGCAGCGTGGCCCTCGCTGAGAGAGCTCCTTGGGGCTGTGGCACTGCTGGGGGACGTTCCCACTGCATTTGGAGCACTTTGTGTGTCTGGGAAGAGAACTGGGGGCCAAGATTCCCCTTTCTTCCCCCAAATATGGGGCTCTGTTATTCTATGCACGCATTTTTTTAGCATAGCAACAAGGTAAACTGTTCTCTAACTGCACGTGGAAGGGTTTAGAAATGCTGAAGTAAAACTTAGTTCATAGAATCCTTGAATAGTTTGGGTTGGAAGGGGCCTTTGAAGGTCATTTAGTCCAGCTCCCTGCCATGGACAGGGACACCTTCCACTAGCCCAGCTTGCTCCAGCCTGCCCTTAGACACTCCCAGGGATCCAGGGGCAGCCACAGCTTCTCTGCCCAACCTGGGACAGGGCCTGCCCACCCTCCCAGACACCAATCCCTTCCCAATATCCCATCTAAGGTGCTGAGCAGGAATGTCTGCCCTTCCTTTGGGGCAGGAGCTTGTTTTGGCACGATGCTGGACTTCCCTGTCCCATGTAGGGCACTCCTTACAACAGCTTGTCTTGGGCTCTGGGAGTAAATCCCGTAACTTCATGCCTTCATCTCTTTCCCCACCGCTAAGTGCTCTGTTAGGAAATTAATTAAGTCATACATACGAAGTATTTTAAGTGTTTTGAGAGAATTGCTGTACAGAAAATTTCCCTTTCCTCCAACCTGCACACTCAGCCAGACTTCTGTTTATCCACCTGGGATTTCCGTAGCCTCGGGTGCTCCGCATCTTATTTAAAGTCTGAAACAACCACGGCAGTCCTGGGGAGAGGATCTGCTTTCCCTCAGCATGGGGTTCTTTGTGCAGTGCCACCAGAGCCAACACAAATGCTGCCTGCTCCTATGCAGGCTCCAGCTTCCGGCATCTCTCCTTTGGAGCTGATGCCCACCTTGGAGCAGGCAGTGTTTGCCTGGAAAAATGTCTTGTGTCAGCTCAGCCTTAAATGCTGGAACTGTTTTAAATAAACTGCCCTTCCCTTTCTGTAACACTGGCATGTTGGGGCCAAGAAATGGAGTTTGGGACAAGGAGCATTTGCTACAAACTGCATTTCTGTTGCTTGTGTTTTTCTTTTTTAAAAAATAAAATCACTAGGCACTGCAAATACAGTGACTGTTCCAATCAGGATCAACATTAATTTCTTCCCAGCTTTCAAATGTTATAACTGCATTTCCCCCGACACGTTGGCATCTGTGTTGGTATTTATAAATTTTTGCATGCTTTGACTGCCATGCAAATCCTTCCAGAAAGTCCCCTCCGAGGAGCTGAAGTGAGAGAGATAATGGAGCACTCAGAATAACCCTGCCTTGTTCAAGATTAGTTTGCCATTAAAGTTGGGGTGTTTTTATCAGATGGATGTGTTGAGAGCAACTCGTCGGTGTCAAGAACAGACAAAACTGGGTTTACAGCTAAAGGAGCAGTTCTGGTTCTCTGGGCTCACATAAGAAGCACCAACTCACATTTTAACCTTCTTTAATGTTTGCTTACAAATCTGAAATAGGCTCCTGATGCCATTCAGGGGCTGATGGTGGCTGTTCCCAATGGATAGAGAGGATCATTATCAGGGTATTTCATAGAAGCAGATGGGATTTATGTGTTATTATTGTTTATGAAATATTATACAGTGCTATCTGTGAATGATATTACTCTTTTAAACAGTCCTTCTCGTGTTCCCATCTCATCCCTTCCTCCTTCTGCCCTCCATAGCCTTGTCCATGGGCTTTACAATCCCATTGGAATGTGCTGGAGTGCAGCTGCTACTTGAGGAGGGACTGAACCTGTTCCGTAAACAATCCGTGCTTCCAGACCTTGGGAAGGCTGGGATTTGGTTCCTATCCCTCACTGCAGTCAGGTAGTGGATGCCCTTGGAAGCCGGATGACATTCCAGTGCTCTGAGGTCTAAACATACTTAAACCCCAACATTTCAGGATGAAATAATACCTGGTTGTTTTGCTTTCTATTGTGTTCCTCACCAAGGAGATGGAGACCTGTGATGGGGTGGGAATTCCCCTGCTGCAAAAGGTACTGAGGGAGAAGGGGAGAGTTCTGGCTTTGCCAAAGTAGTCAGGAAAAGGAATAATACAGGCCAAGGTCTCTAAAGGTGCTACAGAATATAAAACAGAACAACATACAAGAATAATACAGGGCAAGGTTCTTCCTGATGCCCATCGTAAAGGAGAGACCATCAAGCCCATTACTACTCCCAGTCCTCTTCCTGCCTGGAGACTTGACCTCTCCTTCTCCCCATCCAAAATAAACGTGCCACAGCCAAATTAGGGCTGTCCAACAGGATTTTAGCCAACAGAATGAATTTATCAGTCTCAGAGCTTGTCCACTAAAATCATGAAGGCACAGAGTGGTTTGGGTTGGAAGGAACCTCAAAGATCATCTGCTTCCAACCCCTGCCATGAAATCCCTGTTGAAATCACTGGGAATTTTGCTCTTGGTTTCAGAAGAACTTGGATTTTTCTGCAGTTTTTAGCCAGGTTTTGAAGTTGCTTCTCCAAAATAACCTGTTTACTGTTGTGTGAGAGGAATATTCATAGCTCAGGTGTTTATACTGCTGTTCTGTCAGACTGGGGTGAGATATGAGATATGGGCGAAACAACACCCATGGGAAGAGGGGCCAATGTGTTCTCTCTCCTGATTAAAGTTTCAACGGAGTTTAGACTAAAGCAGATACATTAATGCACGAAAAAGTTGAATATTTAAACCTGAATACATAAAGTCATTACAGAAGGGAGTCTGTAAAGAGAAAAAGAGGCGCCTCACGACGTCCTCTCTCTGGTGTCACACCCCAAGTTATGAAACGCCAACCAACGGGTCACCCCGAAACTCCCTGCCCACCAATCATTCCTCCAGGAAACGTTGGGAACAGGGCTCTTGGGGCTGGGCAGGGAAGTCTGTGGCGCTTCCTGTGGAGCTGCTGGCTGTGGGGAGCTCTGCACTCGCACACATGATGGATGTAACCCAGTTGTGCCTGTGGATCTGTCACCGCTCCGCTCGGATTGCAGCCTCGCACGGTCCCAAAATAGCACCGAGGAGACATTAGTGCATAGCATGTACCTCTGTGCCATATGCTCAGGAGAAAGGAATCTAATTGGCCCTGGGATTTTTTTGCATGTATTATAATGTTTTAGCCTCCTGCAAAATAACTCTTTTTGCTTTCAGCAGCAACAGCTCAAATAAATTTGGCCGGACTTGTGCAAACCACGGCTCTTGCCCTGCTTTTGGCTTGATTAATGCCCTGAAAAGGAAAGCTCCGAGCAAGATGCAGCATAAATCACAGGCTAAGTTTTGGGTTGGGGTTTTTCAAATTAATTAATTTATTTCAAGGCATGTGTTTCTTTCTTTTTTTGGAACGGGTTTGTCTTCTGTTGAAATCAGATCTTCTCTGCTACTGTCATCAGTAGAGTTTTGTTTGAATTAATACCCAAGAGATCCAGGCAATGTGGATCTGATAAATAACTTCTCTGAGCAACCCCTTGACCACTCTCCACGTGCCCCAATGCTTTAAAATGTGCAGTCAGAAGTGCTGGTGGAAAATTAACTTGCCTTTCTTCAGGTGTGCTGCATTTTAAACATGTCCTTGGGTGAGAATCGGCAGTGCCACGACCAGCAAAATGCAATTTACACCTTTTCCAGCCGTGGATCACATTCATGTGTGATTCTGTCCACTCGGAAATTTTTGCTCACCCATCCAGGCAGGAAACAAACCTCTCAGATCCGAGTAATGTGTCGAATCTCTCCTCGACAGCACAACTCGAGTATCAGATTATGCTTTTCAGTTAATCCAGAACACAAAAATCTGTCACAGAATGTTTTCTCAATTCTTTTCTCAGTTATAGCTGTTATTTGAAGAAATGATCAAATATGAGCAGGAAAATCATGAGCAGCATCTGCTTAGGAAATAAGCAGGGACTATCTCTGCCTTGGTGTAATCAAGAGTCTCTCCTCGTTGGCTGTTTAGGCACTGATGTAGCAAACAGGATTAAAATGGCAAAGGCACTGCTGGTGGGGCTTGAACAATATCTGGAATAGCTCTTTTATTTCCTTGCCTTGGCATGTGGTATGTGAAGTAACCTCATGATTTGTGCCCAGAGTGACGTGCCCTGCTGGTCCTCTGGAGCGGGAGCACAGCTGGATCACTTTGGGGGACTTGATGTTCCTGAGTGTCCCAGAGAGCAGTGGGACATCAGCTGGCTGTGAAACCTGCTCTGCCCTCACCATCCCTCCCCACAGCTCCCTCATGGGTTTTGGGGACGGGCTGGGGAGACACTGCCCTGCACATTGCCTGGAAGTGTCCAAAAGATGTCTGAACGTGGCACTTGGGGACATGGATTAAGGGTGATCATGGCGGTGTCAGGTTATTGATGGACTGGATGGTCTTAGAGGTATTTTCTGACCTTAATGAGTCTGTGATTGCATGAGTTGGCACAGGCTGGCCAGAGAAGCTGTGGCTGCCCCTGGATCCCTGGGAGTATCCAAGGCCAAGTTGGACAGGGCTTGGAGCAGCCTGGGATGGTGGGAGGTGTCCCTGCCCATGGCAGGTGGGGAACTGGATGGGCTTTAATGTCCAACCCAAACCATTATAAGGTGCTTTATCATAATTTTCAGCCCTTCCCTCCAATCAGCAGCACTTTATGAAGAGAAACGTGCTTTCCCATCTGTATCCAAAGCAAGGTGTCTGTGCCTGCAAACCTGTGCCCTCTTATTAGATGGAGTAAATCTGGTGTTTGTTTTCTTTTCTTTCTCCATTTTCTTGCCTTTTTTTAACTTTGTTTTCCAAAGTGCTGCTGTGTCAGGGTTTGCTTTGACATCACAGATCTCCTCAGTCCTGTTGCACCAGTGCATTTATTCGCTGGGTGCTTTAAAAGCAAACCAGTAGCAGGAGCTGCTTTGCATCCCACATTGTAAATGCTCCTCAGATGTGAAGTTATTGATCTCACAGCCTGGGGAGAGGTGGCTGGGCTGAGGCACAGCCTCTCATGGAGCAGAATGAGTATTATTGGCACCTCTGGGGATCTCTGTCCTTATGTGCAGCAGTTTGGGAATCCTCCTTCAATCCCATCTGCTCCGAGGTGCTGGCAAGTGGACAAGCCAAGCATCTGCATTGCACTTGTTTGTGTGCACATCAAAGTACGGAAATGGACAGGAGCTCTGTCTCTGGTCGATCTGAATTTATGATTTTGTTCTACTTTTTCTTCCTGACAACTTGCAAGGCCAAGCTCTTTGCAGGGAAAGCAGGTCCAAACCATAATTAGGAATATTTGACATTTTTTGGGTCATTCCCATTACATGGTGGGACGTTTTGGATTTTGCTGGAGGCCAGGGAGCTTTGTTTATTCCATTTGCCTTTCACTGCTACCCATTTTTACATATCATTTTGACAAAACCTGAAACCTTGGGTGAAGGGAGCAGGAGGTTTTGCTGCAACAACCAAATCCCCAGCAGGAAATTTACTGCGTTGCCAACTTACGGTTATCTAATTGACTGAGAAAGAATCAGAAAGTTTCTAAACATCCTCCTGAAATCAATGGCGACTGCCTTTATTTTGGGCCTTGGGCAGATTGAAATGGAGACAATAAATGGGAGTATCTCATTCCCAAGGAATGAGAGTTGGCAGCTCTGCACAGGCTTTGCTTTTGGGTGAGGAGGGAAAACCAAGGGCTGAAGTTCCCCCTTCAGTGAGATTAAAAATGGTCAAGTCAGCCTCTGACTTGCTTTTTATAAAAAAAAACCCAACACCACCAAACCCTGAATTCTGCTCTGCCCAGGCCCACAGGCAGCATCTACAGATGCTGCATTGAGAGAGCCCTGGGAAAGAGTTAAACCCCCTACCTTTTAAATCTCTCTTGTACTGAAACCCTTTGAGAATTCAGATGTTTGGAGATTTTCCATTTTCAGCCATAATTAACCAAAAAATACCTTTAACTAATGGCATTTGTGTTTTCATTAACTTTGGCACCAGGTGGAAAGCCATGCTGGGGCACAGTTTGACACACCCAAACACAGAGCTGGGTGCTAATGGAGCAGGAAACCATGGACTGGAGAATTTGGGGCTTTTATGGCCCTGTGGGATCTGGGAATGTTGATCCAAGCTTTAATGCAGTCCTGCCACACAATATTTAAGGCTGTGAACAGATGCAGGTCCTCCAGCCCCGGGCACGTTCCCCCATCCACATGATCCCTCTGAGGGCCTTTTGAAGTGCTCCCGGTGCTGGAGGTGGAATTTGTTTGGTATGGGCTGGAAATCCAAATAGCTCCACAAACACAATGACAGATGGCACAGCCCCAGTTGGAACGTGTGACCAGCAAACTGGCTGCGATTTGTTTTCACCGCGGGGCAGACACCAGACATTCTGTGTCTGCGCAGCAGCTGGGACGGAGATTTAATTCCAGAGCTCTGGAAGAGCAGGCAGCACTTCCAGGGGCTGGGGGGAGCCGCTACCTGTGCCATTTCCCAAATAAAATCAGAGGATTTTCCTTCAGCCCCAGGGGAGAAGCTCCAAAGGTTGGAAACGAGGGGAAGTTTATGCAGTATTTATGCTCTCCGTGCACATTGGTTTGTTCCAGGGAACAAAGAGCACAAGTGGAGTTTCATCAAGTAAAGATGTTGGGTTTTTCATTCTCTGAATGTTGAACAATGTGTTTTCTTAAGGGGATTTTTTATGTCTTTATTTTTTTGGTTTGTATTGAAAATATTTTTAATAAGGGACTGGAAAAATGATGTGCTCTCATGTGAGTCCAAGCTAGCAAATCTTTGCAAGCCTTTGAAGTGATTTCTTTAGTATTATAACAATTTTTCCCTCCTGAAATGAAACATAAATACATAAGAATATAATAAGCAGAGTATTACCAGAGCTAAGGAAATGGTCCAAGTGCGTTTTCTCTGTAAGTACTGAACATAATTAATAACTGGAGTAATGTCAAAGCTTTTGGGAGCACTGGAGATTGTGTTTTTCCCTTCTCTCTTCTTTTCACTGGCGTGTTGACTCAAAAGCAGCCTGTTCACATCCTGGGCCCTTAAATTTGATGCCAAATATTGTTTGCAAACAGTGTCAAGTTTAAACACCAGGCCCTGTGTCCAGTGCTATCCTTCATTCCCCTCCCCTCCCATCTGCTTTATTTTCCCAACAAATTTGTATCCTGCCAAATTTCCACACCCCCCCATTATTTGGGCTCCCAGTCCCTCCTTTCCCCACCCAAGGCCTTAAAGAACAGCGTGTTTTGTTTCAGATCACCGTGACAAGAGTCCCCAGTGTGCCATTTCATATACAGAAGGCTGGTGGGAGACTTCAAAAAGGCTGGGTTTTAAGAAAAACCAATCCTGAGGAGGCTGAAAATACTTGGATTGAACTGAAAGCTAAATTCCTAACGGGGGACACTGAATGGGGGTGTAGGAAATTAACCCTTTCAGGTGGAGTGTGGCCTGGCTACAGAACTTGTTTGCACTGGTAAGAGTCTGAATTGTATTGCCAATGTTTGATAGATTTGGATAGAGAACATATTTCATCCTTGATTTCTTATACTTGAATGATTGAGGTCTTGGTCTGTTTCCCAGTGCAGAGAAACAACTCTCTCATCAACTCAAAGGATGTATATTCAGGTTTCTAAGCATCAATAATCACAAAGTATGACCTAGATGCCTTTTCATCCTCTGATATGGAGCAAGAAAAGATGAAGGTTAAATGGGAATCCTGGGTGAAAAAAGAACTGAGTTTATTGAGGTAAAGAAATTATCTCAAAGTTTTGAATAGGGAGAAGTGAAGTTAATCTCATGGAGTGGGAAAATCACAGACAGCACAAGGCTCTCTTCGTTTAACCAGACTGTTGATTACAATCTCTGTTATTCCTCAAGATACATGAAAAAAGTGTGAGCCCAAGTCTTTCTAATTATAGATAAATTGTACCATTACTTCCTTTCCACAATTTTTCGTCTGCTGGTCTCATTTTATAAGCTGTTTTTATATTAGGAAGGCACTTTTTTTAAGCTGGGATAAGAATAGCCTCTAGAAGGTGGCTTAAAAAACCCCAAACACATGCAAGGCTCGCTCTTGACTCATTTATTGTGCCAATTGTTTTGCTGTATAATTTCTCCAGGAGACACGGCCAGGTCAGACCTGATGGTGGGAAAGAGTCCTGGCTCACAAAGGACGTTCTCTTCTTATGCATTCAGAGACAGAGGGATGGTCTTTTCAGAGCGAGCACTGAGCTGGGAGCTCCTATTCAGCTTTACGCCCACAGCCTGTTCCCAGAGTCCCTGTTTCCAAGGAATCCCCCATCCTATAAATATGGGCTGTGTTCTTTGTTCCTAGAAGCACACCCCAAATTGCATTGTGCTGCAATGAATGTTGTTTGCTCATGCCAAGTCAGTCACTTGGGGCTGTATCAATGACCCACTTGTTCATTTAGTATGTTCAGGACATTGAACCGACTAAATATTAATGAACCTGTTGGAGTTTGTGCTCACTGAACTTTTGCGTGATATCCTTCGGGGAACGTGTCCCAGAACACAAGAAATCTGCTGTCCCTGCTGCTGGGAGCCAGCCTGGGGAGGGCTTGGGAGTGACACAGGAATATTGTTCTCTGCTTAAGGCAGAAACTCACAGAAATAACCTTTATGGCCCACGTGCTGCTCTTGACTGTGTCTGCAAGGCAATGTCACAGTTGTTCCCTGTGTTATTATGGATGCATAAAGGGAGGGATAGGGAGGATCTTGTAAGTGGTGATGTCAAAGTGTGGGGATGTGGCTCCCTGATCTCATTATGAGCCCAGAAACAAACTGCTTGAACTGAAGCAAAACCCCAGCAGAGCAGAGAGGTGACAGCTCCTAATGGCAGGGGACTAATAGGAGTCCCAGAATGGGTTGGGTGGGAAGGAACATGAAGGATCATCTTGTTCCAACCCCCTGCCATGGGCAGGGACACCTCCCACCAGCCCAGGGTGCTCCAAGCCCTGTCCAGCCTGCCCTTGGACACTCCCAGGGATCCAGGGGCAGCCACAGCTTCTCTGCCCAACCTGTGCCAGGGCCTGCCCACCCTCCCAGCCACCAATTCCTTCCCAATATCTCATCTCTCCCTGTCCCCTGGCAGTGGGAAGCCATTCCCTGTGTCCTGTCCCTCCAGGTCCTTGTAAACAGTCTCTCTCCATCTTTCTTTTAGCCCCTGCAGGCACTGGAAGGCCACAATCAGGTCACTCCAAAGCCTTCTCTTCTCCAGGCTGAACAAGCCCGATTGTCTCAGCTTTTCCTTATGAGACACAATGAGCAAAGTAGGGATGGTCAGCCATGGCAAGGGGTGGGATAGGCATAACAATTCTGCCCCATTACTATAAGCAAACACAGAAGGCCAGTAGCACAACTTCCATGCGGTGATTCCCCCTGGAGAAAGCGTGGAGCAGCCTCCCTTCCTCATGGATTGAATTCTAAGCAGTTCAAGAACAACCTGCCCTGGGGCAGTTACAAGTTACACCAAATTGTCAAGCCAAATTGCTTAGAAGACCAAACACAGATCAGTGTAAATCGATTTTGCATTCAGAAGTACTTATAAAAAAAGAGAAAAGAAGAAAAAAGGTTCCAACCCAATAACAATAAAGAAGATGTGCCTGGAGAAATCCAACAGATCTGTGCCTGGTGTCGTGAGGTTTCACAGATGCAGAGGCAAAGCCCCGGAGCCATGGCAGGAACAGATGCACTGCATGTTTTATGAGCCTTGGAGGACTTTTCAGTTGTGCCTGATGGTTTTGCATCTGCACCTGCATCTGTGCCCTGTGGTTCCTGGAGATTGGTGTCACGGGGCTCCAGCAGCCGTGGTGGGGTCCCATCCTGGGCAATCGTATCCTCTGGATATGTATGAACATGCAGGGGGATCACAGGGATGTGGGAGCCTGCGTTGGACTAAATTTAGCTTTTCAGAGTATTGCTTGAAGCAGGAAAATGCTTTATTTCTTTTTGGGGGAAATGTAATGTTGGGGGGAAACATCAGAACAAGCTCAAGGCAGCTGTGCTGTTTGAAACAAGAAAACCTAAATCCACAAAAATTTGGGCTGCGATGGAAGACTGGCAGCACCTCTTGTCTGTCCAAGAGTTGGGGGACAATCCCATCTTGCCCTACAACCTTCATATCCCTGGAGATGTCAGAGTGCCCAGAGGAGCTGTGGCTGCCCCTGGATCCCTGGGAGTGTCCAAGGGCAGGTTGGACAGGGCTTGGAGCAACCTGGGCTAGTAGGATGTGTCCCTGCCCATGGCAGGGGGTGGCACTGGATGGGCTTTGAGGTCCTTCCAACCAAACCGTTCTGGCATTCCACGATAAACAAAGTCAGCCTTGGCGATGCTCTCCTTGCTACTCAAGCATGCAAAGCAATTAATTAGTTAATTAACTATTGCGGAGTTACTGACAGGTTCGATTAACGATGTCAAAAGCAGAGAGCTTGACAAAAACCTGGCAGGAGAACTGGAGTTCTGAGGCACTTCAATCCATGTAGATCCAGCCCTGGGAGTGCTGGATGCAGCACAGGCTGTGCAACCCACGGGTCTTCCTCCTTGGCAGCCGCATTGTTGTGCAGCTTTGTGGTGGAAATCCAATCCCTCCATGGCTGAGCTGCTCCATGGATATCCTGAAGTTGTCTCTGCTTTGCTCTCTGAGCTCTCCCGGTGGGCTGCAAACCGTTCTAGATAAATGCATGCATTTATTTGCTCCTCACACTGTGTCCCACCACCTGCTTTGCCGTGTTGGTGCAGGAGCTTTTAAAACACTCCACACTTCATGGGTTTTTGAACTGGAGCCCATAAACACAGCAGAACAAATTTGGAGCTAATTTTACAGTGGCACCAGTTGCCAGAAAGGACCATTAATTAAAGAAATCTTTACTCTGTCATCTGTAATAATCCTGATTAAGGTTTTTTTTCTTCTAGATCTTTCAGATACATTATGTGTATGAACTTGCAGGGGCTGAAACAGACCTGAGGAAAAGACTTGAGTTTTTTCTGAGGGGACAGAGATTTATTTGTCACCATTTCAAAGTTGCTCTGGGCTAAGTTCCACCTTCAAACCTGGAGACATTGATGACTGCAGGGAAGCAGGAGCCACAGGGATGCACACATTGATGTTTATCCCAAAGAGTCTTTGTTGCCTCCCAGGGCTGTTTTCCAGGTGAAATGAAACTCGAAACATTCCATTAGGAACACGTATTAAGTGAATTGAGGGCTGTGGGCTCATAAATCAGGAGTTATTACGCCCTGCACATACTTTAATTCTATACTAAATAAATAAGGCATATTTTGGTTATTTATGCACCAGAGAGTTTGTCACTTCTTTAAGCATGAAAATGGGGTGGTTTCAAGTGTGGATTTTATCCTGCTGTTCTAAAGCAGTTAAACACTGGAAGGGGCTGCCCAGGGAGGTTTGGAGTCCCCACCCCTGGAGGTGTCCAAGGAAGGCCTGGATGTGACTCTGGGCTGGGGGACAAGGTGGACATTTGGCACAGGGTGGACTCCCTGGTTTGGGAGGGCTTTTCCAATCCAAATGATTCTGTGATTGCCAGTTTCAGCACAAAGAAATAGGAGTGTAGGAACAGCCCTGAGAAAACCAGGTTTGGAATATCTGCCTCATACCTCTGAGCTACCTGTCAGCCCCTGGCACGAAGGACCAGTGGATGTTTACTTGCATTTCCAGTGGCAGAAAGGAGATTTTCCTCACTGTCTGGGCTCTGGAGTGCACTTTTGTTGAGCTCTATCCGCCTTTATTCGTCTCATTGCCATTTCCCTTTATTTATTCCTGTGGAAAAGGGCCTCCTCAAGGTCTGCAGAGCAGGGAGAGATGCAGCTCTTCCCCAGCCATGCCCTTTTCCAGCCCAGGAAGGCAGCGAGCAGCCACCCGCACCAAGAGCTGTGAAGAGGTGCTTGAGAGACGAGCTCCTCTGGCAGAGCTGCTGCAAAAATAAAGGCCATTGGCAAAGGCCAGGAGGTCACAGTGAAGACTGACTGTAAACCAAGCCAAAATAAACAGGGCAATCAGAGAAAAGCAGAGGGGAATTCTTTTGTAAAATTGCAGGTTTAGTGAGATCAGGCATAGCCAGTAACATACAGCAGGAAGGAGGTTTTATTGTATTTCAAACATAATTTCTGTTAACATCTGATAAAATTAATTTAAAGTCGTCTATGTTACACCTTCACCATCGTTCTCACTCCCTTTCTGAGCAGAGTTTTTCATCAAATTGATATTATGAGGCAGTTTGCTCATCTCATGACATCTCAGGAAGGAACCTTAGAAAAGCACTTTGAAATACCTTTTATTTAGAATAAGTAATCCCCCTTTAAAAGTATAAGAAAATATGAATTTTGTGGCACTTAAAGACATAGTTGGTATTGGGCTTGGCAGTGCTGTGGGAATGGTTGGACACAATGATCTGAGAGGGCTTTTCCAACCTAAACCATCCTGTGATCCTATGGTTCTAAATATAAGCAGGAGATAGACTCCTAACCTTCCATGTGGGCTTATTTGAAGAAGTTGAAAATTTAGGGCAATCATGTAATTATTTTTTAATGTTTGATATTCTTAGTCTGTACTTTCTCCAAGTAAAACTCCTTAGGGTATTTCTTTGGTTTGACTTCATAAGCCCTGTAGTCCATGGGGTGTCTATTGATCTCTCCTCGTGCCTATAAATTTCCTTTATGTCTATCAATAGGCCATCTAACTTTGGAAAAAGGTTGCAATGTGAGATAAAGTGGGTGTTCCCTGACACTGAGATGTGTTGTGATGACCCCTGAGGTGGCTCCTGTGAGAACTGGCAGGGTGACATCATGTTTGTTGCATTGAGTTGATGCAGAACACTCAAAAAGCCTGTATTGACCTGCAGGATTTTGTTCTCTGCACCAAACTTCACCTGTAAACTCAGATCAGCAACAAGGGCAATGGTAGACCCGGTCTAGGTTTATATTGAGTTAAATTTAATTGATTGGGGTGAGGATCTCAGCTCATAATGAGGTGGAGGGTCACTTCTCTCAGGATTGTCCATCCCTGTGTCGCCCTGACATTTTCATTGACATCCCCATCTCCCACTGCTTTCAGGGAAATATTTATTTCCAGGGTGTCTTTTATTTCCAGGGTGCCTTTTATTTCCAGGGTACCTTTTATTTCCAGGGTACCTTTTATTTCCAGGGTGCCTTTTATTTCCAGGGTGCCTTTCCCAGCTTGGCAGCACAGGAGAGGTTTGGGTGACGGTACCTGTGCTGAGCTGTGTTAAAGCCACTTTCCCTCAGAGCACACAGGAGTTAATTATCCACGTCTTGGAGCAGAACTCGCTCTGTCAGCCCCTCTGACAGACACAGTTCTGGGAGCTGAGCACATTCACACCACCTTGGGAGCACACAGAGCACTACATTTCACGGAGGGAGCATAAACCCGTTGCCCTGCTTTGCAGGAAGCTTCTCACTTCCACAAAGTTCAGCCAAACTCCTCCTCATCTTCTGACAGCTCTTGTGGTTCCAAATCAAATCACTTCTTATCTCCTTCCGTTCGTCTAATTCCACTTTTCTCCTTCTCCTGACACGCTGGTTTTGGCAGAGGAGCACACTCTGCCAGTTTGCCATCTGGTCCTCTCCGCTTGTACGACATCACTTCACTGAAGAGACTTTCCATGGCACTTCAGAAACTTGTTTTCTCTTTACCCGTCCCTTCCAGGATTTGTCCACTCATCTCTAAATTCCCTTTTGCAGTTCCCTTTCCATGCCTCGAGGACACTAAATTGCTGCATTTTATGGAAATGCTGAACATTCCACATCTATTTTGTCCCGCTCTGCTTCGGTGAAAATCCGCGACAGCTTTTCTAAAAACAAAAATCATTTAAAATTCACTCCAAATGTATATTCTGCCCGTGCTTGTGGAATGCAAAGATTCCTGCAGAATAAGAGTCCCGATTGGATGCGTGCTCCAACTTCAGCTCCCTGCTGGAGCAAACTGTGTGTTTTTATATCCAGTGACTAAATGCAAACACTTGCACATTTAGAATTGCTTATTTTGCTCTGAACAAAAGTGTCCTAATTGACAAGGTGGTCTCAATTTCATATCTATTATTTCAGCAGGATAAATAAAGCTCTGCCAGTAAATATTGATGATCAAATTACTTTTAGAAATGTATTTTTGGCTGATTTTTCTTATTCTCTGATAGACACCTAAATGAAATAATCACATAACATCGGCTTCTTCTCCGTTACATTTGTGCAATGAATTAAAAAGAAAGGTGTGAAACAGAAGAGAAATGTCCCCATTATGTAAAATTTGCTGGCCCATTATGTATAATTTGCTGGAGTCTTTTGAGACAGAGTTACAGGTCTCACAGCCTTGACTTCAGCAGCTCCACAGCTTGGAAAATGCAATTTTCTGTGTTAGTTTTTATTCACTAGTTAATATGCTTTAACATTTTCTCCCAAATGTCTTGTCTAAACTATTTTTAAAAGAGCTCACAGTCTGCTACCAAAAGTCTAGTTGAGTATTACAGTGAAACCCAAAAAATCTGGAGCTACATTTGACATCCTGAACTGCAAATCGCTCCCTTTGTGCTCCTCACGGCTCTGCAGCCTCGGTGTCCTATTATGGGGATGAATTTAAAGGAGAGATTATGATCATACTTCCATCCCCATGAATTCACAGCATTCCTGGTGTGAATGAAGAAGGAAAACATTCAAGCCAAATTCTCCTTGTGTTCTAAGTCTCGGAGATAAAACAAGTGCTGCTGAACATAAGGTTTTAAGGCCAACCCCAAAAAAGGATTCAGCAGCGAGGCAGACTCCAGTGCCTAAATCCCAAACTGCACGACCGAAATATCGTCGGCTCCGCTGTGGAAGGAAGGAAAACGTCCTGGCCATCCCCCCTGTGCTGGTTCTCAGCTTCCCTGTGTGCCCAGCTGCCTCAGCCTGACGGGAGATGTCTGGCTCTCCCTTGGAGCCAGAAAGGAAGAGGAACGGCACGAACATCCTGCGAGCGCCTCCTCCCACACACACAGCTCACTTCCCAGAGCTCCCCTTCTCTCCCAAATGCTGCTGGTGGAACTGGGTGTGATCCCCCCTTCTCCATACCCCACAGCCAGGATTTTAGAGCAATTTGGCCAAGGAGCAGCTCGTTCCCATCATTATCATCACCATGTTGCCCACCTCAGGAGGGGAGCTCAGAGCAGAGGGTTCCAGATCAGGTGGGGTGGCTTCAGCCCCCAAAGCCCTGGTTGGGACTGTGGGCCTGTGTGTGGTTGTGTCTCACCAGACATGACCCTGCACCATGTGTGGGCACAGCAGGTGAGTCCTGCACACTGACCTGCAAACCTGGAGAACTTTTTGGCAGTCTGTGTTTCCTGTTAAATGCATCAAGTCTTGGCAGCAAGGCGAGACTCCAGGACTTGCTACTGAAGCTGTGATGCTGAAGAGTTGATTTTCCTTGGAACCTTCCTCCTTTCAAGTCCCCTGACTCCCCTATTTCTGTTGTGTGGCAGCACAAGTGACAAGGAAAGACAGCGAAAGTCCTCTCACCACCGAGTTGGTGGCACAGGGATTTGGGCACCCTGTTGTGAAGGGGGCTTTGAGTTCCCTCTCACTTTCATAGAATCATGGAATGGTTTGGGTTGGAAAGGACCTTAAAGCCCACCCATGCCCATGGGCAGGGACATCTTCCACTAGCCCAGGTTGCTCCAAGCCCTGTCCAACCTGGCCTTGGACACTTCTGGGGATGGGGCAGCCACAGCTTCTCTGCCCAACCTGTGCCAGGGCCTGCCCACCCTCACAGGGAATGATTTTTCTCTAATATCCAATCTAACCTAACTCTCTGTCAGTTTGGATCCATTTCCCCTCATCCTGTCACTCCAGGCCCTTGGAAATAGTGTCTCTCTATCTTTATTGTAGTTCCCTTCAGGCACAATTAGATTCCCCCAAAGCTTCTCTTCTTCAGGCTGAACAATCCCAGTTCTCTCAGCCTTTTTTGAAGGTTAAGAAGGATAGGAATTTGAAGGATATCAAAGGAGCCGATGACCTGGTTATTATTTTAAAAGCCTTGATTTTGGCTACTTCCCTAAAGGATGTGGCCAGAAGTTGTGTCCTTGCCACCATCTCTCAGGTCTCGGAGTATCTGCAGGATTCTAAAATGCTGCACGTCCATGTCGTTGCTGGGGGAGGGCAGTGCTAAGAGTGAGAAATATCTGATTCATTACCAAACACGCTTCCAATTTTGGAAAGAAACCACTGGGAGGTTGTGCATTTCAAAGGAATTCAGGAAAGGGGTTTTTGAGTCTTTTGGTATTCTCTTTGGTTTCTTCAGGAATTCAACAGGGAATTTCTTCAAAATGCACTTGCATTGGTGGTGATTGAATTCCTGTCAAATTTATGGATGGCAGAGGGAGAGATTTATCCCAAGTGAGGACATTTGTTATTGGAGATTCGGGGTTTGTTGGACTTCTGATTAGAGAAGAACTGGGAGAGCTGCTGAGTGACTTCCAAGTGACGATGTGCTGACCTTTCAACATCTGGATGCCCTTCCTTGAGCTGAGGACCAGATTATTCTGTTGCTGGAAAGCAGCTCTTCATTTCCTTGGAGTGACTTCCAAGAGCAGGCAGAAGTAAGATGCCAGAGTTTGGAACAGAAATGTTTATTTTTAGTGGATCCACTCTTAACCAATATCCTAATCACCAAGGGGGACTGAGTCTCCTCTCTGTCATTTCAGCAGCTGTGGGATAAAGCTCTGCCCCTCCTTCTGCATTTGCAGGGACTGCTCTTGCCTTCGTGGCATTGAAGGACTGCCTTTGTAGTGCATCCCTCAGGTGCCTCCCACCTGTTACAGCAATCCCAGCTTTCTATTCCTTAGTTAGGAGAACCTAGCACAGGAGCCTTTGATGAATTGGAAGTAATTTGACATGTTGTGTCATAAAAATTCAGGCCCAAGAAAAGTTTTATTTCCCTTACATCCCATCAGGAGGAACCTTCATACAGAATTCCACAGTAAATATTAGCCTAAAATTATTTTTTTAAGCAATGGGTTTCTGTTACAGAATAAAATCTTTAACGAGCTCAAACTGGCTTCAGTTCAAGATTGCAGCTGGGCCTTTAAACAGTAAAGCTGTTCCTTCAGCAACCAAATCCAAAGCACTGGGGCCACATTGCTGTGCCCAGTACCTGAGCTTTTCCTGCCCTAGGCTTGGGTGCAAGGGCAGGACAGTCCCTTCCAGCAGCTCCAGCTGCAGGACTTCAAGAACCAGGGTAGCTGAAATGGTGGGAATGCTTAATCCAAGCAGAGAGACCAAACCA
This sequence comes from Acropternis orthonyx, assembly GCA_035583155.1. Classification (NCBI taxonomy): domain Eukaryota; kingdom Metazoa; phylum Chordata; class Aves; order Passeriformes; family Rhinocryptidae; genus Acropternis; species Acropternis orthonyx. The sequence continues at coordinate 2,176,326 of JAWWEU010000163.1, forward strand.
AACCAGATTGCAGAGGAATTAGATCTTTTGCACCAAGTAACGGCTTTGCATTTTGTCAGGCCAGCTTTGACAAGATTCTGCAATGTTTCTGTCCACCAGAGACAGTGTTTTAGAACTGGAAGGCTGGATTCCTTCAAGGCTTTGGGACCTCATCCTGTGGTAAATGAGAGAACATCCATTGACTTCAGCTGGACCAGGATCAAGCCCTTTAAACATGCAATGAAACAGCTTTCTAAAGCCTATGAACTTGAGCCCGGTATTTATCAAGCCTGTGTCATATTATATGTTGAAATTGGGCAACAACTGTGTTTTCACGTGGCTTTGGCAGCAAACCAGGAGAGACTTGGGGACTTGACTGACTTTCTCATGGGGAGAAGCTGGAGGAAATACTTTCACAATGCCCTGTAGGGAGACCATTGGTGGTTTGCTCCCAGCTGACTGCCAGCAGCTCTGCCATGCTCCTTGGCTCTGCACAGCCTCTTCTCTCCTTTATCTGCAGTTCATGTTTTAACCAGTGTTTCTGGGTGGAAAGACCCTTCAGTTCCCCAACAGCAGGATTAGAATAAATCCCTCCCTGCCCCTCCATCAGCTCCTGTGCTCTGGTGGTGAAATACCCCAGTATGTGTGTGAAGAGGTTTGGGTGGGAGGGACACGTGTCAGCTTTCTGTGCGCTGGTGAAATGAGTTGTTGAGTCTCATTTAACTTAAACACAGATTTTCTGATGCTGGGCTTGGATGAATTCAGTCCGGGGATCCACAAGGCTGAAAGAGGAGTGAGGAAACTGGTGTTTTCCCCCAGTATCTGCATGATGTTAAATGTGCCACTAAAAGGATGATTTAGAAGGTGGCCCTAATGGGCTGCAATAATATATAATCCATCCCTGCAAGACATCTGTGTATTCACAGGATTGTCAGAGTCATGTGCAAGCCATCCACTGCGATCACTGCGATCAGCCTGCTGTCAGAATTTCTTTCCATTTCCAAAAGTACATCTGGGCTCTGACTCCGCTGGCTTTGGCCAAACACTGAGACATTTCACAGCTGAAAGATAATATCTCCTGGTAGGGTTTATCATTAAACCTATTTCTTGTTTGTTTGGATGTTATCTCCTGGTGATTGATAAAGCATTCAAAGCCTATGCAGAATATAAACTGAAACAACAGGCATTTGAATGTGCCAGGAGCCACTTTGGTGGAGACCTTTGCAAGCTCTGAGGTGCCTGAGCAGGGGTCTGAGCAGCTTCTGGGACAGACAGTGACATTCCTTAAGTTTTTTTTGAACTCCCATTGTTCTGTGTCATTGCCTCTGAGTTTTGCAACAGCAGAGAACCAGAGGAAGGGAAAGTGTGGGAACAGGAGCAGCAAGGGTTGTCCGAAAACGCCCAGGGGCAAATCCTCTTCATTCAAAGGAACAGGGGTTGGAACTTCCATGGGGGTCTGAGTGTGTGGGGCAGAAGGTTCCATGCAGGGATGCTGTGCTGTCTGCAGGGCTGCTCTGGGGCTGCCCCCGGGCCAGGACTCTGCCCCACCAGACTTTCCTCAGCCCTCCCAGAGCCACCTTCCCTCTGAGATGGAGATCTCCAGCTGTGACGCCGCCGGGTTCTCCAGGCTCCCCAAGAGCAGGAACACCCTGCTGTGCCTCCCTTCCTGCAGCCACAGGCTTGTCTCAGGTGGCTTTTGATCATGGACTGGGCTCTCTCAGACCCGGAGCAGTGGTGGGGTGTAGGTGTGTGTGTGTGCTGCCCTGAGATAGGGGCAGTCCCAGCCGGGAATCTGGGAACCCACAGCTTGTTTTCCTCTCTTGGGAGCTCACCTGAGCCTCCCACTGTCTTCAGGGAGCGGGGGTGGCAGGAATTCTGCCCTCTCCGCTCCCCTCCTGTGGCTCCTCCAGGCACCAGAAGTTCCGGAGAAGGTATTTTTGTAGCCTACATTGTCGACGTGTTCCTAAAATTTGGCTATCCCTTTCCTGCCATATGTCCCTGGCAAGTCCCTGGAGCTGAAGCAAGCCCCCCTGACAGCCAGCACAGAAGCTGTCAATCACGGCCACATCCCTCCAGTCACTTGACAGGCCCCAGGGACCACCTGCTCCTGGGAATGACTCCTTTCCCTCACCCCCCCCCGTTCTGCCTTTTCCACCTCAAAGCTGTCCCTGATCAAACACCTGCTATTCCCTGGATCCATCATCACCGCCACATTTCCACGCTCTTTCTACCATCTCCTGGAAAGGAAATCCAGATCCAAGGGCTACCTGTCACTGGCAGCAGTGGACACAAAGGGAAGCAGCTTAACCCACGTGCAGCTCCCCTTGGCATCACTTGTGTGAGCGCTGAGTTTCAAACCCTGTCGTTCCTCATGTCTCTTAACTCATTCCAAAGTCACTTACGGCTCATCTCTGAAATTAGATTTTCAAGTTTTGAGGCCTCCTGTGTGTTTGTGAGCTCCCAAAGCTTGCACAAGGATCTGGCCGTTCTTCAGAGCCCTGAAGAGTTGCTCTAAAAAGCTGGAGAACTTTAGGTGCAAAAAGGCCGTGAAAATGGTGAATGTTGCTGCAAGTTGCTGTTACTGCTATTGATATTTTAATTGCTGCTGAATTTATTGTTTATGTTTGGCTTGCATTTCGGTGCCCAAATCATTGGTTTCACTCAGATCAAAGAATAGCTGCCTCTGTCTCTGAAGAGAGGAGGGCTTTGTTTCAGGGCTGGCTTTGGAGAGGAAGTTTCACTTAGGTGGCAAGGGCCGGTCCAACAACTCTATTTTTAGGCTGACCAAAAAAGTAAACAGAAACCAAAAATTGCCAAATATCCAGCAGATTGGTTACAGTGCAAAGATAAAATAGCTAGTGCTGCAAATGCCATGTGAAGTCCCCTGGGAGGTGCAGTGCTGCTGTGCTTGGGCACCAGCCTGTGCTAGAGCCACAGCCAAAGGGTGTGTGGGACGTGCAGGGAAGGAAGAGGAGGGGAGCAGGACCAGCATTTCTGGTGGAATTGCTCACACATCAGCTCAGACACCCAGAAAAACCTCTGCTGAAGCAAGAAACAGCAGCCTTTTGGGTTAGTACTCAAAGATTGGTCCTGAAATCCATTTTGGCTTTAGTCCATAGAACTCCATCTGACCAAAACTAACAATTGCAGAATCTTCTTCATGTGTGTAAGTCTCTCTCATTGTCAGAACGGAACTCAGATTGCAAGCGTTGTGCAGGGCAAAGGGGGAATTCACACATCTCCAGCCCCTTAAAAAACCTCAAAAAGGGTGAAAACACTGCGATGTCTCTGTTCAGTGGCAATCTTTAGTTACCAACAGTCTTCATCAGCAGAGTATCAAATGCATCGAGAGCTCTCCCTGTGTATTTGCCTCTTCAGATTCCCAACATTCTCTTTATTCTACTTATTTATTAATTTGCCTTTTCCACTTCCATTCAGGCCCCCTCTTCTGGTTCCTCTTTCAGGCCTTGAGTTCTGCTGCAGCTCTTGATGTTTGACTTTCTCTTGTGGGTGACTAAAATCTTTCTGGGAAGAAGTGAGGTTGTTGAAGATAATTTCAATTTGACTATAAAGTCTGATTTGGAAACACTATTTTGATTTACTGTCAAACGGGAGAATGTCTGATGCAGTTATGGAGGTCTTAAATCTTTAGTTTCTAATTATGTTTTGGGGGTTTTTTTGTATTTTTTAGTGCTATAATATATATTCCTTGGCATTGTTTAAAATGGTTTTCCTCATCAGAGGTCAGATGAAAATGAAATGGTGCTACCAAAATCAGCCACAGCATAACTGAGTACAAATGTGCACGTTCAGGGGGAACATTAAGTTGATTAATTCTTGAAAACAAAAAATAGAGAAGAAAGTGTAGCATTGATTAGATGGGTTTAAAGAGAAAATCAAAGACTTTAATTATAACTAGATTTAAATTATAACTGGAATTAAAAGGCATGAGCATTAGTGGTTACTTAGAAAAGAAGGTGCCTCCTTTCTTCTTCCCAGTGGTATTTTTGACAGTTTTGCAATAAAACAATAAAACCTCTGTGGCACACTTTGTTCCAGTTTTTAAAGGTCACCACATTTACACTTTAAGTAAATCAAGATGCAGGGAGTGACGTACCCTGGCCAAACATTTTTTCCTGTATAAAAAGGCCTTAAAAAAAAAATCTCCTTTTTTTGTCCCTGATTTTAACAATGAATTTTTTTTAATGATGAGAGGTTGGAAAGGCTCAGCAGCTGCAGAGCTGTCATTTGTGCCTGCTCAGGCATGGTTTTCCATGTGATGCTGTCCTTCGGCGTGGGGAACCCGTGGTCCCACCCCTTGCACTTCCATGGAAAGATCTGGAATGATCCTGCCTTATCTCCTTAGCCTGGGGCTGTGCAGCCACCTGGCCCCCGGGATGAGCGCTCAGGATCGGCCCAATTCGACATGGATTGTCATGAGGTCTCTGTGCCGGGAGTTACCCCCTGAGAGGCGGGGAAAGGTGGCTCTGCAGGACTTAGGATGCCAAATTTAGGATTTTTAATAGGAAGGACAACACTGAGGATGCTCAGGGGGAACTTCTCACTCTCTACGGCTCCTTCAGGAGAGGGGCGAGCCAGGTGGGGATCAGGCTCTGCTCCCTGGGAACAAGGGACAGGAGGAGAGGGAATGGGGTTGTACCAGGGCAGGGTTAGGTTGGACATCAGGGAATATTTCTCCCCAGAAAGGGCCATCCAGCCCTTGGACTCCCCATCACTGGAGGGATTTCAAAGCCAGGTGGATGTGGCACCTGGGGACATGGTCAGTGGTGACCTTGGCAGTGCTGGTTTATTGGTTGGACTCGATGGTCTTCAGGGTGTTTCCCAACGTAAACACCTCTCTGATTCCATGTTGAAATGTATAAAATGTGTACAGAGAGCCTCCTTGTAGCTCACTGGAGCCAAGCACTCCTTGTGCATCACCCCTTGCCCCCAGGAAGCTTGTGCCTTGCCGTTAACTTTGGGAAAGCCACAGTTTTGTCCTGGTTTCGCTTGTTTTTATCTTGCCTGACCTACTTTTCCCTCTGCAGACCCAGAGTGGAGTTAGGATTCAGTTCTGACTCAAGCAGCCAGAATTGAATTTAAAAAAAAAAATTAGCTGTAAAATCTGGCTGCCAAATCTTTGTTGTTTAGTAATGCGTGACTTGGAAAGAATCCAGACCCGGAGTAAGTTTGCACGGCTTGTATTAAAAAAAAAAAACCCAACACCAACCCTCTGCTCCTTTCCTTCTGCTCTGGTTTCATTTCATCTGGAAATTACCAAGATGCCATAAATATGAGAACCTCCAGCCCCAAATTTCAGAGGCACCGTTCAGAGCAGAGCTGCTCTGAAGGGAAACCTGATATTGCAGCAGCAGAAACCAGTTTGGATTTATATTTAGTGACTTGCATACTTACTGAGTGATTAGAGTCTTTTCCATCTTCTGGCACGGGCGAAATGGTATGTTAAGACAGGATATAATCCTTTCACACTCCGCAGGCAATGTCACAGTGTGATGTTGGCACCATGTTAGGCTTCCTTAACCCTGCAACATGTTGCATATTCACTCTTGGCAGTGTTTTAGAGGCTACAGGCACTAACCCAGAGTAATCTTATTACCTATAACCAAGTGGATCTACAGGGAGAGGGGCGCTGACTACCGAGAGGAACACAGCTAAGACATTTGAGAGTCAATTAAAAGCTGTTGGTTGAGTCGTTCCCGGGAGTCTGGAGCAGATTTCTTCAGCCTCCTCTTGGAGCTGACACTTTCATTGAGAATTTTCTGCAATAACAAACATAAACTGCTGGTGTTCCTTCAGCACCCAAATTGCATTTGAAAGGAGTTTTGCAATGTGTTTTCCAGACAAATGTGAGCAATATCCTTGTTTGTCTATGTGGTGTGTGCTGTTTGGAGTCCTGATTTCACCAGCTTGGTCAGAGGGGGTTGATTTGGGGGCAAAGGTACTGATTGCATTTCTTTACTATTTATTACCTGATTCATTCCTTTACTAGGAGGTATTTCTGCAAGTTTATGCCCCTTCCCTCTCACACAGAGACCAATCCGTGTATTCTGACTAACAACACAGAGACAGAAATAGGAATCAACCCTTAGAATCATTAAAGTTGGAAAAGACCTCCAAGATCACCAAGTCCAGCCCTTGCCCAAAAGATCTTTGACTCAGAAAAAAATCCCTGGAAAAACAGAGAATTTTACCAACAGCCACTGAAGCAAAACAGATAATTTTTTTTCCAAAAGAGATGTTTATTTCTTGCACCATTGCATTCCAATATATTTATTTATAAGAGAGAAAAAACAGCAGAGAATTGGGGTGTAAATATTGTGGCTGGTGCGCATTGGTGCTGTTCTTGATGTTGTACAGATTCTGTGCAGGACTGATTGCGAGAGACAAACTGTGTTATGTATATGTTATATATATTTATTTAGATGTAATTATATATTTATATATAAATACATATATATATATATATATAAAACCAGAGGCTAAGGGTATCTAAAGGCAGTAAGAGCCTGGCAGTGCTGAGCACTGAAGCCTTGCATGTTGACAGTGAGAGGAACGAGGGGAGAGTCCTTTGACACTCCCAGCTCCGAGGATTAATTGTTTATCCCAACTCTCCCCTGGCCCCAGCACGGTGTCTGCGTGGCTGGGACGTGTTTTTTAACAAGCTTTATGGGAGACAATGCCAACCATCTTATCACCAGCATTTCAGGGCTCTTGGGTGCCGTCATCACTTCTAACAATTTCATCAAAGTCATCCTCAAACTATTTTTTGCCACCCAAAACTATTCCAATCCATTTCTTTTTTAAACAGTTATTTTTAATGAATCAGTAAATGAAAGGAGCTGGTCAAACTTTTGTGAGTCGCCAAAATTCTTTAGATACTTGCCAGTGTGTTTTGCAACATTTCTGCTGTTCTAATTAACCACAGAAAAGCGAAGTGGAACTGTTTGAGCTGCAGGGACGAATCTCGGTGACATATTTGTTAAAGAATGGGGGGAAAAAGACAAAAGACATTTCTAGGCTTTGGGCTTTCCTGCTGAGGTCAATCCCAGCGCTGAAAGGTTTTTTGTGTGTGCTCCTTAACCACATCCATGAGCCCAACACGTGGCTCACCTCAATAAATAACCAAAGCTCAGACTAATTAAAACGGATAATTTCATTTGAAATTATTTCTTTGTGTATGAAAACACATTCTTTAGGATAATTGTGAGGTTTCAAGGTTTGTTGTTGGGGTTTTTTGCCCCCAGTATAGCCTGGGTCCTACAGGTTATATGGTTTTAAAACTCTGATAGGAAAGTTTAATGTGGGAAAGTAACATAAATGTGGTGTTTCCCCAGGGAGATGCCGAGAGGGACATTTCAGGTTTTATAAGACAGACATTTAGAGGGCTTTTCCAACCTAAATGAATCCATGATTCTGCTTATAGGTGATGCACCCAGGTAATCAAATATGAGCCTAAAAATGAACAGCACAGAAACTCAAAAGGTGAATTGGTGGAACTGGGGTTTGCTTCTCCTTTTTAAATATCTTCCTTTTGCTCCCCTGAATCATCAAAATCAACCAAACTCCATTTCCTGGCCACCTGGGTATGCATTTTTTCCACTGGCAGGTCTTTTTGTAGTCTTTCTAACCCTGGACCCCAGTACCTTGTTGTTTGGGTGTATCTGTACTATTATTAGTAGCAAAATGGCAAATCACAAGCGCAGAACCCGAATTTTTAGCCTTTGGGGGCTGAATTTTGGTATTCAGCCATTTGGTTCCACCTTCTCTTCTCAACATGCAGGTTTTTTGAGACCAAATGTGGCCTTTGAGGTTCAAGCAAACTCTGGAAGGTCTAGATAGAAACAGGAAAGTTTTATGAAGTGTACATATACAGGCACCAGTGGTGTAACTGCAGCACCCACAGGCAGAATAACCTACATCTTCAGAAAATACGGAGCAGCAACCTCAGGACAGCTCATTCCGGTACCAAACCGGGAACGTTTTCCCTTCCCACTTCCAAGTTTACTCTGGTTAAGTTTCCATGTTCTGGGTGCACCAAATGCCAGGAAACCTGTGTTTCCAGTGCTGCATCTTTCAGCTTTGATGAGCAAACACCCCCCGGCTTGCTTGGAAAAGCCTCGGTGGTGACCACAACCACCTCATGGCGCTGGCATCTGTCCGTGTGGGATGAGAGCCAGCCCTAACGTGACCAGGATTTATGGAACAACTCGGGAGGGAGGGATTGGTTTATTTTAGCAGGAAAATAAGAGCAGCCTGGCCAGGAGGGGGAGAGCCCCAGCTGGAAAGCTCAGACGTGCTTAGGAACATATTTCTTCCTGCTCGGAGAGCGAATAAAGCACTCCCTGGGCTCTCTCCCGGGTTTGCCAGATGTGGTTTTCCCGTGCTTTGGAGCACTAATTGTGTCCCAACCGGTGTGTTTTATGGCTGTGGCTGTACCTGCAGCAGCACAATTAAGGACTCCAGAGGGAGGGAAGGGCCAGGAGGTGGGAGCAGAGCGGGGACTCCGGGGGGGATGGCAGTGCCTCTTCTGCCTTCCCAAGCCACGGGGCCTCCCGAGCACTAATACCTGCAAAACACACGTTGTAAACACCCTTCCCAGACTGCCAGCACATGTTTCCCTGCTCCAAAGGCCCCTGTTAATGCTCCTGGCATTGCTAATCTAAATCTGTTGTGGGGAGAAGGATTATTGCCCTACGCTGGCGTTGGGGGGAATTCCCAGCCAACTTCCAGGGCTGGGCTTAGAGTTTATGTTCATCTGGGAAAACGGCTCATTTTTCCCTTTGGATCTTGCAGATTACAGATAAAATCATAACTCAGAGAAGTGTGGCCTTCTGTGCATGTGGTAAAGGGGTGGGTGCAGGTTTTGGGGTTCAAGGACTGCCCTGTTCCTTCAGGACCTTCTACCTCCAAACATGCTGGGGGTCTGCCCCATATGCTTTATTCCCACTGATTTTCCCTGTGATAAATTCATCCCGTTGACTGGTTTTGGTTTAAGATGATTAATACAGATATGTGGCCAATGTTCTTCATGCTCTGGAGCTCCTGTTCTGCTGGTGGATGGATGGAGACCTGGATGAGGGATCTCCAGAGCAGCCACACATCAAACTAAAGAACTAAATTCACTGTAGAGATGAAATAACAGAGACAGGGCCTTGTTTTCCAAGTCACCAGGAGTGCCCAAAGAGGCCTGGGGAGATAATGATGCCTTACAGAGAAGCTTTCTTTTGTATCAAGAGAAATAATGAAGATTCTTCTGACAACACACAGGTGGGGTATGCGTGAACCTCTGGAGCGTTCTGTCACAGGGGAACTGTGAAACCTGAATTTACTTTTATTTTCAAGAAAAAGAGGAAGACTTGGAGTGGTTAAGAATTGTGTGTGGTTTTTTTAATACTTGTCAGCAGAGAGGAGGGTTTCACAGTGTGATGTTTTATGTGGGATTGCTGGACTGGGGATTACTCACACACTTCCAGGCACCAAATCCCGGAGTTCACTAAAACCTGGCCTAGTGCTGGAAACAGCAGCAGAGTTAGAAGTAAAGATAATGATTTATATGGGAGGTGAAAATTTACCCCTTTTTTGGAGAAACCCCACCAGTTTCTGCTCCCTCGTGCTGTCGTCTGGCCCCACAGAGAGAGCTTTTAATCCATTTTTAAAGTGAGCACACACAAAGCTGCTGTGCCTGTTCTGCTCTGCATTATTGAGGAGGAGCTGTTGGGTCATTACTAATGCAGTGAAGCACCTGGACCTTTGCTCTTTGGTTAAACATGCAGATCTTGAGAGGAGATTACAGGAGGATAAAGTACAACATCTTTCAGACTTAAGTGAGCTCAGGTTGAAAGACTGCATTTTAAAAAAGCCCTGGAAATGTGGAAGCCACTTATTGCACTTGCCAAATTTAAGTGGTAGCATTAGGTTTGTTAACTTAACCTTTGGTAAAGGAAGGTCTTTCTCTCTGCTCCTGGAGCTTCTCACTGGAACTCTCATCCAGACCCCTCCTGGTTCTTGGAAGCAGGGTCAGGAGTGGCTCCTCCAGCTGCTAGGAGCACAATTCCCAGCAGTGCTTGCTGACAGGGACTTATTGGCCACAGCTGCCTCTGGACTCAGCCAGAAGAAATGTGAAATGTCTCTGGAAAGCAGGGAATGGAGCAGACCCAGGCTCTGCGGCTCCAATAGCTCCCAGTTTTTGGGCTCTGGTTTTTCCTGCATCCTGAACCCGCTCAGTCAGCTCAGCACAGTGGTGATGCAGAACCAGGGAATCACTAAGGCTGGAAAAGCCCGAAAAGGTCGAGCCCAACCTCAGCACTGCCACCTCCAACCCAGCCCCAAAGGCTTTAATTCCACCCCCAGGGCTGGGGGATTGTGTTGTCAAGGGGTAAAAACAGTTTTGCTTCCCCAGCTGCTGCTCCCAGCAGAGCTCAGGGCCTTAAACTGGCAGGAGAAGCCACGTGAGGGAGGATATTTTGCTGGAAGCTTCAGGGTTTGCCTGATAACCGTGTGTGTGCTGTAATTAGTGCCAACGTGTCCCACTCCATCAGCACGCGGCGCCGGGGCCATCAGCTCGGAGAAACTCCGGCTCTGAGACATTCCCAGAAAAACGGGAAAAGAGTGTGCTCACCCAGATGGATAAAAAACCCTCTGGTAATGACAGGCAGACGTGGCACGGGGCAGGAATGTCATGCATGATCAGGTATTGCAGCTCCAGCGCTCGGGGTTTTATTCCCCCCTCCAGTCTTTGGGGAAGGTGGGTTCAGCAGCTCAAGAAAAGAGATGCCAGAGTTTCTGACAAGTTAATTAAGCTTTCACTTCTGAGCATTATATGTACAGTGAAGAAAAGAAACTTAATTGTCTTTGCAGTGCCTGACAAAACCCAAGAAAAATGCCTGCATATTTTCTCAGTTTTGCCTCTATTTTTGATACTTACTGAGTGTGAGCATTATACTTTCATGGGTTTAATTAAAAGCTGAGTTTTGGAAGCTTCTCAAACAGTAGTTTTGGTACATAGATGTGAGCATCTCAAGAAATATTTATGTGCAATCCAAAGCCTAAAAGCAATGAGAGAGGCTTTAAAATGGATCAGCTGCCTGGCTTTTTATCTTTTGTCCAGCTGCTTCCCACCTCCTGGTGTTTAGGATAACTCCTGGAGCGGTGCGGATGCTGCTCCGTCCACTTCCAGGGATTTTGGAGCTCATGCAGACAAGGCAAGCAGTTCTTCCCTTGCAAAGCACCAGATTTCTCCGAGTATTTATATTTTAATTATTGCACACAACACAGGAGCAAATTGGAGCTTTATAAAGAGCTGCATGAACAGTTACTGATGGGACAAGAGGAAACGGCCTTAAGTTGGACCTTGGGAGGGTTAGATTAGGTTTTAGGGAAAAATGGAAAGGGTGGTCTAGTATTGGAACAGGCTGCCCAGGGCGGTGGGGGAGTCACCAACCCTGGAAATGTTCCAGAAATGTCTCCATCTGGGGACATGGGGCGGTGGTGGCCTGGGCTCTGCTGGTTGACGGTTGAACTCCATGATCTCGGAGGTGTTTTCCAACCCTGACAATTCCCTGATGTCTGATCCTGTAATCTTTTAATCTTCAGCCATTTTGTCCTTTGCTGTGAGAGCTGTTAAAATACAGTTGCCATAAAATCAAGAGTGGCACAGAGAACATGAATAAGGAATGATTCTTCATTATTTCATGATAATTCAATAATGCAAGAATTGAAATGATAAGGGAGCTGGATAAAAAGAAAGAAAAGGACTTTTTTTTTTTTTTTTTTTTTTGTAGAACCATGGAATATCCTGAGCTGGAAGGGAGAGGACCATGGAGTCCAGCTCCTGGATCTCAGTGCCACGGGATGGGAGTCAGGAGTTGCCTAAAAGTTTAGACAACTTTGGAGTGACAAATTTATTTGTGGCTGCTAAATCTGATAGGATGCAATTATTTAAATGATGAGCTCTTCCTAGTGCTTATCACAGGCCATTCTCCATGGATGTAATTTTAAAGGGAAGTTGGGAAAAAGTATAAATATATAAATACATAAATATATAAATATATACGTGCTGCCTGTAGGTGCTGGCTGAAGAGGGGGAGAGGGACTGACCTGTTGCTCTCCTTGCAGGATCAAGCCTTGTTCCTAATTGCCAGTGAGGTTTTCCTTGGACAGTTTTTCCTGGAAACCTGTGTCAGAGCTGGTGCATTAAAGAACATTTCAATCTCTGACTCAAAACTTACTGGAAATCCAGTTATCAGCCTTAGCTGAGAGATAGAGATCTGGGGCATGACGAGAAGTTTGGCTGAGCACTGACATATCAGAGCTTATTTAAGGGAGTGTGTGTGTGTGTGTGTGTGTGTGTGTGTGTGTGTGTGAGCAGAGATGCTCCAGGCAGCAGGAAGAGTTGACTATTTATTTAGTTATTTAATTACTCAGCTCTGCCAAAGCCTAGAAATCACATTTTTAAAGTGTAAACTGAATCCTAGAATGAGCTTCTTTTTTTTTTTTTAAAAAAAATTAATTTATTCTTCATTTATTCATTTTTAATATCTCTTCCTCTTTTTTAATTTTAATTTTTTATTTTTAAACTGCCAGAATACAATATTCACCAAGCAGGCTGCCTCTTGCTTTCCTCCCTTGCAATCTTCTGTTTCAAGCACCACCTAATGGCGCCGGTGCACAGTGCAGAGCATCCCTGCATCCCTCATCCCTGCATCCCACATCCCACATCCCTGCATCCCTGTGCGACAGCTGCTGCCCTCCCCGAGCAGGAAAAGCTGCACAGTTCAGAGCTCAAATGCCAGCCCCAAACTCCGATATCTGGAGGGAGCTGGTATTTGATTTCATAGCCTAAACCAGCCCCAAACGCTCAGGATTTTATGATTTCCCCATGGAATTATCCTCCAAAGTGAGCAGCCATGGGAGCAGGCAGCATGCTGGGCTCTAATCATTTTCCTAACAGAAACAGGGAAGCTTTGCCTCTTCAAAACTTCCACAGAACGTCTGATTTCTCTCCTTATTGTCAGATTTTTTAGGGAGGGGGAGCCCAGAGCAGGAGCTGCCACTTGCCTGAGCTTTTGATGAGCTCCTCCCATGCCACAGGCACAGCTCCAGATGAGTTGATAAGGCACAGCACAGACTTGTATCAATAATTAATTCCCTCTAACACCCAGTTTCTGGGGAGCCTGGGAACGTGGTTTTCCCAATAGCCCATCGGAGCAGCTGTCTGGGAGCCAAGGTTTCGAGTAAAACAAGTAGGCAAATGACCCAAGAGGAACAAGTCCTATCAGATTGATACGTTCCCCAAATCATTTGGATTTCAGCACGTCAGCACTCCTGAACAAAGCAGGGTTTAATCAGAAACTCCGGGAACAGCTTCAGTTTTGACCTCAGTAATTGTTCTCCCTGCTTAGAAAAGCCATTTCTTTACTCTCCCATCGCTTTCCATCCTTTCCTGTCCTCCTCTGCTGCTTTTTTCTTGCTTCATTTATTTTTTCAAGCATGATCCTGTGGCTGCCAAAGCTCCTGATGCTGTTGGGAGTCTTGTCATACGTGGGATTCTTCCCAAGGCCGCAACAGTCGGAGCTGCAGTGGGGAAGGACACGTCCTGCCCTCCCTGGTGTGGAAGGGAATCTGAAATTATGGAAACCGGCAGACAAAAACTGGTCTTTTCAAACTGTCTCCTGGTTTTGGAGCTGTGCTCTCTAAATAGCCGAGGCTGACACAGGGACCTGTGCTCTGATCCCGGGTGGTTTGGTGCTGCCTGAAAACTCAAACATTGGAGTGAGGAAGGTGTTGGTGTCCCAAAGCTGTCCCGGGACAAAAAGGGATAATCCTGGAACATCTCAAGAGAATCCCAGCCCAGAAGCTGTAGAGTTTGGTTTCTCTCTCTGCCTCCTCTTGCTCATGTCTGAAGGCAACGAATTTCCAAACCTGACAATCACAAATTAAGGATCAATAGTGCTGCAGGGATTTGTCTCCGAATCCAGCAGGTTTCCAGTTGGATTTCATTAGGAAGGGTATATGAACCTCAAACTACCCTTTGCTCTACGCAGCTCTGCTGTTGTGCAACCTTTATTACTGTGAATCAGAGATGCTGGACCATGAACTTGAAATTATATGCATTTTTTTTAAAAAAAAGTAATGAATTCCACATGACAGAGTTTCCTGAGGACACAGGGTGTGGGGGACACTGTGTGCATCCCCTGCTTCTTGCAGTTCCCAACATGAATTATGGGCCAGCTGTGCAGCAGAACAAAGTTGGGACGTTAAAAGGAAATTCTAATATATTTTTCTTTTTTTTTTTTTTTTTTTGGGGGTGGGGGTGGTGTGGAATCCAGTGATGCAATCACATTAAATGCACAGAGGGTGAGAGTAGCTCCTGTTTTTGGTGTCAGAGAATCATGGAATGGTTTGGGTGGGAAGGGAGCTCGAAGTTCATCCAATCCCACCCCCTGCCATGGGCAGGGACACCTCCCACCAGCCCAGGTTGCTCCAAGCCCCGTCCAACCTGCCCTT
>JAWWEU010000163.1:2204607-2228404 GCA_035583155.1 Acropternis orthonyx
CAGGGGCAGCCACAGCTTCTCTGCCCAACCTGGGACAGGGCCTGCCCACCCTCACAGCCACCAATCCCTTCCCAATATCAAATCATATATTGAAGCCTGGCTGTTATTAATCAAGTATTTTGTGAAGGCAGCAGAACTCAGTCAGATGAGCCACCCTGATAGAAGAAGATTAAATAACAAAATAAAGTGAGGGGTGCTTTTTAAAACAAAATCAATTAATTGACAAGAATCAAAGGTTGATGCCCCCAAGCCCCATTTAACTTCTGTTCTTCACTGCAAACTAATGACAGGCACAATAAAAAAATGCAACTTCTCTGAGAATTTTTTGGATGGACACTCTTCAGTCAAGCCAGGGAGTGGCCCTTTGGAATTGGCTGCTCCGATGCCGGGAATGCCGGGACTGTCCCTCCCAGAGACAGGGATGGCTCTGCCTCATCTCCAGGGCAGCAACTTGGCATCTGTTCCTCCTGCAATGGGATATTCCCAGGCTGTATGAACTGCAAGCCAGGTTTGATGTTTCCATCTCAAACAAATCCATTTGTTTTTGTCTGTGACACTGTGGGTTTTGTCCAGTTGAGCTTTCCCAGGGCGCAGGGTCTGGATCCCGTGCAGGTGGGGAGCACAGGCTTCTGGCAGCAGAATTTTACCTTCTTTAAAACATTTCCCAGCTCCTTTGTCTCTTGGCAACTGCAAAAATAACTCCATCAAGAATAAACCTGCAAACAAGGGCGAAAAAGCAGAACTGTGTGAAGACATGAAATATCCTCGTTTAAATAGTGCTGGAAAGCTATTTCCTCCCCCTGCACCCTTCCTGGGCTGGAATGATGTGCTCTGATTCCTAAATTTCCTCCCCCTGCACCCTTCCAAGGCTGGAATGGTGTGCTCTGATTCCTAAGCACGGAGCCTGACTTGCATGAATTCAGAGATTCCATCTGCAAATTGCTGGCACAGTGATACCTGGGTATTTTATGGCACATCCTTAAGTCAATAGGCAAAAGGGTTCTGAATAAAAGCCTTAAAATTACCTCATGAATTATTAACCCTTCCCTATATTACCTTTGAATTATAAAAGCATGGAAAAATAGGAAGGGGAATTGAAAAGCATCAATCTGAGGTTCTTTAAAAATGTAATACTAATCATTTGAGCTGTGTACAAATCTTTTATTAAAGATAAAGAGGAAGCCATACTTTTTTATTAACTTGAGGATATGTTCAATCCACATGATTAGAAATCTCATTACCAACTCAAGTCAGGAAAGTGATTTATTGCTGAAACAAAATAAGGTGGTGTTTTGCTGCCCAGAGCTGTATTTATGGTGAAGAAAACTGTCAGTTTGTCTCTACTTTGCTGTGCCAGGTGTTTCTAAGGGTGGGTTGGAATTCTCTGGGAATGATGGGCTTTCACTGCAGCCTGCAGCTCAAACACTACTACCTTAAGAGGGAAAGCCTGAATTAAAAATCACAGGTACCAGGAGATGCATTTCCCCTCTAGTAAATTCGGCTGGAGCAAATGATTTTGTCTGATTAGGTAATAGGATGTGCAAAGAAATTCAGAATTTATACATAGGTACTATTCAAGTGCAGCTAATTCTGTAAAGCAAGTGTAGGTATTTTAGGGATCCTTCATGTGTCACACATACTAATATTTCTTGATCACTATAGTAGGGATGTTCTGCACCAAAGGAGTCCTGGAAGTCTCATTTTATGATGATAAAAAATGATCCAGGCAGTGACATTTTTTCCAGAAACAAGGAGATACGTCTACAGAATATATTTAATATTTCTGTCCTTTCTCTACCTTAAGCAAGTCAAATATTTTGTCTCATGTGGGCACCTTGTACTTGAAAAGGATAAATGTCTTAAACACTGAATTATGCCCAGCATAAGTTCCAGCACTATTTATATTCAGTCCTACAATGTAAAAAGGAGATAATACTGAATTTATTTACGTCACAGCATCTGTGGCAAAACTGGGTTATGCATCCAAAGACAAGGCATTAAGTGGTGCCATGGATTCCTGCAAGCCAGCAGATATAGCTTTTCTCTCCCTGCTCACCATGCCTGGCCTGCTCCCAGGGCTCCCTGCTGGTTCTGCACATCCCACAGGGAGTTTGGATTCTCTCCTGCACCGTGGGTGGAAAATGCCTGGTATTATCCTGACAGGTGCCGTAGGTATTGAAACCTAAACCTCTCCCCGATCCCGGCGAACATATTGCCTGGGATGGGCTGGGCTCCAGAGCAGCGTTTGGGGAGGAATGGCATGTCTTGAGGGAGAGAAACAGTTCTGGAAATAGGTTGCCTCAGAAAACTGGCAGCTCTTCAGAAGTTCAATATGTTGGAAGGAGGGGTGGTGGGGACGGGGCGGTGGGCCGAGGCAATCACAGGGAGCTGGTGGAGGGGCATCGGGAGGAGGTGGAGGGACCAAACACCGTCACTGATGGAGGGGTTCATGTGACAAAACTGGGATAAACGGACTTGTTGGGCACCTTCACTCATGTCCTTTGTTCTGTTTCCCTCTGGATTTGAGGTTTGGTGAATGAAGAAATGTTCCAATCTCAAAACTTCTGCAATTACAATACAACCCAGGTGTCAGAGTGTTCCAGTTTCTTGGTTTAAAACTGTGTCCTGATGTACATGTGAGGGGGAAAAAATGATGAGGGTCCCGAGGGAACTTTTTGCAGGGGGTAGGATGGAAAAACTGTTTTCTGGCAAGAATCATGGAATCCTGGAGTGGTTTGGGTGGGAAGGGACCTCAAAGGCCATCCCATCCCACCCTCTGCCATGGGCAGAGACACCTCCCACCAGCCCAGGTTGCTCCAAGTCCCATCCAACCGGGCCTTGGACACTTCCAGGGATGGGGCAGCCACAGCTTCTCTGGAATGTCTGAAGAAGGACATCTTCAGCTTCCAGGAAGAGGTGGCAAATCCAGGGAGATCAGCAGGCCTGGCACTCTCAATATGTGCCACTGACTTTGGGTAACATGCTGTAAATATGCTGTGTAAATTTGCAGGGCAAGCCTTAAACATCTCTGTAAATGTATCCTCAACTTGGAAAGTTCCAGGATCTCAGGGAACAGAGGAGAGGCTCATCTTCTCTTTGTGTTTGGCCTGTGCTAATTAAGCCATGTGACTTTGTTTGGAATAGCAAAATGACAATAAACGCCACCCAAACATCTTTTTAAAATCTCCCTTAAATCAATCTCCAAAGGTTTTGTTGTCACAGTTTTGGCAGTTGAGGGAGGATCCTCAAGAAAACAAGAACTTGTTTGCTCTGGAAAATATGCTTTTCTTTCTTTTTTTTCTCCTCTATTTGCACTAAAGTGTTGTTGTGTTTTCGTTTCCATCTGGAAGGTACAATCTCCATGTGAAATCCTCATGTCGGAGCTGCACGAAATCACATCAAAGCAGGTGATAATGAGCACGTTAAACATCTGATGGTGATTAACGCGGCACTTCTGAGATCCTGCCTTAGCACGTGGAGGAATTTGTGCGTGTGAACCCATTCCATGCCAAGGTCTGCTCGGCCTGAACCCTTCCAGGATTTCTCCAGCTTTCCGAGGGGAGTTCACACAAGCATTTTGGGTTGGGAGAGAGATCGTCCCTATTTCTGGACACCTGGGAGGTCCCCAGCACCAACCCTTTTGTGTGGTGAGATGATGCCCTTGGCTGTCAGTGCTCACCAGTGGAGGTTGGGTTGTTCCTTGTGTCATGCTGAGAATGAGAAAGCATTAATGAATTAAAAATAAAATACACTGACATACATTAAATATACATTATAGATATAATAGGGAGATATATATATATATATATAAAAGGGATAACCTGCTCATTTTGGAACTGATGTGAATCTTGTGTTTCAGGAATATGCTTGGAAACTCGCAAACATTTGCCCCGTATGACTGCAATCTGGATTTCATCTCCCATGACCCTGATTTGTCTCTTCATAATTTCTGCCAGACCCTGATTTTTCTCTTCACAAGCCTTCGGTGAGTTCGTATTTGTGATGTGGCTCAAGTTTAACTTTATTGCATTGTAACAAATGTAATTTATTGTAAAGGTTACTGGCAAATCCGATTCTGAAAAGACAGCAGCTCGAAAAAAGATAAAAGGAAATAGAAAACCCACAGAGCTAAATAGGCACCCAAATAATCTGTCTAACAAGTATCAAAGTGATAAGTTTGGATTAGGATCTAATTTACAGCTTATATATATTGTAGCTTTCCTGCATTTCTCACCCCCAGTCGATGTCAACGATTTGACACTGCTTTCAAAAGTACAATTACAGTGCATTCTACAGCAGAGTTACCTCTCACAGTAGGCCTTTGTTAGAGCTGGCACTAAGTTTGGCACAGTTGGTTCAGAGCTGAGAGTTTCACCTTTTCCTTCTCAGAACATCGCTCAGTAAGGTGCTCAGAAGACAAAAAGTGCATCTATCAGACTAGGATTTATAACTGCATTTATTCAGGTTGTTGTCCTGCACGTGTTTTATGTGCATAGGCTGATCAGGATGAGAAGTTTTTGAGGTCAGGGCTGGAATATGTGCCAGACCTGAAGAGGTGTGTGAGAACTCCAGGAACACCCCAAAGCCCTGGAAGGAGCTGTGAAGAAGAGTGTGGCGTCGAAGGGCAATTGAAATGTGTAAAACTGTTCCCGTTGTGTGCAAGCAGATCCCCCCAGCTCTGACCCCCTGGGTGGGGGGGTTATAAGAAGCTCTTTGTTCAGGCTTTACTTGGTGGCTTCTCAGGTATCTCTGTGGCTTTTCAGGCTGCGGTTTTGTGTCTTGGTCTGCACCCTGGAGCTATGGATGGTCCTTATTTTAACCTCATCCCCTGCCAGTGCAGTGCTTTCTGGAAAACAGGCTGGAGAAAAGCGAAGGGTGAATTAGAAACACCCAATTTAGATAATTTATATAAGATCTATATTATATTGTGTCTTTTTGCTGTGATCATCATCCCAAATATGCTTTTTTGGGGAAATGCTCATGAACTGTTGTATGAATGAAGCGTGAGATGATGAAGTGCCAATCCTGACCAGGGCCAGGGCAGAATAAGGGCTCTGTTTGTAAAAACCCCAGAAGTATGTATGGAAACAAGAACTCCTATGGAGAGTTTAAGCAGATTGTGTAGGTAACTCCAGATGATTTCTCATGGAAAAGTTTGCTTTACATCTTAAACTTCTCTGCTTTATCTGAAGGCTAAAGGCCACCCAAATCCATCACTGCTGTTTAACATGAAATGCTCACAGTGCCTTCTGCCAACCAATGTTCTTAGGTGCTTTGGGGATGGAGGAATTGGTGCAGCAGTCCAGATTCTCCTGACCAGCACATTGTCCCTCTGTCATTTAGTACTGGGAATAAAAGAAAGATGAGAGCTGTGGTTTTGTTTCTATGCACTGGTGGATATCTGGCAGGAGAGCTGGAAACCTCCTGGTGCAGTCATCAGGACATTCCCCACAGCTCTGGAGGGTTCCTTGTGTCTGCCAGGGGATTGAACTGGCATGGAAGGGCATAAAAATGTCACAAACACAGGACTCTTCCTGACACATCGTTCTTGGGTGGCTTTTAGGCATTTGGCACAAAACTTGCATCATGTTGATGTCCCGCTCTCATCCTGTTGGGTTACCATCTATGGTCAGGTCTCTGCTGCTTAGCCATGACTTAGCCCGACAGCAGGCATTTTGGGAATTTCCCAGCCGGTAGTGGATTATCTGACCCTTTTGGATTTGCTGCCTTAAAACTGACACCACGTTTTGCCAGACGGTGTCAATTTTGCCACAGATCACATACATTTGCAAGGAGATATTTGCTTAAAAATACAAATTTTGGGGACAAAACAGTAAAGAATAATAATAGTAATCCCTGTTACTGCTCTGTGAAGTAATAACTGCTTTATTTGCTCCTGGCTTTGCTGCAGGGAATACACCCCATGTCTGGCTGAGCCAAAAGGGCTGTTGGAGGTGTGGATTTAACCCACGTTTTCAGATCCTTGGGACTGGTGTTTGTCCTTAACTGGCTCTGAAGGACATTTACTGGGATGACTCAGGAACAGAGGTCCTGGCCATACCACTTGCTTTAGTGGGATTGGGTGATTCCTTCAGATTGCCTCGGTGATACTGCTTTGGTGTAAAGCTGCTAAAGCAGCAGAGCTAACGAAGTAATTATAATTAATATTACATGGGGGTTTAGGGCCCTCAGGCAGGAGTCTCAGTGCCCTGGTCTAACACTTGATTTAGGGGAATATCTTGTATGTATTATTTACACCACATATTAGACCTGCTGTGCCAGCTCCACTGAGTGCAGCCCAGGGGATTTATTAGCACCAGAGATGCTATTTATTTGGAAGAAACACCCTGGAATACTTGATGCTACAAATTCAGTTTTCAACTAAATAGATCTTAATATCAGATAAATGATAGATGAGGGCTACGTCCAGTCTGGCTTGTGGATGCTGGAAGTTTAGTGTTAAGTCAGGACAGCAGGGGATATTTTTAGGATATCATCCCCAATTTTGTGGTACATTGGGCTTCTGAAATCTCATTGCAAAGGAGTTCTGGACTTTGAGATATTTCAGCTCGTCTTGTGTTTAGTTAAATATATTTGGATATCTGTTCATGTTCAAGTAGCTTCAAAACTGTGTTTGTTCATTGATGAAGAGAAACCAGGTAGGATGTGAAATGTCATGGGCACTGTGATCCTCCTGGGTAGGTCTGAGTCAAATGGGGGTGATTCAGTCCAGCTGAAAAACCCCTTTATGTACTGCAGGTCCCCAAAAGTCCTGGGGGAGGAGATCCTGGTTTTAATCTAGTTTTAAACACAGTGATATTTCTTGGATGACTGTGAAAATGTATGATTTTCCTGTGAATATTTGGTATCATTCCTATGGATACTACTGACAATTTTTGACGTAAGCCACCTAAGCCTGTTCTTCTCTCCAACTCCCTGAAAGGAAGCTGTGGTGAGGTGGGGATTGGGCTCTTCTCCCAGCCAGCGACAGGACAAAGGGAAATGGTTGCACCAGGGTAGAGTCAGGTTGGACATTGGGAGGAATTTCTCCATGGAAAGGGTGCTCAGGCACTGGAAGGGGCTGCCCAGGGAGGTTTGGAGTCCTCACCCCTGCAGGTGCCCAAGGCAGGACTGGCCATGGCACTCAGTGCTCTGGGCTGGGGGACACGGTGGGCATTGAGCACAGCGTGGGCTCGGTGACCCTGGAGGGCTTTTCCAGCCTCAGGGATTCTGATGCTATGATATCCAAATGCATCAAGGAGTGTAATAACTGAAGGAAAATACCAGAAAACCCTGAGTGTGGCAGTGCTGGATCCTGATCCAGAAGGTGCCCCTCTGTTTGCCAGAAGTGCTGCACAAACACACTGGAAGTTCTGGATCTGGGGCTGGTGTGATAATATTCCTATGGATTAAGATTTTCTCCAGCCAGGCAGGTGGAAATCCAAAAATGTGAGATTGATTCTCCTGAAGGCTGTTGGCACTTTGGGCTTGCTCCTCTCTCCTCCCATGGCCAGGCATCCCTTGTGATTTTCCCTTGTGAGAAGAGGGGAACGAGGCCTTTTTTTTTGCTGGCATAGCTGTGTCTGCTCCAATAGTGGAAAATTCACGCCTCTGCATGACACCACTGTGCAAAAAGTCTTGTGTGCTTCGCTTGTGTCCCTGAAAAGTGATGTCCTTAAGCCAGGAGAAAAACCCCTTCCATAAGCACCTGCTGCTCCCACTCTGGGGGCTCTGCACGTGGAGCTGCAGGAGCTCCCAGAGACCTCCTCCTCCAGGTGAGGCACCACCGACACGGGAAACGTGTTTGTCTGCAAGAGCTGCAGGTGGACTTGGGGGAAAGCAGAGCTTTGCTGATGCTGCTCTCTTAGCTGGGGCGTTTTGCTGCTGAGGCCAGGAATTTCTTGATCCGTAAATAAACCTGGGTTATTGGAAATTCAGAGTGGCTTCACGTCGTGAGGGAGAATGCAGCTGGTGCATCACCTTTGTTCTCCACACTAAAGTAGATCTTTCAGTTTGGGGGTGAATATACTGCAAGATTGGATACGAGATTTGTAACATCCTGAAGTCTTGGAAAACATCTTGCGGAAATACAATCTGGGTCAAAGCAGTTCTCTTTCTGTTCCTACTTAGCCCTTAAATTTATTATTATTATTTTCTTCAAGTTCTTTTCTTTTCAGCTCGTGGGGGAGAACAGCCCCCCGAGCTCCAGCTAACCAGCTGATTTATGGTTTGCTTCCCATCCACCCTGCTTTAATTAGGCTGTTACTATTTCCTGCCCCTCATTACACCAACCCTGATCACCGACACAGGGCTGGAAACAAATTATTAGCAAAGCACAAAGGAATACAAGCTGCTAATTTGTTTTGGTCTCCTCTGGAAAATTGGAATTGTACATATTGCTTTTCAAAGTGTATTATGTGGCCTGACTGAGAGCTTGGTTATCTAAGTGTTGCTTTGCAGAGGAGAAGGCTTTTTCTGTATTATTAATTATGCATAACTGTATATTAATTATATTATCCCCTCCTCTTAGGACAGAGAGAGGGGTTCACATGGGCAGTTCAGGTGGATGCAAAACAGGAGGGCTCTTGCTTGTATTCCATGACCCAAACTTGCTTGATTTATCCTCATTATAAATGCAGATTTAATTCATTAACTGTGTGGCTTTTGAGATACCTACTGTGGGAGGAAGGTTTATCCTGAATTAACAGCACCACCTTCCTCCCTCAACTTTCTATTTCTATACCATGAGGATTTGTGATGTTTATTATTATTTTGCAAGGTTTGGGTTTGCTTGAATTTGAGAAAAAACTTCGGAAAACAGTATCCAACCCGGCCTTGAATGTTTCCAGGGATGGGGCACCCACGCCCTCCCTGGGCAACCTGCTTTGTTTAGTGTGAGGTAATGCTGGTCATGTTGGATTTCCTATGGCAAAAATATGCTTTGGAAGAGTATTTCTGGAGTCTGGCAGAATCCAACCCGTGCATGGGAGGTGGGCTGGGGAAATCTCCATTCTTGAACTAAAGACCCAAAGTCCGTGACTCTGGACCAGACCATGACCTCTCTGAGTAAATATTGACATCCTTATTTCTGTGCTCTGCCAGTGAGTCACACCAGGAGAACAGGAGCTCAGATGAAGTTTGAGATTCTCCAGCTTGAGATAAGGAGGAAAAACAGTATCAGGATTTACAGGAAGGGAGTGGATAATGTTTAAACGTTGCTCCATCTTTCCTAGAGAGAGCACGCTGACTGAGACAATGCTGGGAACGACAGCTGAGATTAAAACAGGTCATCTTTTGTGAATGATTTCACAACATCCCAGTTCCTGTGACACTGTGAGATGGAGAAAGTCAGCTGTTGGCACCGTGATGGGGAGGGAGCATTTCCAAATGACTTTTCAGTGCAGCAAACCCGAGTGAGGATGTTCTTTGAGAGCCGCAGAGCCCGCTCTGCGCTCGTGCTGTCCACAAAACCCTTCTCCTCTCAGATGTGAGTCAGCCAAGGGTGGTTTGGAGCTCCTACTCTGGATCTCCTCCTTGTGTGTGTGGGATGGATGGATGGATGGATGGATTGATGGATGGATGGATGGATGGCTGTCAGTCCCACATTTCAGCCCTGAAATGCCATTCCTTCCTGTACCTTTTTCCACCCCTGGTTGTTCTGGGTGAGCTGACGGTGGGTGGGCTGTGGTCGCAGCAGGAACATTGTGCAGAGAAGGAATAGAGGAACATCCTGCATGGAGCAAAGTCTTTCTCTGCTGTGGCAAGTCAAACAATAACAACATCAATGACACACCAACTTTACAGTGGCAGCCCTTCCCACCTGTGTGAGCTGTGCTTAAGGAATGCAGAGGGAGAAGGGCTCGGTTCCCCGTGCAGGTGGGGCTGGGGCTGAGCTGCTCCCATCACCACCGTGACTTCTTTTATCCAATGTGAAACATCCTAAAATGTTTCCCCTTTTTTGTAGTGGAAATTTTCACCTTAGAGAGCTTAAGGGGAGTTCTGTCAGCTGGTCTTGAATTAATTAATAATCCATAGTAATAAATTCCTGGCTGTGAGGGTGGGGAGGCCCTGGCACAGGTTGGGCAGAGATGCTGTGGCTGCCCCTGGATCCCTGGGAGTGTCCAAGGCCAGGTTGGACGGGCCTTGGAGCAACCTGGGCTAGTGGAGGGTATTCCTGCCCATGACAGCGCAGGGACTGAGATGAGTTTTAAGGTCTCTTCCAACCCAAAAACCAATTTTTCGTTGTATTCCATGATCTGAATTCCAGCACTTCATTTCTGAACAGGGAATACCCCAGTGTAACCTCTGCCTCCTTTGCCGTGTAAATGCTTCAGGAACCTCCTTCATTTGCTGAAATGCTTTAGCGACCAGGAACTTTTCCAGAACCAATCACAAATAAATGGTTTCTTGGCCTTTAGAACAGCATTGCCTTCTAGAAACTTGGTGAAGACACTCAGAAGTTATTGTGTTCTAGATCTGCAGCCATGGAGAACAACAGCATTAGGGAAAAAAATAGCAGAAGACACCAATTTTTCATTTTAAATTATGCCCAGTTTTCTTAAGAAAGCAAATTAAATTGCACTTAACCAAAGAATACAGATAACAGCATTAAGCACAATAGAACATTTTAATTACTAAGAAAAACAAATGTCCATGTCTGTGGCTGTAATTAAAGGAGTGCTGGATTTGCTGTGCATTAGTGTGACTTGTATGTCTGCCATACGGTAATTGGCGCAATCCATCAGCCCCCTCAGCCCTGGCACTGCGGGCACCGTGAGGCTGAGTGAGAAGACAGGCTTTGGTGGGGGTGTCTGACAGAGGGTGTGGGCACTGATGGAGCAGAGCTGTCCTTTGTCCTTGTCACAGCCCAGCCCCGGGGCTCCAGCTGTGCTCCAGGAAGCTGCACTGGTTGCCTTGGGCTCCCTGGGAGCTCCAGGGCTTTGCTGGAGCCTTCAGAGATGTCCTGCTGGTGATGTTCTCACATCTCCTGCTGTGGGATCAGGGACGTGGGTGGATTGGGAGATAGCATGGTGCCAGGAGACAGAGTTTCTGCTGAAACATCAGAGGAGGGGGACTGGGAAGGAGGAGATGAAGCAGAGGAAGGAACAGAAAAAGGAGAAAAAGTGACTTCAGGGGAGATTTAGGTTGGATATTAGGAAAAGTTTCTTCACTGAAAGGGTTATCAAACACTTGAACAGGTTTCCCAGGGGAGTGGTGGAATCCCCATCCCTGGAAGGATTTAAAAGCTGCTTGGATGTGGCACTTGGGGACGTGGGTCAGTGGTGGGCTTGGCAGTGCTGGAGGAGTGGTTGAATTCTGTGGTCTTAAAGGCCTTTTCCAAGCTTGATGATTCCGTGATTGCACAAAACAGGGACTACAGGGTGCAGAAGGTGAGTAAGAGGGAAGCGTGCAGGAATGAGTGGGAAGAGCCCAAGAAGGAAGAGGCCGATCATATTCCCCATGTGTAGTCCGTGCACTGTTTTCTCCTCTAGTTCAGGATGCCCAGTGACAGGAAGACAGTGTTCAAAAGGGGAAAGGGCTGGGAAAAGAACAGCAGGAATTTGTGCTCCATCCCTGGTGACAGAACAAGAGCAACGAGATCGACCAATCACAGAATGGAAGAGCTGGCTAAAAATGAGGGAACTGTTTTTAATATTAAGGTAGTCAATTACTGGAATTAATTCCCTGTGGAGGCTGTGAAAAATTTTCCTGTAGAAGTCTCAGGACAGTGTGTGAGAACCCCAGAATCCCAGGATGGTTTGGGTTGAAAGGGACCTTAAAGTCCATCCAGTGCCACCCTGTGCCACAGGCAGGGACACCTTCCACTAGCCCAGGTTGCTCCAAGCCCTGTCCAACCTGACCTTGATCCATCATCCTGAAGTCATTTTCAAGCAGAGTTATCCTCCTGCAGTGGCCAGTAATGTTACTTCACTTCCAAAAAGTACTAAAATGTAAGGAACAAGCTCTTACCACACATAACTGTGCCCTGTTTGAGCAGGACAGCAGGTGGTAGGAGAGGAGAGACATCTTTCACCCAGGTCTGCTCTTCCTGCTGTGTCCTTTCAGCTACCAAAGGAAGTGGGAGAGCTGGAAAACTGCTGGTTAATAGTTAACCCTTGATTTGGAAGCACATTCCAGAGATGCCAGTACTGACTGATTTAAGCAATTGAATCCAGCTGGTGATTGCAGCAGTCCTTGTGTGGAGTGACAGTGCACAGAGTGAGTGCTTTTAATGACTGGGGGGCTGAAAAGCCACTGCCTGCTGTGAGGAGATGGCCTTTGGGTTTAAAAATGACCAAAAAAAGCAAGGAAAACAGGTAGTCCTGTTTTACAGTCGGTTTACTGTTACTGGCAGGAATATAGTTTACTTGGGAGCCAGTGAGAAATCACTGTTTGTGCAGAGGTTCCAGTAAGATTTATATTGCATGAATGATAAATTATAGTTATTGTACAGCCAAGTGATATATTTGATCACCTAATGCTAAGGTATCTACCTAAGCAAAGTTGTGCACTAAATTTGTTGTATTTGAGGTACTTTCACATGTGAGGTTCCTCCTCACACCTGGTAGGAACTGCCTTGTCAAGAGAACCTTCGGATTTTAGGGTTGTGTTAACCTAGATGTGCTCTGTGCAAACATTCAAATAACAACAAAAAATGTGGCTTTGCTTTTCCTTTGGGGCATTAAAAAAAAAAAAAAAGCCAAGAAATGTCTTAAATGTTGTTTCTTTTTACAGTAGAGTGATTCTGGGGTGGCTGAAGTAAATCTGAGCAGGTTTAGCACCCGCAGAATGCAGCTGATTTAGGAGAAAAAGTAATTCTATTTTATGTGGAAAAAATGTGAAGGGGTCTTGCATGTGAAACTGATAAAGTAGTTCATAGAAACATGGAACCATGGAATGGTTTGGGTTTGTAGGGAGCTCAAAGATCCTCCCATCCCACCCCCTGCCATGGGCAGGGACACCTCCCACTATCCCAGGCTGCTCCAAGCCCCGTCCAACCTGCCCTTGGACACTCCCAGGGATCCAGGGGCAGCCACAGCTTCTCTGCCCAACCTGGGACAGGGCCTGCCCACCCTCCCAGACACCAATCCCTTCCCAATATCCCACCTAACCCTGCCCTCTGGCAGTGGGAAGCCATTCCCTGTGTCCTGTCCCTGCATCCCTTGTTCCCAGTCCCTCTCCAGCTCTCCTGGAGCCCCTTTAGGCACTGGAAGGGGCTCTCAGGTGTCCCTGGAGCCTTCCCCTCTCCAGGGGAACCCCCCCCCCCCCAAACTCTCCCAGCCTGTATTCTTAAAAAAACCATCACTTTTTGTACAATCCTGAGTAAAACAAGAGCTGTGTTGCCATTCCAAGGGTCCTAAGGCAGAAGCAGCATTTGCTTCCAGCAGCTCCTGTGGGAACGTGCCCGAGCTCACGTTTTCCAGAAGGCCGGAGCTGGGAAGGTGAGCAAGAACAAACCTTCACTTTTTCATTGTATGTCTGGTAAAAAAAAGAGAGGCAGAGCTCAGAGTGGACAACCACACTGACCTGGGAGAAAGGAGGGCAGAGGAGAAGGCTCAGCTCCCAGCATGAGATTTTGCTCCCTGGGCCTCCCTTCAGTCCTGGGGGATGTTTCCTTGTTCTCCAGCTGGGTCAGCGACACCACCGTTCCTTGGTTCCATACCCCTGATTTACTCTTATTTTCCTTGACTCTCTGCTTTCATTTTGAAGCTTCTTGATTTCCTCAAGCTCAAAGAAAGCTGGCAGCTGTCTTGGGACATCACCCTGAGCCATGGAAATCTGGATGATTCACTGGCCTCTGAAGAGCGAGCTCAAAGCTTGAAACCCTTTTCAGACTCTCAGTAAAAGACATGGATTAGGGGGATCTCGGCTTCCATCTCCCCAAGAGCTGCCAAATTCCCTTCTCTTCTCTTCTGGTTCTTATGCCACTCTTCAACACGGTGCATTAAATAACATGACTAATATTTGTCATGTGTTCCTTGTCCTTCTGGGCCTCTGAGGAGGCAGGAATATGTGCCATGCTTTGTCTGGCTGTTTTAGGGCTTTTTACTCTAAATATATTTAACTGTGTGTGTTAGAGGCAGCAGGCAAGGATGGGAGGGATACAGTGGGATTTGGGTCTGGAGCACACTCTACTTCCAGAAGGAGTTTATTCCAGTCTGGGGTTAATTCCTAAACCCCCTTATTTTAGACAAGGACTCTGTTTTTACTGTCTAAGGAGTTCATAGCTGTGGCAGCATGTGGAGGGGCCCAGTGGGGCCAGACCTGCAGAGCAAGGTGGTGCTGAGGGCCTGCTGCCTGCATTTGGTGGCTTTTTATTCCTACTGACTGTGCTTTGGTGCCTTGGGAGGGACCCTTTGCCAGGGCACCCTGGATTTCTCTGGGATGTCTTTCAGTTTTGCTTCATAAAATCTCAGAATAGTTTAGTTTGGAAGGGACCTCAAATTCCATCCAGCGCCACCCCCTGCCACAGGCAGAGACACCTCCCACCAGCCCAGGTTGCTCCAAGCCCCGTCCAACCTGCCCTTGGACACTGCCAGGGATCCAGGGGCAGCCACAGCTTCTCTGCCCAACCTGGGACAGGGCCTGCCCACCCTCCCAGACACCAATTCCTTCCCAACATCCCACCACCTATCCCTGCCCTCTGGCAGTGGGAAGCCATTCCCTGTGTCCCTCCAGGCCTTGTCCCCAGTCCCTCTCCAGCTCTCCTGGAGCCCCTCTAGGCACTGGAAGGGGCTCTCAGGTCTCCCTGGATCCTTCCCTTCTCCAAGTAACCCCCTCAAGCTCTCCCAGCCTTTCCTCATAGGAGAAGAATCATCAGTCCATCCCAACCAGGTGAAGCAAAGCTCAGGAAGCAGGGAAAACTCTGCAAAACCCCATTCATGGTCAGAACCAACCCTACAGAGCGTCTGCACCCCCAAAATGCTGCTGATGAGAGAAAGGAGCCTTATGACATGATAACCCCCATCTATCAGATGTGTAAGCCCTGTGCTAAAAGCATCGTTACCACGGAGAGTCTCTTCCCAGGGTACTTTTTGGCACATCTCCTCCTGCTAATAAGAGCAGCAGTCAGAGCATCCCTACACATGCACACCCCACCGCATCTCTTACCCTTTAGTGGAATTACGGCCCCTGACCCCTCTCCGTGGCCCTCCTGAGCCACAGGATGACTTCATGTGACTCCTGTGCAAAGCATTTCTGTTGGTTCAGCATGTCTCTCATAATGAGCCTCCGTAATCTCGTTTGCTCCACTCATTGATTGCCCCAAATATGATTTTGCAGGGCGAAGCTCCCCCAGTCATAAGCAGGGAAATGACAGGCAGTACTTTGTGTAATCTCCATATTTGACGCATGAAAGAAGGCTAAATTCCTGTTTGAATAAACAACATAATAAGGTTATTGAGAATAAGACCATTACTATATAAAATTATGTCTAAGTGGCAGATATAATTAACATTGGATTGTAATTACACTAATTACAAGTCACATTAAGATACTCCAGTAATGACAAAGTGAGCACCCTGTAATTGAATGGAATAAGCAGGGAAACATGCTGCTCACACTAATTACCTAAATGAGCTAATATGTCTT
This sequence comes from Acropternis orthonyx, assembly GCA_035583155.1. Lineage (NCBI taxonomy): Eukaryota > Metazoa > Chordata > Aves > Passeriformes > Rhinocryptidae > Acropternis > Acropternis orthonyx. The sequence goes on from JAWWEU010000163.1 coordinate 2,220,199, forward strand.
CAGAGTGACAGTCATGCTCAGTGTTATTACACAGGCAAGACAATTTTGTAAGTTAAAAAAAAATCTAATTTCCTTCCTTCTCTTCAGGACCCATTTCAGATCATCAGCAGCTTCAGAGTTTCTCTCTCGAGTCAAAAATAGAGGGATCCCACAGTTCAGGCCTTTCCTAATTTCCTTCGACAAAGTCCCATTTTCAGGGTTACGCCGCGATTTTTGACGTGTTCCTGCTGCTTCCAGAGCAAAATGTGGCTTGTTCTGCCTTCGCTGGGGGGTCCTTTCACAAAGCCAATCGGCTGTGACTTTTTTTAATTCACTTCTCTGAATTCGAAACAAACAAAATAATGTAACTTAAGCTCAGCGTGCTCTAAAAACATACTTATTTTGTTGGCTCCAGAGTAACAAACACGGCTTAGAACAGTCTGGCTCCACTTGTGCCCTTGAGAGTGGTAAAATCTGAATTATTCAAGGCAATTAGTGGAAGCATTGCAGTGGAACTCAAATTTCAGCTCGAGCCTCCAAGAATAAAAACTAATACAAGAATAGGAATTCTCCATATTGTGGAAAAAATGCACATTACTTATTTCTTTTTTTTTCCCCCTTTAAACACCTCCAGCTGTCTGGGGCTCTGAGCTGGGAGGAAAAACAACATAACAGGCAATTTAACAATCTGAAATAGTTCGCTAAGAATTAACAAACCCGAGCCAATGCGCTTCATCAGACTGTCTGTATTTCCAGCTTCTCTGAAGGATTGATGGTGATTGTTTTGACTTGATGTGTGGTTTGGTTTTCCTGAGGACCTGGAGCACCACCGGTTCCCGTTCTTTTGGTGATAGCCAAAAATCTGGAGCATATGGTTTGTGAGCAATATTTCTGACTGTTGTTGTTTATTTTTATCCCCGGGGCGTAGGAGGTTCACTCGGTGCCAGCACTTTGATGAACTCCCTTCCTGTCACCAGGAACTCCGGGAGGCTTCAGGAAGCATTTGGGAGAGGATGAGGAGGTAGCTGAGTGGGATGGTGTCCTCAAATGTAAAGATGCGTCAAAGCTGCTTATGGAAAATGGGATGTAGGGGTGTCTTGGAGGCACGTCCTGTCGGGGGCAGAGAGGGGGGAAAAGGGGATGGAGCCTTGGGAGTTTAGGTCAGGGGGAAAACAAACTGGCAGGGAAATTAGGTGGTTGGTGGGTTAAAAAGGTGTGAAAGTCCTGCTGGGTTTTGAGTTTAAGAAGGAAAGATTTGTTGCTCTCCTCAGAGGGGCGTTGTGCAGAAGAGTTGAAGGAGTCCCAGGGGAGGGAGAAAATCTGAAAGAGGCTCAGGGGAAATGGATATCAGAGGGAGATGGCAAAACATCACTGAAGAACTCTGAAAAAAAAGGGGGGGAAAGGAGGTAAAATGAGGAAAAATGGAGGTAAATGGAGAGAAAAAGAAAAAAACAGAAAAAGGGGAAAGGAGAAAAAAGGAGGAAAGGAAGGAGAAAGGGCAGTGGGAGGAGCATCATCAGACAGTTTTAAGATGACAGAGGCCAAGTACAGGTCTGTAGTATGAGGGGGAAGAAGAGTAGACAAAATGTTAAGGGAATGTGCAAGAAGAAAGAAGGAAAGAGGGATCACAAAGGGGATTGGGCTGGGGCTCAAATGGGACACAGCCAGAGAAGGAACAGGAGTGTTTGAGGAGAGGGAGGAAAAATACCTTTCTCTTGGCTTTAGAGGGACTTTACAGAATGAGTTCAACTGCAGACAACTGTTCTAGACAGGGAACATTTTATTTGGACCCTTATACAACTCCTTGACCCAACCTTTGTGAGCCTTACAGGTTTTTAGAGGAAATAAAGGTTCAAGTCCTGGGTGTTCTCAAAACCTTTCACCTGAGCCCACCTGGGTCCTGTGCTGCCTTTTTCCTCCTCACACTGATCCATCTGGGCACTTGAATTCTATGAAGATACAGATCCTTCCTGGTGAGAGTTGGAGATGTCAGACCTGACGTCACATTAGCAATCCACTCTACCTGTGATAACACAGAGAAAAAAGAAATAAATTAATATCTGAATTAATTTGCAGATTTATTCATCTGCAGGCATGATGTAGATATGTGTCTTACAACTAGAAAAATGACATTGCTTACATTACTAAATAAATGAAAAACTGCTGTTAAAAATCTATAAGTACATTCAAAAAAAGACCTGCAGTATCCAAAGCCGGGTGGTTTTTTTTTTTTTTGATTGAAAGCGTTGCCCATAAAAAGTTACCTGAGAACCAAAACCCAGGAATAAAAATTGTGATCCGAATTCACGAAACCATCGAATGAATAAATTTCAACAGATTCTCAGCTCTTCTTAAACAGACGACTGTGTGTTTGCAACTGAATGTTTGCTAAATGCAAGGAGACAAAATGTTCTCCTTTTCAGCACATTTCCCCCCACAGCTGGTGCGCAGACTGAGCCCGAGCCGGCGGGAGCCTCAGCCGGCAGTTTTCGGCTTGGGGGTTACTATATTTAGCTCCACATATATTTAGAATCGATGCAAGAGAGTTCTTTAACTTGGGAAAACGGTGCTGAGCTGGACTCTGGTGAAAGTTATCAAGGGGGGCTTCTTAATTCCCTGAGGCTGAGGTTTAAAGGCTCCAGGGAGCCCGGGAAACCCTGGGAGAGGGTTTTGTGTCTTGAAAGGGAGGAGTTGGAAGACAGGGATGCTCTTGATTCCTTTCCTGAATCCCTACACAGGATCCTACAGCAGGTACTGCAGGCCCAGTGCTTTAATTAATTAATTAATTTATTTATTTATAACAGAAGGTATCTACTGTTCTTTGGGATCACACAGTGTGTTTAAGGAATGTCACACACATCTGGGAAAATTAAGGAGACCTGGGGGTTTGCTCGAGCCTTTGCAATAATAATTAATGTGTGAGAAAGTATTTAATTTGGCAGCAATTTTCAGTATGTTTTTTTTTAGGGTACTTTTAGGATATATTTTTCTAAAGAGTGTGATAATAAAAGGCCATTTCATATTCCCATTTCCTGCATGGTGGGTGTGACTCTGCTCACACACCTGCTGGAACATTCTGTGAGTCAGCACCGTAATTACCAACACGCTTAATTTCATGTTCAGGCTTTATATATTCCCTGTTAAACGTGACTCTTACAGCAATAATGGCTCAGGACAGTCTGCTGAGAACTTTCTCTGTGGCTGGACAGACGTTTTTCAACATACTTCTGGGATTTCTGTCTGTGAAATGGGGTGGTGTCGAAGTGTTCAAAAATGAGTGTTCAAAAAACGAGCTAATGTTCAAAAAATGAGTGTTCAAAAATGAGTGTTCAGAAATGAGTTAATATTCAAAAAATGCATGTTCAGAAAGGAGTTAGTGTTCAAAAATTAGTTAATATTAAAAAACTGAGTGTTCAAAAGTGAGTTAATATTCAAAAAATGAGTTAATATTAAAAAAAAAATGAGTTAGTGTTCAAAAAACAGAGTTGGTGTTCAAAAAATTAGTTAATATTCAAAAAATGGTCAAAAATGAGTTAGTGTTCAAAAAATGAGTGTTCAAAATGAGTTAGTATTGAACAACTGAGTTGATGTTCAGAAAACAAGTAGATTGGAGCTTTGTGCTCTAGTTTATTTGACGTGGAGGTGTCCTGTCAGAGGTCAGACATGGTGACCTCGGAGGGCTTTCCCAACCTTAGTGATTCATTCCTGGCTCCTGGTTTTGCTCTGATATTGGTACTGGGAGCTGCTCTCAGTTATCTGAATGCTCTGCAAGTTCTGCCTTATGGAAATGTCATAAAGCTGTTGGGTAAAAGTGTTATTTGAACGATTATAAAACAAACAGCTCAAGGCTTCTTGTCGTGTTAATGGAAACACCAAAGTTAATTTGGTTGTTATTTAGAAAGGCAATTTACTGCAAGAGCACAGTTCTCAGCCACGCAGGATAAAGAACAACCAGGGAAAAGGAGTCATTTATTCCAGTTTGGTTCTATCAGCACAAGCTCTGGCCAGGGGAAATCCCACTGCAACTTCCCCCTGGGTTGGGGCAGCAATCCTGCAGGGACAGCCAACCCCCTGCCTTCTCCCAGGGGATAGGAGCAAACATCCTCACGTTGCACCAGGGAAGGATCAGGTTGGATATTTGGGACAATCCTTCACAGGAAGAGGGGTTAGACACTGGCACAGGCTGCCCAGGAGAGTGGTGGGGTCACCGTCCCTGGAAGTGTTCAAAAGACAAGGAGATGAGGTGCTTGAGTGACATTTTCTTTGGTCTGTGGTTGGACTTGATCTTGGAGATATTTTCCAGCCTTAACGATTCTGTGATTCCGTGAAACTCCTCAGTGAGAGCACAGAGGGATCTGAGCCTGGGCAAGGTCTTGCTGTGCTGAAGGTGGGAATTATTATTGCCTATGAATATATGTGGCAATAATAAATTATAATCCTCTCAGTTTACCCTGAAATGAAATATCTGACTTCTTTCCCACAATGCAAATATTTATGCCGTGTGAGGAGCATGATCTCCAGTCAGACACCAGACTTTCCTGGTCAGTGTGGAAAAGGAGGGACATCTGAGAGGGAGAGGCTGTGAGAACCATGCCTGCTTAGGGGAACAGAAAGGTTTTGGTGATTACAAAACCTCCTCCAAAGCCAACCCAAATCCTCGCTTTGAGAAGCCCAGCTTTTGTCCAGGCTTTTGTTAGAGAAGGTGGTGACTCTCCAAAGCTCTGTGAGATGAAAGATCTGTGCAGGGTATCCGTGTCAGTCCCTCTTTGGAGCTACTGAGCCTGCAATTCCGTGTCTCTCAGACAAATCCGTGCTTAGCACTGCCTTGCTGATGGATGTGTGCTCCTTGGAGAGGGCCCTTTGAATTCCAGCTGCCTGCCGGCCAGTGGGATTGTCCGTCATCGCTCCACATCACCAGCTCCAGCTTTTGATGTCCTGGAAAGCAGGAGAGCAAAAACATCTTTGGTTACAGCCCCCTGAGGAGCAGGATGGGTTGACATGTCTCCATCCTTTCTGAGCTGGTTTATTTTGAATAAATCAGGTTTTAGGGTAACAAAGAGAATCCATCTGGTGATTTTGCAGCCCTGGTGTCTCAAAACCTGAAAAAAGAGGTTTTCATGAGAGGAAAACACCGATCAGGGAACAGCCCAGCCCAGGAATCCACATGAAAAACAATTACTGCCCACTTGGTTGATATATTGAGTACCAATCCAATGCAGTAATTTATAAATTTTGCATTTTATACAAAGAAATGGCAGTGTGATTAAAGCATGAGGCTGATAACTCGGGCTTATAGGAAGCAGCAACCAAACAAGTTTACTTAATACTCAACTTACTCAGGTCTCCCAGCAGGAGTTGAAGCATTTTGGTGAGCTTAGATATAGAAAGAAAAAGCAGGAATTCTACTTCATAGACACCTTCCCAACCTGGAACACAATTAACCCCTTTCCCCCATCCCACATAATGCTTGGTCTGATTAGTTCTGCTTGTTTATTCCTGCAGTTCATTCACATGATGTTTTATTTCAATATAAATTGATAAGGAATAGAAATATTCCCAGTGTGTTTTGGCTTTTCTAACTATTTAATGCAGAAATGCTGCAAGGTCATAAAACCTGCTAAAATTACTTCACTTTTGCACCAGATTGGTGTGTAATGAATCAGCAGAGGCACTAATTTGGAATAAAAGTCTGTGCCTTGCCAAACTAAGAGATTAGGGAAAGTCTCTCTGAGCTAAAAACATCGAGCCTGTTGCCAAACAGCAATTTTAGGCTCTATTTTAGTAAAAACAATTAATCTGCAGAAAATAGGAGGAAATTTGAGAGGAGTGTTTTAAACATTGAAAAATTACAGTATTGCTTATTAGAAACCATTATCAAAACTTTAGAAGCTGCAGACCGAAGATAAATGAGCTGAAGTGGACCCTGGTGTGGATGAGCATGGGAAGGAAAGGGTGTTTTATGCTCCTGTTTCTGTGGGAGATGAATGTAACTTATCAGCCCTCAGAGTAAAGTTGATTGTCAGGGGTTTATTCATCTTTCTTTTTTTTTTTTTTTTTTGTGAAATCCACATGTTTCAAGTCTTAAACTCAACTTTTTCTTTTTTTTTCTTTTTTTTTCTTTTTTTTTCTCTTTCTAGAGAAAAAGATGGGTTTAAGGCTTAAACCAGCAAACCCCAAAGAGGAACCAAAGAACAAATCTCTTCCTGTGGAAGGAAGGCTGTGGAGGTCCCTGTTGAGAAGATGCTCCACGCTCAGCCCATTGACTGTTACGTTTTACCATCAATCAAGTAAATAATTCACCTGGAGGACTCGAGGGCTGCACGAGGTACCAGGTTGTCAAGCCTGTCAGGACAGAGATTTTATTGCCTCTTTTCTTCATCTCCCTCAATCTGGGTCTGATTGAGGGCTTTTCTGGAAAATTATGAGTAGAATAAGTATTTGAGGCACATCTGGGTTTTTTCATGACCCAAGACAGAGGCACATCTCAAACCTTTAAAAATTTCATATTTTCCATTTCTACTCCTTTGAAATTCCATAGAAGCCTGAAATTTTAACAACTGCTTTTTGTCTTTTCTTTTTCTTCCCTTCCAGCCTCTTCCTGGAGTGGAAGGATGGAATTAAATACCGTAAAGCTTTGGAATAACCTCTGGCCACTGGTCTGTGCTGGAGTTTAGTTTCACACAATGACCTTAAAGCTATAATTGAGCAATTTCAGTTATTTTAAACTTTATTTGACGGCCCAGAAGGGTGGTGTGATGTGGCAGAGATATTGCTTATTAGCTAAGGACTGTCTGAAGCAAATTCCTGCCTATTTCTGGAAAACAGTGAATTACTGCTTTGGGAGATTTACAGCTGAGCAGCACAATTTTCCATGTTGACCATGAAGGAAAGATTTGGGAACTTCCTCCCAGGCCATGGCAGGGTTTGCTGGTTCTATAGCACAAATCCCTAGTCAGAGGTTTCTGGATAGTTTCTCCTCAATTCCTAGAATTTTCCTTTGCTGACAGTTTCGAAGCATGGTTTCTGTAATTTATGTCATCTACGAGGCTCATGTCAGAAGAATTTGGATTCCTGGCTAAATCCAGGAGCTGGATTTGCGTTGCTAAACCAGGAATAGCATTTTTATTGAATGAGGCTCTTTAGTGATCCTGGTCAAGCTACCAGGGGATGTTTCCAAACTGAAATACTTTTGGGACAGAGCCTGTCAAAGGTGGCTCTGTCCAAGATACCCAGCCTTAGTCTAATGAAAGAAGATATAAATTACCTCAGTGTGGAGTGAAACACTCACTCCGGAGTTCTGCTGCAGGAAATGGGACTGGCAGCATCTTCCTTGATGCAGGTGATAAAGTTTCTTAATTACAGCCCCAGCTGGAATGAGGAGTCTTTGGGAATTGGAAGGAGTTCATAGGAGCACTTACAATACGAGGAAATATAAATACTTTATTTATTCATAGGGCAGCTCCCATTTTCCTGCTCTGGGTTCTCGATGGACACTCGTGCTGTCTCAATCCACTCCAAATTCCAAACTGTTCTTTTGTGCGAGAGCTCAATGGCAAAAGCACTGTAATTTAATTTAGCACAATGCCTTTAAAACAATGATGTTTGTTTTTTAAATGAATATTTTATATGTTGTGTTTAATTAAAATAAAAGTCTGCTACTGATCTAGGAGACGCAAAACAGACTCGAGCTCGTATTTATGAAGTGTAACAATATTGGCAAGAAACAACTTATCTTGTTTATGAGACAGGCCTCCCATTACTGCTACAGATTGCAGACGTTTTATAGCTGAGCTTTACATGCTTTACAATTCAACAAATGTAGAGAAACTGTCAGCATGGAAATAAGCCTGTAAATGGAGGCTTGGAGGAGCTGGGTTGGAAGGGGAGTATTTACAGATCACAATGTGTTTGCGGGAGCTCTGCAGGTTTTCCGGGGTTTAAAGGCAGAGCAGCCTGGCTTGTGTTGGAAAAGCCCTTGGAGATCATGGAATCTGATCATCCCCAGCACTGCCCAGGCCACCACTGACCATGCCCCCAGGTGCCACATCCAGAGAGCTTTGAAATCCCTCCAAGGGAGGGGGCACACAACACTGCCTTGGACAGCCCCTTCCAATGCCTGACCACGCTTTCCATGGAGAAATTCCTTCTGATGCCCCACCTGCCCCTGCCCTGGCCCAGCCTGAGGCCGTTCCCTCCCCTCCTGTCCCTGTTCCCTGGGAGCAGAGCC
>JAWWEU010000163.1:2233491-2244782 GCA_035583155.1 Acropternis orthonyx
ATAATAATAATAATAATAATAATAATAATAATAATAATAATAATAATAATAATAATAATAATAGTAATAATAAGCAACCCCTCCCTCCCACTTTATTGTGTCAGCAGCACTCACAAGTGTGCAGAAGACACTGTAACACGCTGTCACACTACCTAATGACTGTAATTCATCATGGGGAGCTATCAGCTTGAAAATAAAATATTGCCCTGCAGTGTGGAGATTGATGGCCACGGCCTGTTTATTGATTGCACTGGAAAAATGAATAAAAAAAATGAAAAAAAAAAAGATTAATTTTTTGAAAGCTGATAGCACCGTGATAGCTGACTTGAAATCTGCCATTTTGCCTTTTTTTTTTTTTTTTTTTTTTGCAGCTCTGTATCATGTGGCTGCAACACAGAAAGATACAGAAAATATGGTGTTATTGTGCAAAAGCCAACTTCACATTATTTTTCTTTCCATATGTTTTTCAGTGCATTAAATATTTAAAGCGGTGTCATCACTCTTCAAAAGTGAATATACCTGTCAGCTCACCCCTATTAGTCCTACACCTCTCAATCTTTCTCGTGTTTTGAAGAGCCCTGAATCCTGTAACGGGAAAATCTTTTTGAAATAAGAGGATATGGTTGAACAAAGCCTGGGAAAGGACAGCGTGTCTTCTCCCTGAATAAATTGGATGACATCTGATTTTCTCATTTCTGCTTATTTAGTTTGAATGGAGAGAACCAGATTCCTTGTTCCTGAAGTTTGTGGGCTCTCTGCTGAGGGGAGAACAAGCCCATAACAAAATAAAGCCTAAAACTGGAGGATAAGTCAGTGAATCCCAGAATCCCTCCCAGCCCACGGAGCCCACCCTGTGCCCGATGCCCACCCTGTCCCCCAGCCCAGAGCACTCAGTGCCACGGCCACTCCTGCCTTGAGCACCTCCAGGGCTGGGCACTCCAAACCTCCCTGGGCAGCCCCTTCCAAGGCTTCACCACCCTTTCCATGGAGAAATTCCTCCTTATGTCCCACCTGACCCTCCCCTGGTGGGCAGGCCATGTCCTGTAGGACAGGCCAGTGAAACCTCAAATCTGACACAAATTAGGCTTGAGGATGATGGTGCCATTGGAGTGGATGTTGCAAAATGGGCTGAGAAATCCATGAATGACTTTGGTGCAATGTGGGTGTCTCCTCTTCCCTATTTGGGAATTCTCCCAGTAACAACTGAGGAGATTCTCCATAACTCTGACTCCCAGTTATTGTGGATCAAGTCACGTGCATTATACACTTGTCATTGGTTCCAATTCAGCACTTTGATCTGATTCCCAGTTGGGTAGCCATGGTTACATCCACTCCAAAGCCTTCTCCACTTTGGGAAAAAATATATGACCTTAATGTCTTTTTGTGAAAGTAAGAAAGCACAGAGACATTTCCAAGTATCTGTATTTGTTAAATTCCAAATTGCCGTTCTAAAAATAACAGTCATGAACTCCTTGGGAATTAGAAGGCAGATATTTATTTCTGAAAGCACTTTTTAAGGCAATTTTATGCTGAAATGAGGCCTAAAAATTCTGGCCTTTTGTTCATGGAGACCTAGGGAAACAAAAACTCATGATCACCCTCAGGTTACAGCAATCAGAATAAAGAATATTTGCTGATCTTCCTTCCAGGTGGACTTTTACTGACTTTAATAGAGCTCAGCAACTTCAGCTGCAAACTCAAGGACCAACCTCTGTTCCACTAATCCCATTGTAATCCACGGAACTGGCTGGCAGATAATTTGTTTAAGACTGTTCTTGGTCCAGTGGCAGCTTCAGATCTGGTGTAGAGCCTTTAAATATTTTAATCCTTGTTTGCCTCCCAATTTGGAAATTATTAATTAGCACAAGACTAAGAAGAAGTTGATGTTGGTGGTTTCCTGGAGAAGAGGAGGCACAGGGAGACACAATTCCCTGATGGGGTGAGGTTGGTCTTGTCTGTCATGTCTCAGATGGAAAGATGGGAGGAAATTGCCTTAAGCTGCACCAGGGGAGGTTCAGATTAAATATTAGGGCAAAAATAAATCCCTGAAAGGGTTGATGGGCACTGGAATAAGTTGCCCAGGGAGGTGGTGGATTCACCATCCCTGGAGGTGTTCAAGAGACACCTGGACGTGGCACTTGGTGATGTGGTGTATACACACACCCATATACATATGTATTACTCTGATGAGTTCCAAAAACATGCCAGTTAAAAATAACTAAGCCAAACAAGTCCAATCAAGGACTTGCTTTGAGCAGCAACTGTAACTCCCAGGATTTTGTTCCATTTGAGTTCTGTTTTCTCACTACAAAGAGGAGCCTTTGTTTGCACTCAGGAAGAGCACCTGTGGAATCTTTAAACATTTTCAGGCATGTTTGAAAAGCTCATCCTCGTGGTAAAGATTTAATCTATCAAAGTGGTATAAATAATGTAGACATAGCCTTAGGTGTCACTTCTTCCCCTTGCAGGTCGGAAAAGAACAGAAGCAGCGCTGCTGCATTTTAAATTGTGGCTCAGGCAGTGACAGCATCCTGGGCTGCCCTGGAATTAGAGGTGTCTATTTATTCCTCATTATTTATAAGGTCCAAACCCACACTTACAAACCACCAGGCTGCTGACCAAGATTAAAACAGAAATAGCAAAATAGTGTCTTATTAATAAAGCCAAAAAAGTCCCAGGTGTACCTCTACAGGTTTTGCTTCTTAAGTAATTTAAAAGAATTACTCAGCAGAGGTTAATTGATTTATGCTTGACAGGTGACACACTGCTTGATGGATGGCTCTTGAAAACTAACCCTCTAAGACAAAGCCACCTTTCTGTAAGATTTAAGCAAAAGTACCTACAGCCTGCAACATAAAATTCCCAAATATCCATGCTTTGCCAAAAGCCTGTTTCCACAGCAGGAGCCAGGAAAGCAGCTGCAGTTCGTGTGATGTACCTGCAGCAGACTGAGCTTACGGATCCTGGGAGTGCTCCAGGTGCCAGGGAGGGCATTCATTGAAAGAAAAATAGTCACTCCCAAACTTTCCTTCCCGTTTTTGTTAAATATCTGTGTTTTCTGTCATGCCTTGAAAGTTGTCTCTTGGCCTGGACATTGTACTGTGAATTCAGAGGAATTTAGTCGCTGTAAATAGAATTATGTCCTGCAGGATTGTGTTTATCATGCACTTCGATTCAGGTTCCTACCACAGCAAATGTGCTTGGGAAGGGTGATAATTGATGGGTGAAAGGCTCAAATGAAAGCACAGCCAATGAAGTGTTTTACTGGTTGTGATGTATAACTGACAAGGCACTCCTTGTGTAATTTCCTACTTATAAAACATGGCATTTCTTTCCCTAAAAGAGCAATGTATGAAAAGCTTTACAACATGAAAACCAGAGCTGAAGAAGTCCCATTTATCTGCTGCTGCCTCAGACATCCTGAGCTGCACAAATACCCTGCTTTCTGTGTTTTCCATGGATGGATCTAAACGTACAAGTGGAGCTCCCAAACTGGGAAACGTGTTTCAAAGGGATTCAGGGGGGAGTTGGGAATCACCCTTGGTTTATGGGAATGCTGAGGGGTTTGGATCTCTCCCTGGGCTGTGTGTCAGTGAGAGGAGCCCTCAGAGACGGGTGAGGTGCTGGGTGGGATGTCGGGGCACGTACAGAGGGCCCCGCTCTCCTTCCCAACGCACATTCCCAGACAAGCCCAGATCAGATCAAGTGCGGCGCTGACACTTCCCCACGGATCTGGAGGAGCTGCAAGCCCAGACTTAACAGACACCTGCTCTTTCTTTAATTTAGCTTTTCAAGAGAGCTAAGCCTGTGAAGGGTGTTGCTGTCATGTCTCGTTCCCATCACCTTCCAGGCTGCTGCACTCGGGATGGAGAGGCGGCTCCGGAGGGTCTGCTCCGGAGTGACAAGTGTCTCCAGGAGGAATGTCTGTGTGCCCCCCTGTGAAACACAGCTTAGCCCACCTGAGGGTTGTCCCTCACTGCTGAAGGCTCAAAGGTTTCAAGTAACTGGTGATGATTTATAAAATATGCAGCCGAAACTTTTATCCTTGTAAATCTGGGTGATACCGGACACAAATGCCTTTGGTGTCTGACCCTGGCGGTGTCAGATGCACACATTTCACAGTCTGAGTCTCCACAAAGACTCTCAGAACCGGCAGGATGAAGGTCTGGTGGTTCAGAGAGCCCAAAGGAATAAGAAGCAGGGACAGGAGCTGATGTGCAGGACGGCGCTGCCGTCACGCCTTCGGCAGGTGCTTCTTTGTCTGTTCCGGAGTCTCAAATGAATTCTATGAAAGCTTTCCGAGATCACCAGTGGTGTAGAAAGATGGACAAGGGAACAGGGAAAGAGAGCAGAAAAAACAGTGGTTTTCCTGCTTCCAGAGAGAAAAATCCCCACAACTGTTCAGCAGCTTATTGGGCGCATCCATCGTTGAAGGACAGGGCACAGCTGGAAATGTGGTGAAACATTGTTTGCCTTGGAATCCCGGGATCACTAAGGTTGGAAAAGACCTTGAGATCTTGGAGTCCAACCATCCCTCAGCACTGCCAAAGCCACCACTGACCCCTGTCCCCAATTGCCACATCCACAGTGCTGTTAAATCCCTGCATGGATAGGGACTCCACCCCTGCCCTGGGTGGCTGTGCCAGAGTTGGACAGAAATTTTCCTCAGTATCCCACCTGAACATCCCTGGTGCAACTTGAGGTAATTTCCTCTTGTTCCATCAGTTGTTCCCTGGGAGCAGAGCCCAACCTCCCCACTGGCTTCCCTCTCCTGTCAGTTTCTTGGGCAGTGAGAAGGTCTCCCCTGAGCCTCCTTTCCTCCAGGCTAAACACCCTCAGCTGCTCCTCATCTGACTTGTGCTCCAATTACCTTCTGCCTCGGGCTATATCACACCCCTGAATGGGCCTGGTAGGGCCTTCTATGGCTTGTTAGGGAAGCAAAAGGAGGATGAGGAGGCAAATTCTGCTGAGGAACAGCCTCCAGCCCTGGTCCTTTGTGCTGCTGAAGTCACACCTGAACGTGATGTGTCACCTTTTGTGTGTTCTGGGCGTTGCACAGGGGCGTTTGACTGCAAAATGTAAGTGGCTTCAATTTATTACTGGTCTTGCTTCAATTCTCAGAGCTGATCTTGACTCTGCTGTGGGCAGGTGGGAGTCAGGAAGATGTTGCTCTGTCAGCTGGGGAAGCATCCAAAGTGAGGAGTGGGCTGGAAAATGGTAGAATAGTTAGAAAGACATGCAAGAATTACTGTAAAATCACTTATTTTGGAGTGTTAAAGGCATCCTAATACTTAAATAGAAATTTGTATTTTAAAGGAAATAAGAGAAAAATACCTGATGCTGGACCTGATGCCGTGAAATCATTTTAATCTGAAAGCCCAAGGTTTGAAGTCACATTTGTCTCCACTGCTATGCATGGGGTGAACTTCACCTCTTGGAGGTGTAAGTGTGGAAAAGTTGTTTCTTATGGATGTTTTGGGTGTATCTAATCCTACAGCCAGTGTAACTCATCTCTGCCCCTGCAAATCAGTTGTAATGTGTCTCCTTCTTTTGCCTCATGGAAATGAGGCAGAGAAGTTCATGGGTTCCTGTCTCACAAAGCTCTTGCTCCCTCCAGACTTCGTGTTTTAGCTACTGGCTTTGTAGACATGAAAAACTTCCATAAACCTGTAAAGCAAACCTGGTTAAACCTCATAATTCCTATAAAGCTTTCTAATTCCTGTAAACTTTTCCAACTCTCCTTTGGTTTCATATGCCAAGGACTGAATTTTTTTAGAGGGAGGTATTAAAACTGGGGGGGGGAGGGGGAAGTCAGCTATTTTCAGTTTCAGGTACAAAAATTAATTAGCCCAAGAATTTTAATTTTAGTACTGGCAAGTCATACTAAATTAGCTTTCCTGTGGGAAAAAGAAAAGTTGAGTTAAAACAAAAGACCTGTGTGGAAGAGATTCTGCAAACTATTTCAGGTTGGGTTTGCAGACCTGTGACAAATTAACGGGGATATTAAGATTTTTATTCAGGTCTGCATTTTAAGAAACTCTAACTATACCAGTGAGCAAAAGATAAATAGAGTCAGTTCTGCATGACTTCTGATATAAAAACTAATAGGATGGAAAATTACTTTGAAGTAGAAGTGCCTGGATATTAGATAATTACCAGTGCTCAGCTGAGCTCTGTAACAGCTGAGTGACAACAAGGCTTGTCACTGTCGGTAACCTGAGAGCAAAGTCTCTTTTGTTGCTTGGCTTGACAGAAGTGATTTAAAACCAGGGTTTTTTTATGCTTTGGATGTTTCCTGTTATTCCCTGTAGTGTTGTGGTGCCCAGATATCCTGGAGCTGCTCAGAGCCCACCTTAGCCAAGGGTTTGGTGCAACTAACCATGCTCATCTCCTTTAGCACTTGTGGAGAACAGAAATCTGCAGTGGTTTTATCCCGACTCCTGCTTTGCCAAATGAACGACTCCTGTAGCCTAATTTAGTCCTTACACTCGAAGGACTCACCAAAGTTTTGGCTCATTTAGTCTTGAGTTAGTTGCCTTTCCAACCTGACCTCAAGTGGATGCACTCAGTGAGTTTTCCAGGTTGTTTGACGAGAGCAAGGTCTGGAAAAGGATCTGGGAGTTTCTTGTTGGAGGTCAGAGGGAATTTTATAAATATTGAGGAAATCACAGATTTCCTTTCCCACTTTTTCTGTTTTTTCTCCTAATACTGGACATCAGGGGTCTATTTTGACACCAGGTTTCTTTTTGGAGCTCTTGAGTAAGTATTTTTCCCATTTAATTTTGGCTTAATTTGAAATAATTTTCATGGCTTCTGATGGCTCAGAAACTGTAGTTTAACCAGTTACTGCACTCGACCTTCTCTTTGGCCAAGAACCCACTCAGGGGCTTATTTTGGGTGAACTTGGGTCTTTAACCCACAGAAATTTGCTTCCTTGCATGAATCCAAGAAAAACACGGCTGTGCTGGATTTGTGGCACTTTGGGAACAGAGATTGAGTTATAGCTCTTGGATGTGGGAGATCCCATCTTTGGTCTATGCCCATAATCACACAGATGGATAATGGGAAAATATCTTTGGGTTAGAAGAACCCAAGAATTCTGAGGAGATAAAGATAATGGATGAGGACAGGAAAATGCATCCCGGGAAATTATAAAGGACAAGCCAGCAAGAAAGTGCCAAAGGCAAACAGGGAATGTGGGCATGAGTGGTTTTCTTGATCATTGTGTGTGCATTTGTCTCTCTAACAACTACCAAACTCAAACTCGTTAGAGAAATTAGTAACTTCATTTCCTTTACAAAGTGCCTCAGCTCAGAGCAAGGTGCAGGTTTTGTGGAGACCTTGTTTAGCCTGAGCCTGGCTGGAGCCCTGGCTGGTTTTAGCATGGCTGAGCCCAAATTAACATTCCATTTGGGCTGCTTTGCAGACACAATCTATCTGCAACATGATATTTATCCCTCCAGCTGGCAGCTGGGGTGTCAAGTGCTGCAGATAGATGAGGCCATTACTGCCATACAAATATTTTCTTTCCCCATGTCCAGTCCTCGAAGAGATCACGCCCAAGGAGGCTTGCAGCAAAATGACACAGGGTTAGAGTCAAAATTCCTTCTTCTCATGGGAAGACACTTGGACTCTAACAGGCCAAAGGTGTGGAGGGTGAGTGGTTGCTTTCTGTTTTACTGGGAAGGTTAAAAAAGCAAGTTCCACTTGGAAGTAACTGGCAAAAAATTATGATTTAATAAGTATTTAGCACTCTGGTTTGCAAAACACAATTAGTATAGATTTGCTGCTGAGAATGCTCCCCAGCAAGAACAAATGCCTCCTGAAAACGTCCCCTGGAAAAGAATGAAAGCATCTTTTATCTGACAAACTCCTGAATTAAGTAACGCTTGGCTGTTGAAAGATCACAACAGAGCTGGAACAAAAGAGAGGAGTCTGTGACTGAGAGAGCAGCTCATTGAAATGTGCCTGCCAAGGGGTGCTGAGGCTTTGCTGTCTTGAGGGTTTCTACCCATCCTTCAGGCTGCTGTCGCTGTCTTTCTGAAACAAAAGTCTTCAGACTCACAGGCACAGGGTACAGCTGGTGACTGTCTTCTGCTCATGGAGCAGGGGAGTGATACCAACCAAATGTCCCTTCTTCCATTCTGCTCATGGATTTGGATATTAACAGGGTAGCACCAGTGGTTGGGAATGAAGCTGGAGATGAGCAGCATTCCAGTGCCTAAAGGGGCTCCAGGAGAGCTGGAGAGGGACTGGGGACAAGGCCTGGAGGGACAGGACACAGGGAATGGCTTCCCAGTGTCCGAGGGCAGGGATGGATGGGATATTGGGAACGAATTGGTAGCTGTGAGGGTGGGCAGGCCCTGTCCCAGGTTGGGCAGAGAAGCTGTGGCTGGCTCTGGATCCCTGGGAGCATCAAATGCCAGGCTGGAGCAATCTGGGCTGGTGGGAGGTGTCCCTGCCATGGCAGGGGTGGGATGAGACACGATCATAAACCACCTTGTAATTCTCTGAGGAGAAGGATGTAGGAGAGGTCTGGACAATTTATGGATCTTTCCCCCCAGGTGGATTGTTTAGGGGAGGTGCTTTGCTGGACCTGCTGGTGATGAATCTGAAGGAATGAGGGATGCGCCAATGTTTAAACCACTGAATCATTGTGGGAAGTGAGGAAGAGGATGAGCCTTCAGTGGCCTCATCTGGCTTTGAAGTTGGCTCTGTCTGGAGCAGGTGTTTGGACCAGATGCCTCCAGAGGTCCTGGGGATGAAGTTATTCCATAAGTCTCTGACTTCTCGGTTTTGTACCAAAAGCGGGAATTACTGGAGGTTTATTTGTGAGCTCAGAGTCTTTGTCCTGTGGGTTTGCTTCAATATTCAGTGACCTGTAGGGCTGGTTTCTATTAACCCTTCCCTTGTGTTGTTTTCTACAACTTTTTGAGAGTCACACTAAATTTAGGTTTCACTTCTTTATCACAAAGGAAAGACAAAGCATCAAGCAAAATATGTCTGACTTGATTTTTTAGTCCTAATAATTTCATCTAAAGTATCAATTCTCTGTTGCTGATTGTAGTCTATTTCTGTTGAGCAGTCAAAATACAAAGTAAGTGAAAATTCATGTTCATGCTGATTGCAAATGTCGTTATTGTGAACTTCATGGAATAGCTGACTATAATTTTAGAGCATTAAGATAATTTACTAGCCATGTCTGACAGTGCTAAAATAGAAATAACTGTAATTTTTCTCAGTGTTTTACTCTTTTTTTTATACCTTTTTTTCTCATGTCTTTCAATCCAGACCGAAGTTAATGTTCTCACTCAGTTTCTGCTGCATTTGTGTAGCATTACAGTGGTTGGGCTGTAAATATCACAATTATTTGATTTTTAAGAACTAGATCACTTTATTAAACAAACAAAGCCCCACTAGTGATGTTTGCTTTTAATAAAAAGGTGTTTTCCTGGGTTCTATTGATCCAAGTGCTTTGCTTTCATTTTTTTTTCCCTTGAAAAGTGCATAACTTTTACTTTTTCATCCTAAAAGCCCATGATGTGCTTGGCGAGGCAAATACCTACACCCAGCTTAGTGGTTTGGGGTTCAGATTAGATTCCTTGGAGCTGTAATTCCTATAAAGCAGCAGGTAAATTTACATTGAATTAATGGTGCTGTCCTCCTGGTTTTCTGAATCACTGGGAATCTGAGATCTGCGGATTCAGGTGAAACTTTTATAACTCATGTTCAAACTGAGCTTAACTTTTGGTGGAGGGGATATTCAGCTTTATTCTGCACTCCCTCTAGTGTTTAAGGTGCTCCATGGCTGAAGAGATAACAAACACAGATTTGTGTTCACCCAACCCAGGGAAATTAAAAAGAAATCACGTAATCTTTTATTTCTCCTTATTTTAGTTCCCTTTGGGTTTGCTCTTGTGAGAATTGGATCCTTTTTGAGCTGGTAGCAATATGTGTGTTGTGTGACCAGTTGTGCCTGAAAAATTAGGCTGAAGTTTGGCTTTAAACATAAAACTGATGTAAAATTTGCCCAACGGAAAAGAACAACAAAAAAAGTTTTTGCTGCCTCATTAGGAATTTAGACACCAATAATTTTATCTAATCTTGCATTCAAATGTCTGTTTGTTGCAGTTCTTTGCAGTCACATTTAAACTGGGGCTGGAAAGCAAGACCTGGGTGAAAGCAACTCGGATTTTTCAGTTACATAAAACTCTGAAAGGCTTTTACAAATTGCTGCTGTGTGGGAGGCAGCTTGCTGCAAAGCTGTCACTTGAAACTTTATCAATCAGAAGACAGTGCTGGTTTTAATTATGCAGATTTTCAAAGTAAAATAACTTCCCCCCCCCACCCCTCCCTTGCCTGAAAATGTAGAACAGAGTCAGGTGAGATCTGGAACAATCTGAAAGATTTTTTGAAGAGTTTGCTGGGATTAATTGAAACAGCTTCAAAAAGCTTGCTCTTGTGAAGAAGTGTGCTGTAGTTGAAGCTTTTTACTTTCTTCTTTATAAAAGAAAGGTCTTTTTCTTCTTGTTTATTGTGAAAATTGTCACTAACTTCTAATTATCTCTCTACCTACCAAAGGTGCCCATCCCAGTTGTAAATATCTCCACTCTCTGCACTTTTATGGCCTAATTTAGGTGCATTAAGTCCTAAAATAATGTGATTTAATAGAATTCTCCGTCCCTCAACACACAGCAGGGGCAGTGAGGGCTGTGCTCTTTGCAGGGTGTCCAAAAACCCCTCTTCTTGTGCAGCTCGTTCTCCTCAAAGAGATAAAATCACTGCAGACATCCCCAATACTTGCTCTGCAAACCGCAGACCCTCTCAAACCCTGCTTCTGGTCTGGTTACAGGAGACATGACATCATGGCATCTCATGTATCTTCAGACAGAGGGAACAATGAGCTGAATTTTCTGCTGCTTTAGCAGGAGGGAGGCTGGGAAAGGAATGTGAATTAATCATGACCGCTCCACTTTGCTGATGCATTTTGGGCTGGGGGAGAGAGGCAGGCAGAGGGTTTCCATTTGCTCTCCTGCTTTTTTTTTTTGGGTTGTTTGACTTAATTGGAAGTGGAATGAGACTGTTTGTTGTCACCCTCAAACATGCAGCACCAACATGTCATGCCTTTGTGATGCGTTTGTTCTCTAAAGCCTCTTCTCAAGCGTTTGTTGTGCGGCACAGTTGGCACTACTACCTGTTGAAGTTGGATAAAATCATGATTTCTACCAGAAACAGGCACTTCTGAGATGTCACAAGAAGGAGAAGCAGTTTTCCCTCTGATTTCTGCTGTT
>JAWWEU010000163.1:2257333-2286150 GCA_035583155.1 Acropternis orthonyx
GGCAGGCCCTGTCCCAGGTTGGGCAGAGAAGCTGTGGCTGCCCCTGGATCCCTGGGAGTGTCCAAGGCCAGGTTGGAGGGGACTTGGAGCAACCTGGGCTGGTGGGGGTTGTCCCTGCCCATGGCAGGGAATGGAACAAGATGATCCTTAAGGACCCTCCCAATCAAAACCATTCTATGGCAGCACTTCCCAATACAGGAGTTCTCATTCCTGAGTCTTGCCTTTTCTGGACTTGGGACTCCAACATTTGGGAGGGGTCTTTCCTCACCCTGGGAAGGTGCTGTGTCTCCACACCCCATTGTATCCATCAGTAATGGGAAGGCTGAGTGTTGCTGCTAACACTTTATTTCTGTGACTTTTGGCCAAACCTTAAGCCAAAAGGTGGTGGCAGTGGCAGATGAATATCCAGAAGTTCACTGCAGGATGTTTTGTAGTGGAAATGGCATAGGATTGCAGGATAGCACCCTTATTTTGGTTTTGAATCAATCATTTGACATCAGGAAGAACAGGAATTAAGGCTGTGAGAGCATCCACCCTGCCTTTGCAGCTCTTGGGATGGTCTAGGCTGTAATTCCACCCTCTCCTTGAGATGCCAGTCACACCCAGTGCATGTGCCAGCAGCAGTGAGGGCAGGATTATTAGTCAAGTTCGGCTTGACTGATTTAAATTTGTGATTTAAATCTTTTCAGTATTTCTATATCTACGCAAACTTTGCAGAATTTGGATGGAAATACCACCTTGGCTTTTTTAGCACCCACTTGGTGATGAATGATGTTGATATAGGGAGACATCCAGGCTGTGCGGTTAAAGCCCTTTGGGCTGAACACTTCAAAATACTCCCTGGGGAAGAGCAACACAATTTATGGGGCAAAATATAACAGTTTTATGTCTCTCATCTCATATTTCTGGGGGTCAAACTTTTCCTACTCTTGCCTGTGAATTTGATTGATATTATTGTCAAATAATCTTTCTTTTGGGACAGAAAAATGCACCTTGCTGTTATAACTGTAATCTTTTTCTGTGTTAACTCTTGAATAAGAGTAATACAGAAAAACGTAATTTTTTCTCCCCAACTGAGGATTTCTCCTTTCCCTGGCTTTTCTGGGATGGTTTTGTGGTGCAGGCCCTGGACCAGGGACTGTGATTCTTGGCACTTTGTGCCTGGATTGGTTTCATACCCCTAAACCTGTGAATTTTTGAGGCCATGGCTCCCTCGCGTGGTGGCTCCGCACAAGCCTCGTCTATTCCCAAAGAAAGCCTCAACTTCCCTATTTTCCCGAGACCCAGCAGTTTCCACCCAGCCTTTTCCACCGAGAGAGGCTGAGAACAGAGAGAAACATCGCTGAGCTTTCCTGTTCCTCGGTGGTCTCAAGGTCATCGTGTCACCCACCCCTTCATTCGAGAAGGAGGTGCCCACCTGCCCTAAAGTCCTTAGGAAAGCACAAGGAACCCCCATAGCAGGGTTTGGGACTGGATAATCCCTGAGGTCCTTTCCAACCCAGACCATTCCGGGATTGCAGCTCCAAAAATCCCAATAATTGCTGTGTGATACAGAATTCTAGAGGATGTTAATGCTCAGCAATATGAAGTGTTTAAGGAATATTTCTTTTCCGAATGTAAATTGTTCCTGCGCCTCCAAATAAGAGTTTGACTTTAAATATGTATTGTAGGAAAATCAGTATTCCTGAGCAAAAAACAGTGCACTCTGAATAGGACAAGATTCTGCAATCAACTACTGTTGCTTCATGAATATTAATTAAATTACATCCGTATGTGTTATATATATAGTGTGTATATAGAGTGAACTGATAATACATTAGCTATATAAAAATATATATATAAAATGTACATTATCTATAAATATATACATTATCTATAAATAGATAAAGACATATTTAATGTATTATCAGCTCAGAATGAAAACTTTGGCTGTGGTTATCCATGTGCACCTTCATGCTCTGCAGCTTGGATGTCCTCAGTGTCCAGTGTTTCTCTTGCACGGGAGACTCCCACTTTGTAACCATTATTTTCCCTAAAATTCATTGTATGAGCTCAGCTCTCTTGTGCATTCAGTGGGCACTACCCTTGTCTTGAAACACTGAATTTTCTTGCAGGCTACCCTGGATGAGGCACAAAGAGTCTCCTCATCTCCCTGTTTCAGAGTGATAAGAGGGGTCTGTTTATTTTTCTTTTCGTAGTTGAAGTTTGTATATATTTTTTTTATTTTGGGTCTTTCCTGCTTTGAGGAAATTTTTATTTTCCCTTTTCCCTCTCCTGGTTCCGTAAATATTTAAAGTTATATTTACCTTAAAAAAGACTGAACTGGGAGTTCAGTTAGATTTATTATATATGTACATAATATCCAAGAGGCTTCCCTTACAGATTCCAAGTCTCTTTCTCTCTGTGAACATACCATTAAATCCACAGCTCTAGGTACTCAACTCACCTTCTCCTAATCCCTTTGGGATATTTTGGTGTTCCAAACATCCTCTTCTTATTTTCCAGTAAACTATTCAAAAATCATAGAACAGGTTTGATTGGAAGGAACCCTAAAGCTCATCTCCTTCCAACCCCCCTGCCGTGGGCAGGGACACCTTGCAGTAGTCCAGGCTGGTCAGGGACATCTGTCACCAGAGCCATCACATCCCCAAAATATTAGCTGGATGAAACCAAGCCTGCTCTTCAGGTCCATGGCTGTGGGAAAACAGACTTTGCACAAGGAGAACTGGGTTTTGTTGGCTGCCTTGTGGTTTGAAGGGAAATACAGAGCTACAGAATCGTCAGGGTTGGAAAAGACTTTGAAGACCTTGGAGCCCAACCATCCCCCAGCGCTGTCCAGGCCACCACTGACCATGTCCCCAGGTGTCACATCCACAGGGCTTTTAAATCCCTCTGGGGATGGGGATCCACCACTGCCCTGGGCAGTTGGACCCAGGTTGGGACAACCCTTTCAGTGAAGAAATTTTCCCCAATATCCAACTTAAACCTCCCCTGGTGCAACTCTGTCATCTTCTCTCCTTTGTGTCCTCCTTCTCACCTTGTTTTACCTCCTCCTTCCCAACCCCTTCCTCTGCCTGTGGGAATAGACACTTTCAGCATAGATTAATTTACTTTTTCCATCTTATTTTCTGTTGAAAATTCTTTAAGGAAGGAGCTGAGCTTCAGGACTCATTTTGTCCTCTTTGCCCTTGACCTGAGAGTGTAGAGAGGATGGTATGGATGTGGAGATGGGATCCAGCACCCTCCAAGTGTCCCCAGAGAGCATCTGTGCCATGTGCCTGAGGGCAGGGATCACCACAGGGACAGATGCCTTGTGTGGCACAGACGTATGTGTTTCTGGGCTTATAAAAAAAAAAATATCAAAATATATTTAAATAAAAAAGCCACCAAAACTCTTGCAGTTTAGACAGCTGGTCTGGCAGTTGGTGATGCGAAGGCCTATTAAAATATTTATGCTATTTGTTATTTAACTTCTTTTGTGTGTGGTTTTTTTTTTTTTTTTTTTTTTTTTTGTAAAGAATTTGGAAATGGGCTGATTAAATAAAACCATGTGAGGTCGGCTGGGTCGGGAGTGACAAGTATTGGCAGGAATTTGGGAGCACTGGCAGCAAAGGGGACTAATATTCTGTCTTTCACTCTCCTCTAATCTGGTGGCTCTGTTTTCATTGGGAGCGAGAGGAGGTGCTAATAAATACACTGAAAATATTTTCACACTTCTCTTGGGTGGAATTTTGATTCAGTAGCTGGTGCACAAAGGCCTGGCTTCATGAAAGCTTCTGAGTCAGTGACAAGGCTCCCTTTGACTCAGCCCCAGCAGTGGAAATCAATGTTAGAAATGACACCCCCACCTGAAGGTTTCAGCGACTTGTTATTTTAGGTCCTCTGAAAACTCACTGTGTAGGTTTTAATGAGGGATCCAAGTTGTAAAACTTCTCAACTGTTCAAACTGCGACACCCCAGAGTTTGGACAAGTTTCAAGTATCATTTAATTGTTTTCCAACAGAGAACAGCTCTCTTGGAAAGGCAGAGAGGGGATTTTGATTAGAGGAAAGTAAAAACAATATAATTAAGTTTAGTGGTCTGAGGGAATGATGATCACAGAATCGTTCAGGTTGGAAAAGCCTTTTAAGACTTTGGAGTCCCACCATCCCCCAGCACTCCCAAGGCCACCACTGACCCCTGTCCCCATGTGCCACATCCACAGGACTGTTAAATCCCTCCAGGCATGGGGACTCCATCCCTGCATGGGCAGCCTCTTCCAGGGCTTGCCCACTCTTTCCATGAAGAAGTTTTTCCTTGTAAGAGGTTCCTAAACCTCCCCTGGCACAACTTAAGGCCATTTCCTCTCTTCCCATGTACCAAACCAGACATCACCCTTGAAAATTTACAAAAGAGAGGTTCCAAAATCCACAGGAAGGGAATCCATGTGTCCACTCAGGGCCAAAGCTTAGGAAACTGGATTGTTCCCGTGTTCAGGGAGCCCAGGTTGGATGTGCATCTCCCGGTGTTTTACAGGGAAGGGGGCACTGCACACTCTGCAGAAAAAGGGGGGAAATTCCCAATGTCACAGCAATTGAAAAGGTATTTTCACAGTAATAAAACCCAAAGGAACTGATCACCACCAATGACCAAGTTTTGAAACAAAGAGGAATGGTGAGGATGAAAGAGAGAGGCAGGGGAAAAGACAGGATAATGAATCCCAAATTTACTTCTCTTCCAGTGGCCCACTTGAAGGATGGACTTCCTTGAAAATTGATGTAAATTTATTAAAAGCAGTTATTATTTAATCAATTTACAACTCAGCTGGGTTCTTTGTAAGTCCCAATACTGGTTTCACTGGGTTATGTTCAACTCTTTTGGCTTTGGACATCTGAGAATGCTGTGAGAGTTTTAGAACTGAGACCAAGAGGTCAAACTGCACTCGCTGTTCAGAGACAGTGATAGAGCATGAAAAAATGGGGCCAGACGTGTGGAGATCAAATTAGCAAAGCTTGGTTTCTTGTTAACCACAGATAATATGCTGTGAAATTATTTAATTAGAGAAAATTCCCTAGATATTCTGGGAATCAAAAAGGAGCAGATTGGAAGAGAAGCAATGTCGAGGTGGTCAAGGAGAGGAGGGAGAGAGTCTCTGTGGCTTCGTGTTGGTGCTGAAAGAGTGAGAAAAAGGGCAAATGGTGTTCTCTGGTGAGCTGGAGTCACATCAGATGTGTTGTATGTGCTTGGGGAGGGTCTGGCACCTACAGCCCAGGACATCAGCCCTTCCTGACATCTCCCTCTCCCAGTATCTCACATTATTTCTACATTATTCTGAGGTTTTTAAGTAGTTTTTGCTATTTTATCATTTTCTATGTGTTGCTTGTTCTGGAGAGCTGCTGTTTTAGAGGTTGATCTTTGTTAGGGCTTCTACACCATGGCAAGTTGTTGTTGAACTTTTATTTTAAGACTGAGAGTTTCCAACTTGTTCTCACACCAAGCTGTTCCCCAGACTCACATGTATTTCCCCTCAGAATGTGTGCAGAAGCTTTTTTGGATGCTCAGCTGGTTAGTGGGTTTTTCTCTACCAGCCCCCTGGCTGGGTTGGTTCCACTATATTTGACACTAAAATCTGGTTGAGGTTGCAGGGAAACTCTTCCCTCTTGCTTTTTCCTTCCTGTAGTAATACTAAACTTTGCTGGAATGGTTTGGGTTGGGAGGGGTTTACTCGCAGTGGAAAGGTACTGAAAATAATCTGGGAGAAGGCACTTATATGGGAAGTGTAAACCCTGGCTTTTAAGTGATTCCAGTGGAGCTGCATCTCCTGGCTCTTCAACACTTTTAGTCCTCTGAAATTTGGACAAACAATTTACAGCCTGAAGGTCTCTCAGCATTTTTAATGGTCCCCTTGAATTTCATGTTCTTTCTTTTTTAATTACTTGGTGTTTTTTAAACCCACAGTAACTAACGGAGGAATAGATGCAAATCCATTGCCTGGCTTGTAATGTTTGTTATCCTAATAGATAATGTTGGTATTTTTGCTTTTGCTTTTTCTTTAAAATTTCAAGGGTATTTATATATTTTTATTTGTGCATAAAGGATAGAGGCATTTGGAAGGCTGATGGCCAAGATAACTGTTTAGGGAAAGAAGAATTGCATTTTTCCTTGTGCCTTGAAAGAAAATCTCCGGAGCAGCTCGGGGAGCTTCATATATTTTCAGTTATGGTGATGAAACTGATATTTGCCTTTTGCCAAATGACTGAGGAGAAGAGTGGCCTGAAACTGTGTTGATTTAGCTAAAGAAGTGAACAGAAAACATGATGCTGCGTGGCCTTGACAGTGCCTGTCTGTGCAAAGCGGTGTTATGTGTGTCAGCAATTCTTCCACAAATCCGCCAATGGAAAAGCTTAAAAATTCTCTCCCGATCCCATGTGCTGCAGAATTCACTTGGGGGGGGGCTAAAAATAAAGGCAGGCTTTTTACACCACTGTGCACACGTA
This sequence comes from Acropternis orthonyx, assembly GCA_035583155.1. Taxonomy (NCBI): domain Eukaryota; kingdom Metazoa; phylum Chordata; class Aves; order Passeriformes; family Rhinocryptidae; genus Acropternis; species Acropternis orthonyx. The sequence continues at coordinate 2,263,810 of JAWWEU010000163.1, forward strand.
TTCAATCTGATTAAAATAATCATGGTGCGAAGGGAGAAGGGGCAGGAGGGGCACAGACGAGCATTTTGGAGAGCAGAGAGGTGTTGAAGTGCCCTCGAAAACGCAAGCTGTGAGAGGCTGTGCGTATGCACAGCATGTGCAAATTATTAAGGTTCACGTGGGTGCAGAGACAGTGACAACTTGAACTTGAAATAAGCATGGCCTGAAATAAATTCAGATTAAATCGGCAACAGGAGGTGAAACTGTGTTGGATGAAATTGTCTGGCAAATTGGTTTTAAGTCTGGAATCTTGTTTTCCAAACAGAATCCGGTGGATAGGGTGTCAGCAAGCAAAAATGAACTGCGAGTTGTTTTACTGTTCAGGGAGACAAGAGGCTCTTTATGGTACTGCTCTCCAGCTTAATTTTTAGGACCTGTATAAATAGAATTCAATCCACTGACTGATTTGGAGAGGACAATCCATCAGTATTTAATTTGGTAAGAAAGAAAAGGCTTTAAAATAATAAATGTAGTTCATGAATCAGATGCACTGTTGGGTTCCATTATTAAATGTAGATGTATAGTATCGGTGGCCTCATGTTTGTTATTTTAATAATTCTAATTAACTTCTGGTAATTGTAGTGGATCTGCTGCCAACTATCCCAGCCATGATCATTACTCAGGGTTATTATTTTCCATAGACAGTCAGCCAGTGAATAGAGGAAGTTTTATGGCAAACTAAACTTAAGTAGCACAAGAAGGTTTTCTTGCTGAAGAAAAATGCCTCTTGGTGAACTTCATCATGATCTGTCCATGGTTAAGAGCTGCAGAGAGATCCAGGCAATCTTTATGATAATGTAGTAATTTACAGAGCCCTGTAAACAATATTTCACCCCTTGTCCCTGATTGCTGATGATTAGTGGGATTTGCATGGAGAAGCACAAGCTTTTTCTCCCTTACGATTATCCTGGTTCTCTTGTCTCTGTCTCTTTATGGGCCCACACTCCATTTTTCATGCCGTGGTGGTAATGGTGATAAACTGAGACACTGCAGCCCGAGCTGCTGCAAAAACAGAAAATGGACCCACTTATGGATGCAAGGATGAATTTCTCAATCTGTTGCACTCCCCAACAAACCCATTGGAGGACGGAGCTGCTGGTGAAGAATAATCCTAGAAATGAGCTTGTGATCTTTGTTTTTCCCCTTGATGGCCCATGAGGCTTTTCCCATGTTGGACATGGCACTGGGAAGCAGTTTTTCCATGTCTGGATTAGCTCTTCCTGCCCCATTTCATCTTGGGAATTGCCACAGATTGAAGTTTCCCATTGAAGACTCCATGCAGGAGAGAAAAGCTGCTGTTGCTGCTGTCTCTGGTGGAAAGAAGTTTTAAAAATGGTAAATTAAAAACCCCACACCCAAGTTGTTATGATATCTAGAACTTCATTTCCAACTAACTGAAGGTGTTGCTATCTATAAAAGTTGGAAAGATCTATTCTTCTGCCATAGCAGCTTTTCCATGGGAAGGAACACTTGCAGACCCAGAGGTTTATGTAATCTGACTTTATTTCTTTGGGAAAAAAAAACCCACCAGAAAACTCTTAATTCGAGTTATTTTAACATGAGAAATAAATTTTAAGGGTAAATTTTAAATGATCCTCGGGGTAAATGAGTAGAGTGAGTGAAACACAGCACCAAATCCTACTAGACCTGTTCTTTCCCTTGAATTTACCATGTCCCTTGGTGGAAGGCTGGTACTCTCCAAAATGCTGCTCTCACCTCTTTGGCTTGGTGAGGGAAGGCAGGACCTGTGGAATAATGAGTTAGAGTGAGAGCAGAGCAGCTGAGATGTCTGGGAGCAATCAAACCATTGATAAGGACAGTCAGGATATTGCAAACATCCTCTGGTAACACCTGAAATCTGGTGCTGGGAAAAGCAGTTTTTTGAGCCCTTTAATGTGTGAGTGGATGTAAAGGAGATACCTTGTTGATTTTAAATTTGGAAATAGAAAATTCTCTAAGTAAACTGAATTAATCCCCAAAGACTGTTTGCGGTGTAATTGAAGACTGTAAAAGGAAAAGGGAGCTCAGGCTGAAATTGGGGATTGCAGCTTCTGAGGGAAATGTGTGTGTGACACCCCAGGAGTCCAAAGTCAGGCTGTCATCTGCTGAAGTTACTAGCACTGAGGGGTAGTCTCCATTAAAACAACCACTGATTCCTTATGCTGAATGCACTTTCTTCAAAGCACATTGTGTTGCTGAGAGAGTTATTGAGCTCCTTCTGAGCTGCCAGACAATGCTCATCTTCAATTTGCCCATCAGAACATCCACACAATTATTTGGGGCATCTTCAAAGGGTTTCATTGCCTTTGAGTAGATGGTTGAGATAACGTGCTCTCGTTCGATAGCGGCATTGCCTCCTGGATGACAATGGCACAAAGGGAGCCCCTGCCTCCCAGGGGTCTTTCCCTTTCTTCCTGCACATCCCACTGGCCAGTGCAAACCCAGAGATCACATATAAACCTATAGATTCCTCAAAAGAAATGAATCCTAGAGGTTTTATCTCATTTTCTGTGCGTTGCCTGCTGCAATTTGGTCTCTTAATTTGTTTTTGCAAAGGATGAGTCTGATTTCCTGCTATCAGTGAGTGTCTGACTGTCGGAGGCCTCCAAGCATGACTGGCATAATGAAGAGTCTTTCTTGTGCTGGAGTTGTAAGTTTGTGTATTAAGAACTCCTTTCTGCCTAATAACTAAGATCAGATGGCAGATCTTCTTCCCTCCAAGTTGCTGCAAATCTTTATCATCAAAGGGAGTAACAATTATGAGGGTACAGTGAAAGTAGAAAAAATAGGTGGAAAATTTACTAAGTGGCAAATCTCAGCTCTTTTATTCCTTTGACTCTCTACAAGATCCAGGACTTTAAAGTTCTGTTGCTAAAGAAACATTTGTGACCTCTTAGGGGGTCGTTTTGGTTGTTGGACGTGGATGTGGGTGGATCTTGAGCAATAACTGTTCCCTCCCATCAGTGCAAGCAACGCATTGGCCGTTGTGGTTTGTACTTGGCCCCTGCACGTAGCACCGTTGCTCTCCAGCTGGCACTGCTCAGGCAGGTGCTTTCTGGCACATGGAGAAGCATTCCTGGGATTATTCAAGCTGGAGGAGACCTCTAAGGCCATCAAGTCCACCCAGCAGTGCCAAGCCCATCCCTAAACAACGTCCCCAAGTGCCACATCCACCTTACAGACACATCTGGAAGCAATGAGGTTCTCAAATTTACAGCAGTTCACCCTCAGCAGTTTATTTTTTTTTATTTATTTTTTTTTATCTACATCTCAATTACACAGTAAGATGTTCTTTTTAAAAACTTGTTTGCTATTAAGATATAAATCTCCTTATTTCAGTCGTGTAGTGTGTGCCAGAGTAATGCAATACAAGGAGATTACAAGCTGATGGTTAGATGTTAATAACAGTAACACAAAACATTAAGGCAAGTGACATTTACATAAGTATCTTGATCTTAATACATGTAATTTACATATGAAAATTTAATCACCATAGAGATAAACAGCTGCAATGTTTAATTAAACTCTCCACACAAAATCAGCCTGCAAGAAGTAGTTTGTCACTGCTAATTTATCACAATTCTCATAAGTATTCTTTAAAATAAAAATGCAAAATAAATGACTCTTATTGATAATTTAACTTCTGGTTACTTTATCGTATTCTCAACAGGCTTTGATGATACAATTACAATCTGAAGATTCCAGGCTCATTTTCTCACCATTTAGGAGACAAAACATAAATACATGGAGAACAAATGTACTTGTTTACAGAGTTGAGGGTCAGCAGTGTGGCAGCACTGGAGGACAATTCAGGCAATGAAATGCTGTGCCGAGCTCCGTGTAATGAAAGGGCTGCGAGTCCCTCTCGGTGGGGCTGTTTGAGGAGCAGACAATTAGGAGTGAAAATTAACGCCGCTGGAAGGGGCTCCTCGCCCCGGTATCGCTCACCAAACCACAGATCTTGGAAACCAGAGCTGTGCTGACATCCAGGAGTTACTGAAGCCTTGGCTCTTGGAAACCATCATGAAATAAGAGAGCTGTAACAGCAGGCAAGGGTCATCGGGAGATTCCAAGGGTGATCCACGGAGCTGTGGAGCTTGGGGGTCACTGCTGGGGCTGGAAGGCAGCAGTGAAGTTGCCTGATGAATTCTTCTTACCATTCAGGATAGAAAGAGTGGGAAAGAAGTGCCATTCAATGCCAGGTATTAAAAGAACCAACCCAGCTGTGTTAGTTATACTGAAGATCAAGTTAATATAAATTCTATACTGACAAACACAGCTGAAATTTTGGGGAAGAAAATTACCAACATTTCATAACTTTATAGGACATCTTAAGGTTTCTGGGTGATGAATATATTTTTATGCAGAAACACACAAAAATAACATCAAGACTTATTTTTCCCCCCCACTTCTTAATATAGGGTTAACAGAAGTTTAATAACTAAACCAAATTATTTCATACAAAAGTAAGCAGGGAAAACTATACTGCAGTTGGAAACATGGGGTCAGAGGACTGTCCACGTCGTGTTGGCATTGCTTTAAATATGGGAGATTTTAAAAACTATGTGTTATTTGTTCAGTGATTCTGCTTTGTGTATTTAAGAAATGCCCTGGATTATTCTCAGGAATTATTTTTCTGGAGATGATACTAAAATTCTTTCGTTTACCTTCTAGATATGGAAATTTTGATAAAGAACATTTTATAAAAGGCATTGCTCGGTGCTTCTTGAGCTTCTAACGATTTGTAAAGCAAAACAAAGCGCTCAGGGTCTTGAAGGGAAAACCAATCTGCATCTCTCTGCTGGGATGCTTCAAGAAAATTAAAATTAGAAGGTTGGCTGAGTCCTTTCCACAGCACTAACAGCAAAATAAAGCAGCTTTTTGGTAACTTCAGGGTAGGTGGGAATGGAGAACAGATATTTCACATTTAGTACCTGAAAGTACAGATTGGTGGGTGTGAAATTATGTTCTCTCCCCAGTAGAACAAACTGTATAATGAGGCTGTGGACCATGATGGGGATCAGATATGCTGAGAATTGCCTGTTTATATAGAAATTTGCTGAATTTCCTACCCGTGGTAACCCTAGAACTCTGGGAAACCTTGGTTTGCATTTGGCAAATTCACTTCTGAGGGATCCATGGGAAAAATGGGCCTTGGGAAATGCTGGGTTTGGATTTTGCTCCATTTATTGCTCATCTCTCTTTGTGGGGGTAAGTTTTTTTTTAAGGATGTGATCATTTCAGGTTGTTTAGATGATATGCCTAAAAATTATACTCAGATCACAGAGTGAAAATGGAGTTATTTGGCCCTGAGTTCAAAAATCCTTAGTCTCAATTACGTATCAATTTAATTAAAGTAAAACTGGGTTAAATTCAGCTTTGTATTTGTAAATGAACCTTGTAGGAGAACTAGATGTGAGAAAAAACCCAAACAAGTAGAACTTAGATCTCATTATAATGAGAAATCAACACTAAGCTGAAAAACCAGTCCGTTTTAAAGCAATGCAACTTTTTGTTGATTTTATTCTGAATTCGAATTTTACAACGGGGTTGAAACAAAAGCATATAAAATATAAAAATCGCACCTGGGCGAGAGGCAAAAGATTTCCACTAAGATGTTCTGTCTCAAAAAAATAAGCTAGAACTTAGAGGGGCTATCCCCAATACCTGAAAAATCCTATTTCACCTTTGATTTCGGGTTGGGTTTCTATAAATTGCTTGGTGTTCTCATATGTTTGGTCATGATTTGAGCTTGAACAGAGCATCTTGGGCACAGTTGCCCAGCAATTAAAGTATTTCTACTCAACAAAGCAAAAGTGGGACGAAGATACGGAGGAATAATTTTGGAAATACAGAATTTCACGCTGACATCCGTGAGATCTGGAGGTGCAGAAGCTGTCAGTACTGAGAGAAGAGGTGCTAATAAAAAAGGAGTTTTGAATATATGTATTTACATATATATATTTGGAAATAGAGAATTACAGCCAGAAAACAAAAGTGCAAATCTTTACAAAAAGAACATTTTAGGATTTTGGTTTGCAGTCCATATAAGCGAATATGTTTCCTGTTTTCACCTGAGTGTGTTTGGAAGGTTAATTAATTCAGTTTACTTCAGATTACTTCACTACTGTTAAGTGCTGTGTAAAATTAATTAACTGTCCCTTTGCTGAGTAACTTTTTTAGCTCATAACCCTTCAAAATTCAGAAAAACAGAGATCCCTCTGTAATGTCTTCTTACTTGAAGGGCAGCTTCTATCCCATTTACAAGCAGAATTCAACAGTAATATTTGTTCCCATAATTTTTTTTGCATACTTTTGTTTTTAATCCATGATTGCTGTCTTAGATATGTAGTTCTTAGAAATTCTTGGTCAGTGCAGGGCAGAAATGCCTATTTTTTCATTTTGGAAGAATGCAGTGTGAGGTCCTTTGGCACTTCAGCCATCGTTAAGCACTACTGGAATTATATTTTGGATACCCCTTTGGATACAAGTCATCCTTACACGCCCCAGCTAACCTGGAAAGTCTTTATTTAGGTTGTGGCTGGTGATGTGTTAGTTATCCATTTGCAATTCCATACTGGGGCAGGGGACACTTCTCCATATGGGGACATGGACTTTCTCCTGCTGGATGGTCAGTGGATGTATAGAGGGATGGAGGCACGGGGTGTCAGCTCATCCATGGTCACTAAGGATTCAGGACATTCAGCATCCTGCAAAATCTGGTCCAGTTGCCAAATCCATCAGTCCATAAGATAAGGATAACTAAGGAATTTTATATTATTTTAGGTCGAGTTTATTGCCTTGTGATATGGAGCTGGTCTTAAGGACAGTGTAAGAAGGGACTGTAGGAGGCGTGTCCCTGGCACTGTGTGTGAGAGAATGTCCTTTGATTCTCCAAATGGGTCACAGAATCATGGAATCAGCCAGTTTGGGAAAGACCTTTAAGATCCTCAAGTCCAACCCTAAACCTCACAGATGGGTTTTGTCAAACTGATGCTTGTCCTGCAGAAGGACTACACAGGTAGAATGCTTATTTCCAAACATAAGACATATCTCCATGGAAAGTCTTGCAGGTTTTTAAGGCTTGTTTTTTGGGATGTGAGAGCCCTGCCCTCCTGTTCCTAGTGAGCAATCAGTGTTAATGAGCTGTGGGATGCTCCCCATCCACACGGTGTGCTGGAAATCCCTCTGCAGCCCCAGAAGCCCAGGCTGTCATCCCCCAAAATCACATCCAGAGCATGGTGTAGGCTGGACTGACAGGGAAGCAGCTGCCCCTGCTGCTCCTGAGCAGAACCAGGGGGATGCTCAGCAGGATGTGGGACTTTCCTTCTCCCTCGGTGCAGGAAACGCTTTGCTTTGGGAAATCTTTTGAATTACAGGGACTAGGCTTGTTGATCTGTTATCCCTATAGATCCCATGCTAATTTCTTAAAATTCAGGTGTACAATCCCACAGTTCCATGGCCAGTATCCTTGCTATGCCCTGGAGACCCTAGGCTGATGGGGGTGTCCCCCCTAGTCTGCCCTGCCCTTTTGGTACCACACACGCTGCTAAAGAGACATTTATATCCTGCCTAAGAGGGGGCTTTGTGTCAGCTGCAGATGAATTAACTGCTCTGTTTAGATTAGATTTACAAAATCTTTTGGGATAAAAGTATTAAGTAAATACGAAATGATTAAAATCCAACTCTACAAAAGCTGCAACTTCCCTTGTATTTCCTCTTCTGGCTGGAAAACCAGTGGCAGTAAAACTGTGGACTGGGAGTCAGAAAGAAGATGATTTTCTTATGCTTTGTATGTGGACAAAGTGTGGAAGAAAGTCTGAAAGGGTGGGACTATCAAGGACTGTCTCCCCTAACTGCAATCTCTGTGTATAAATCAGTAAAAACGTAAATTTAAACACTAATTATAATGCAAGCCCTCTTTATTTATTTGCAAAATGCTCCCGCAGTAAGTGTAGATTTTCTCCTGTGAGAAGTGATCGGTCCCTCGGGAGATCCCTTCTCCCTGTCCCCTGATGAAGTCAGTGAGTTGCTGATTAGCTGCTGACACGTGAAATTATGGGGGACCAGCAAGGTTAATGAAAGGCTTCTCCCTCCAGCCATGCCCATGCACCGTGTCCCTGCATCCTCCTTGGCTTGGGGTGGGCTGTTGACCCTGGTGGCAAAGTCAAGAGGGAAAATACACACCACGACAGCAGTGCAGTCTAATTAGTGGCTTTCTGTTAATATCCAATTATTTAATAAAGAGCTGATGAATTATTTGCAACCCAGAGCTTCTTCAAATGGGGGCTGATCCAGGGAAGGGCCGTTCCGGTGTCTCTGCGCCGTTGTCTTGGATTAGCTCTGTCATGTTGAACGTGTTCGTGCAGGTGTGATTTGCAGAGCGAATTCTGCCTTGTGTTGGAGGCTGGCGCAGTTTGTCCTTGCCAGGAAGAAGTGTTGGAGTCACCAGGAGGGCAGGTTGGCTCGGACAAGTCCAGTGGGATTGTCTGTGCCCTCGGTGGTGGGGGCTGGAGGTCAGCTTGGAGAGAGCCTGTTCCAAGGGAAGTGTTTGATCCCTGTAACTCCTCTGTTAATCTGACACAGAACTCCTGATTTTACAGCTTCCCATCTCCGTCTCTGTGTCCATAAATTCGATTTTCAAGGAACATCTTTCTGTTGTCCTTCTCATGGAATGTCCTGAGTTGGAAGGGACCCACAAGAATCACCGAGCCCAGCCTCTGTCCCTGCACAGGACCACCCCAAAATGCCACCCTGTGCCCCAGAGGATGCTGTTGGGTAAAACTATGCTTGGTCCAATCTTTCTTTCCCATGGCCTGTGCCTGGAATTGCAGTTGCTTTTGGGCAGACTGAGGAGCTGAAAGTATTTGCACCTATTAATTTAAATCATCCTCCTTTAAGGACTCAGCTTAGAAAAGATTTTCTGAGTTAGCACGAACATGACCTTAACATATGTCCTGCTTTCTGCAGGGCAGGGAAAGATTATTTCCATATTAATTACTGTTACAAAGTTTTTCCTCCCCAGATGGACACAGTTCCCCTCTGCTCCTTCCTCTTTGGGGTTTGCTTTTTTATCACACTCCATCCTTTTTTTTTGATGAAAAAAACCCAAACAAAACCAAAAAAGAATGGTTCAGGAGTTGTTTTATTGGAAGTTTTGTTTTTAATATAAATTTATTTTATAATATTAGTGCAGTTCCATCCCTGGACAGGTCTTGGAGCAACCTGGGCTAGTGGAAGCTGTCCCTGCCCATGGCAGGGGGTGGAATGGGATGAGATTTGAGGTCCCTTCCAACCCAAACCACTCTACAAATCTATAATCACTCTAAATATTCCTCTCTCCCAGCCCAGCTGGAGCCCTGAGGGACAAAGAGAATCTCTGGGAATCAGTTGGCCAAGGTGGTGGCTCTGGAAAGGTGAAAACAAAGGGAAGGGAGGAACACAAATATGGGAAGAGATATCATTTCATAAAGTGCTGTAGGAATGTTTTTGCCAGACCTTTCCAGAGGAAGGGTCCTGCTGGGAAGTTGTGAAGCATCAAAATAACAGTGAGCTCAAAGGGCAGAGTGGGAGCTGCTGCACAATTCCAGCATGACATTTGGGAAGCTGGGCTTGCACCTCACTTTGGGATGAGCCCAGGCTACAAAGTTTGCATTTGGTTTTGAACATTTTGAAATGTCTTGGGCTCTAGAAGGAAAACCCATGGGTAAAAAGGGAAGAGGATGGGAAGGGAGGTATGGGAAGGCTGGCAAAAAGTCTGCTTTCAGTTTTGGGAGATAAAACTAGACGGGTTTTGGTGTCCTGGGAGATAAATATTTTCTGGATGGCTCCTTTGCTCCTTGCTTGTGTCTCTGAATGCACCAAAATGGCCAGGAAGTGAATCCTGAGGGTCCCTTTTATCCCTTCTGCAACAAGTGAGACAGGGGCTGCAGCAGCAACGTGGATGTTGGCCAAATAAAGGGAATTGTTTTGGAGGGAAAGATGCGGGAATAATCCACCCAGGCTGCATAAAAACTTTATGATGCAATTCTGATGTCTAAAGTGCGGGTGAAAAAGGGTGATGATGTGGGTGCCACAACCCACAGTTCCAGCTGTGATCCAGGGAGGGTGACAGATGTTTGCTGTGCCCAAAGCAGAGCCACGGATGGAAAGGCTCCTGTTGCTCCTTGTTTTTGGTCGTGCCGGTGTTTGTCCTGGAAGTGCTGGGGCTGTGCTGGTGTGGGTGGTTAAGGCGGGACAGACCCTGACCCTTCCCTGGGCTCAGGGGGAGCATTTGGAGTCGCTCTCCTGTTCCTGAACCCGTGGCAAAGGCAGACCTTGGCTCATCTGGAGGGGCACGGACACACAGCCTGGGTCAGGCCTTGTGGAGGAGGGATGGGTTGGAGAGGGCATGGAATGCTGCCTGGGGGAGCGAGTGATGCGGGGAGCGCTCCGGAGGGAACGGCCGGGAATGTTCCGAGCGCTCTGCCCTCGTGCCTTTGGCTCCCTGTGCTGCTGAGGCACCTCAGCCCTGATAGACTGTCAGGCCAGAGCTGTGCGCACAGGTGGAGTGCCCTTAGACTGGGGGAAAGGTGTCTGCTTGTGCTTTATGACGGAGCCAGAGAAGCAGAAAGTTTATTTTATTTTATTCTATTTTATTTTTATTTTATTTCACTCTATTTTACTTTATTTCACTTTGTTTTATTTTGTTTTATTGTTTTGTTTTACTTTATTCTTCTTTATTTCACTTTTATTCTACTTGATTCTACTTAGTTATTTCACTTTATTTTTTTCTACGTTCTTCTATGTTCTTCTACATTCCACTTTCTTCCACTTCACTTTATTCTACTTAGTTTTTTTTTCATTTTATTCTACTCAGTTTTTTTTTTCACTTTATTCTACTCTATTCTATTTTTTCGACTGTGTTTTATTTGTTTATTAGTTTTATTTTATTTAATTTTTTTATTTTACTTTTATTTATTCAAAGTAAACGGATCACAAAAAGAGCACTAACGGAGGCTTTTGAAATCATCCAGCTCTTTCAGCAGCAGCTCTCAATCCATCCCCACTTTGCCTTTGGCTGTTCCCGGTTCTCCCGCTTTCCCCGGGGCCGTTCCAGTTGCCCTTGTGTCCCTCCGACAACACCAACAGCAACTCCACGTTCCCAATATCCCGGTTTTATCCCGTCAGTGCTCCACTGGAGCGATGTGAGACGGCCCTTCCTGAACGCTGCAGTTTCTCACAGCATCCCGAATTAAGCACAAGAGGTGATTTAGGCTTGAGGCTCCTGGGGAAGAGATAATTGTTCTTTTATTATTATAATAGATCAAAATAAAACCAGCCTGCCCGTGTGAAACGGGGAGTTTTCAGCTGCACAAGTGTACAGTGATTCCTCTGCACTGATACCAAATGGCACAATAAAATAGCAAAAAGCATCTCGTTTTCTAGGCTGTTTGTTTTGCATATCCTCTTTGAATTGATAAACATTTATATTCAAACGTGGGATTCAGTCGGGAGCAGCAACCACAGCAATGATCTAGTAAAGTATCACTTAACCTTAAAAGGGCTCATTTTTTTTGGATGTGCAAAATGGTGCAAAAGTTTTCCTGCCCATATTTGCGCAAGCAAAGGGTGCAATTCTGGATGCAAAACAAATCCTCATGGCAGTTGGGCATCTGAAATGTGATTTCTATGTGTAAATACCTGAATAATGATGTTAAAAGCATGACTTCCAACCTGTGGTACCTGGGAAATAGCTGGCATAATTTTGTATAAACCTCTGTGATCCTCTCCACATTTTAATAGAATTCCTTGTGGATTGTTCTGAGAAAAATTTGTGAAAATTGGTATTATCAGTAAACTTCTACCTTCATCCACATGTGATGGATTTAAGAAGAAGAGGAGGTTTAGGTTGGTTTTTAGGAGGGAATTGTTGGCTTTGAGGGTGGGGGGGCCCATGCCACAGGTTGCCCTATCCCTGGAGAACATTCAAGGTCACATTGGATGGGGCTTGGAGCACCCTGGGCTAGTGGAAGGGGTAGAACAAGACGGGCTTTAAGGTCTCTCCCAACACAAACCGTCCTGGAATTCTATAACGTCACAAACCTTCCAGCAGCCCCTTCCCCACCATCACACGTTTGAAGAGCAGGACAGATGAGCCCCTCCTGTTTCGCTGCCCACTTGCCATTCCCAGAATGGTGGTTGACTTGTAAAAAAAAAAAAATTAAAAAAAAAAAAAGTGTCCACAGATTTTGTGCCCCAATTAGCAGTGCTAATTGGGGCACACAGGGAAACTGCACTCTCCCCTGTGGAGATTGTCAGCCAGTCAACCAGATCACTGAGTCACCACGAGCGTGACTCTGACCCTGAGTTACTATTTAATCAGGTGCAAAATCTGAAGAGGTCCCTCCAGGAAGGACACAGTCCTGCTACTGGGTATCAATGAGAGAAGAACCTGCCTCTGGGTTTGTCCTCCCTTTTCTTTTATTTTTCCCTTTTTTTTTTTTTTTTAAAGGCCAGAATTTAAATTAAACCCCTGAGTAGCTGGGAAGGAGAGTGCTGGAAATTTAGTATTTTAAACTAAAAGAGAGTTGGTTCAGATTAGATATAAGCAAGAAGCGTTTTACAGTGAGAGTGGGGATGCCCTGGCACAGGTTGGGCAGAGAAACTGTGGCTGCCCCTGGATCCCTGGGAGTGTCCAAGACCAGGTTGGATGGGGCTTGGAGCAACCTGGGCTAGTGGGAGGTGTCCCTGCCCGTGGCAGGACTGGATGAACTTTAAAAGTCCCTTATAAACCAAATTATTCTATGATTCTGTGATTGTACAATTCCATGCTCATGTGCTGGGGATGATTAGGGTTTGCTGAGTGCAGTTAGGTCCTTTAGAGAGATATTTTAATTTAAAAAAATACCATTTCATCTGCAGGACAGGAGCAAGCTGAGCGTGGCGACAGTGGGATGAGGGTTCTGAGTGCCCTCCCTGCCAGTAGATCTAGTGCCAGAGAAAGGGACCTGGGAAATAAACCTGTGATGTTGCCTTCAAATATTATAAAGCAGCAAGATAAACATAAGTCTGAGGCAAAACCTTCAGTGTCTTGGCAAAGCACTAAATTTCATGTGTCCACCCAAGTACTTCCCGTACTGGGGGATCCAGGACTGGGGAGGGGGGGTAAAGACACCAGTGCCTGCACTGCATGGTGACCCTTTGGCTCAATGCTTGAAAGTCATGGAATCACAGAAGGGTTTGGGTTGGAAGAGGCATTAAATATCATCCAAAAACATTGGAACAAGAAGCATATTCAGAAAAGTTGTCACTGGTCTCAGCCTTACCTAGGGGTTTAGAGGAGAACAAAGCTCCTCACTAAAACCCACCTGGAAGAAAATCTTAAGTGCCTTTGGTTTTGCAGGTTTTGGTGCATTTTTGACCTGTCAAGTATCACAAAAGGCAAAGGCTGGTGTTGTGAGAGGGCAGTGCAGGTGATTCTGTCCATGCCTTTCTTGAGGGAAAAGATCTGAGAAGTCCCTGGGTCATTTAGTTCTTCAGGGATCAAATGAAATGTCATATTCTGTGATGTCACGGAATTCCCAGGAGTCACTTCAGGTCCATTCTGCTGCCTGTGGTAAAAGGAAACTAGGCTTCTCTAACTGCCAAACAATTACTATTTATTTTAAAATATGAATAATTCAATCAAGCTTTTTCTACTTCTGTTATTTGAACTTTCAGTGCCCCCCCATTGGGATCTCCTTATACCCCGACGCTTGTGAATGATGGAGGCATTTTCTCCAGTATGCAAATAAGGAAATATAATCCAAAAGTCCTGTCTCAGAAATCATGCCTGGATTTTGCAGCACAAACAGCAGCCAGATCCTCATCACTAAATCCAGGATGGAAAGCTCCCTCCTCTTTCCCACATCCAGGTAATGGGCAGTGGTGTCCAATTGCAAAGCCTTTTTTTTGAGGTTTGGAATCAGTTTTGATGTGATGGGGGGAATATTTGTCATTCAAAGACGTGTTTTGGCTACAGACATTTCTTCTGCTTGAAGGAAGAAGTGACCAGTCATTTTGGAAAGGAGGATGTAGAAACTGAGAATGATTTGGGTTGGAAAAGCCCCCTGAGATCATCGAGTCCAACAATACTCCAGCACTGCCAAGGCCACCACTGGTCCATGGCCCCAGGTGCCACATACACAGGGCTGTTAAATCCCTCCAGGGATGCAGTTTCCATGAAGGAACTCTCCTAATATCCAACCTAAACCTCTCCTCGCACAACTTGAGGTCATTTCCTCTAGTCCCGTTTCTTGTATCAATGATTCACTCTTTAAATTCTCTCTGCTGTGTGATTTTTAAAGCTCTTTTTTCTGCACATTTCTTAGCTGAAGATCCTTGTGCAGAAGTCCGCACCCAGCATTCTCCTCTCTGGGCTGTGAATGTCTTCCTCTCCTCTCTGGAGCTGGTGATGGGCTCCAGCAGGAGCCAAAACGCTCCAAAAGCTCCCCAGGAGCACACAGTGGGATCTGATAAAGACACTTATAGAGCAATAGCTGTCCTGCTACTCTAACAATTCAGAATATATCTGTAAACTCCCAAAAAAACTCAACCAGGTGCTCAGGGAAGAAACCACTTCTATCCCAGTCTCCATTTGTGGGAATCACTTGTTAATTCATGTCCATGTTTGAAGATCTGCACTAATATTCTGACCCCAAAGCTCTCTGTATGCTATAATAATGCTATAATAATAACAACGGTGAGCTCGATTGTGCCCTGTATGCTGTCTCCCTTTTATATATATATTTACACAGATATATGTCATTTTAAGCACTATCTCTTTGGAATTTTTCTCCATTTTCAGTGAAGTGGTGGTGTTGTATTGCAGGTTGCAACACACATAAATGCACACAATGTGATAAGTATTACCATATTTTCCATAGGATGGGTAAATTCCATGTACATTACCAATTAAATATTTATTTTCCCTATTCTTTGATCTCTGCGTGTCTTGCTGTACATAATTAGATCCACTAGATGGTGGTAAAGACCACCGACTTTATCCTCCTGCATCAAGAAAATTAAATAAAGAAGAGAATAAAAGTTAAGAGTACATTTAAAACCCCCAAATCGAAGGCCAAACTCCTGCCTAAGAACATCCTTCCCCCTCTGTGGTATGTGTTGAAACTGCAAGCATGAGGGAGCAGTGATGCTTTGGGGCAGAATTATTATGTGATGAGGAGCTCCCCAAATTAAACACTTTTGTCAGGATAAATATCCAGTAGGATGATTATGAATCATTGTGGCAAGTTTTAATACAGATCAGACCCCAAATTAATCCTGCTCTAACTCATGGATCGTGGCTCTCCTTTGCCTCAGATATAAATGAATAGTAAACAATATTTTGGCAATTTTTAGGTTAATCATGTAGAACTGATTACTCGAGAAGAATGCTATTATCATTTAGCCAATTTATACCCTACCCTGTGACAAATGAAAATTAATGTTGCTATTTTTAAGGTATCAAATGGGTCATGATTTTAAGAAAAATGATTACCCCTAAAGAGAACTGATAATGATGGCCGAAGGCAGGGAGATCCAAGCAAGTTAGCAACGTTCTTAATTCCTTAAATAAATTCAGTGGAAAAGCAAATAGAGCTTGGCCTGTAGGCTGACTAAACAGGCAGCACTTTAGGTGTTATTCTTTTGGTCTTCTGTCGTTGTTTCAACATTCCATATTAATTATTAGTTATTTCTCATTAAAAAGGGCATGACTGATGGTGTCTCCCCATTTAGCAACCCAAAGCAGAGTTTTGGAGGTGAATATGGTGTGTTCTTAGTGAAGGTATAACAATTCATATTCCACAGTCAGTTTTCTTGGTGATAAAGAGGTGTTGAGCCTGATCCTGCTGTTTCAGTGAGATAAATCAGTATCCATTTATTATTATATTATTAATATATTATTGATCAGTGTTGATAAATCAATGTTTTGTCATGAGCAGCAGAGGGGATGTAACGAAAACTGCTACAGGTGTTTGCGACAAGTGTGGAGTGAGGAACACAACCAAACCAGGCAGAGGATGGAGGCTTTTGAGGGCAAGAAAATGTTCTTCATTCTAGAAAGATGAGTTTTATATCATGGGACTCTCTCGAAATCAGACCATACAGAGGAGTGTGGAAAAGATGTTTATCAGGGATGAGTTTATTTCCCATTGAATCCTATTCCCTCGTGGAAAGAGTTGGTACCCATGTGCCTCGGTGCCAGCCTGGAGTCACCACGGAGCTCGGAGCTGCATCTCGTGTGCGTGGGAAGTGCTGCTCTACTTTCCTCAGAAAAGAACTTCAAATGCTCTTGGCCTTTTGCAGATCCAGAAAAAAGCCCCACCAGTCCAGTCCTTCCTCTGTCGCTGGGCCATTTTGGGAGTGATTGATGGACACTCTGGAATCAGTGTTGAGCTTCCTAAGGGAGGGGATGCTGGAAGTGATTTAAACCAACATTCCTGTGCTTGGTTTAAATCCTTTTTCTCCATTTAATAATTAAATTGCATGCTGCAGTTTTATCATAGACTATATACCTATTATCAGAACAAAACTTCACGGATTTTCACAACTTTTTAAACTGTAGATTTTTATAGGAGGTTTTTTGGGGCGTTATATGGTACTCATGGATATTTTAAGGTGGAAGATGAGCACTCACCTCCTGACTTCCCAAGATGGGGGGGTATTTTTGCTGTCTGTACAGAGAGTACGTTGCTCCCCTGCTGCTCCATCAGCACCAGCCTGCAACGACTTGAACTTCCCTGAAAAGTCAAATTCTTGGACTTGTGGCCTGAGGGTGGAACCCAGAGGGGTTTTATGGATCTGAGGAGCTGTCTGGGTACCTGTGGGCTGCCTGACTCTGAGCCAAGAGAGGGTTTCCCACCCAGCTCCAAGCAGTGAGTGAAGCTCACCGTTGCTTCCTTTGCTTGTTTTGGCCAACACTGTTCATGTCTGTCAGCAACAAGGGTTTGATTTGTGTGAAAAGGATTTTTAGGTGTTTAAAATGAAGAGAAAAGAAGGTTCTGGATACCTTAGAGCCTTCCAGTACATAAAGGGGGTCTACAAGAGAGCTGGGGAGGGACTTTGGGCAAGGTCATGGATTGAGAGGCAGAATTGACAGAATTGACAGAATGGCTCTGAGGTGTAGGGGTAGATTAGAGATGAGGAAGAAATTCTTCCCTGTGAGGGTGGGCAGGCCCTGGCACAGGTTGGGCAGAGAAGCTGTGGCTGCCCCTGGATCCCTGGGAGTGTCCAAGGCCAGGTTGGATGGGACTTGGAGCAACCTGGGCTGGTGGGAGGTGTTGGGGTTGGAACTGGATGGGCTTTAAGGTCTCTCCCAACCCAAACCATTCTGTGATTCTATGAAATAAATTATTTGAGGGGAGGATTCATGAACCCAGATCACTTGTGGATCTGGTACAGAGAAGGCCATAAATGGCTCACTGTTATAGGATCAGCAATAATTTATACCCATTTCTAGGCATGTGGGCTTCAGGGAATGCATCCACCACCATCGGTGAGCCCCTGTGGGCTTGGCTTTGGCATCAGGGTGGTTTACACAGATTCAGTGTTGCTTCTGACCCTGGTTGGGTCCAAACACAGAAAAGCAAGTTTGGAGTTCTCTGTTTTCTCAGGAATCTTTAAAGTCAACTTCTTGAAGGTGCTTGTCTACTGCTTCATAAATGGAGTGTCCTTTCCCACCATTCAGCCCTGTCTGCAGTTTTACTGAAGTTGTGTTAATGGCAGTGGGAAGAAAATTCTTGGTAAATGAGGGAATAATTGGACCTAATGGTTGTCAGGATAATTTGCATATTCCTTCATTTGTTCCTAAACAGTCACAGGGAATAAGCCATAACAGTAAAGGAATTCCAAAACTTTTCCAAATAAAAGTAAAGTCAAATTTCATTGTAGCTGTTGTTATCAGTGTATGTTTTCTGGTATGTCAGATTTTTCCAGACCCTTCTTTTTTAATCAAGAAACAGTTTCTTGAAGTGTTTTCTTCTCTGGTACTTCATACATGTAGTAGAAACATGGGAACTCCTGGGAAACAGTGCCTGCTCTTCCAATGCTTACAGTGCCTGGAGGAATGACTGAGGTTTTCCTCTCCCAAGTGATTTTTCCAATTAAAACTTAAGTTGATGACAATTTCTACATCATGTCTTACCTCAGAGTTTCTCCTGAAAGCCGCTCCCAAGCCAAAGGGAGTTTTTTGGCCATGTACCCTGAGATTTCTTTGCTGAGCCAGTGTGTCTTTGCCGACTTACTCTGCTCCTAAATGGGAGCCTTGCTTGTGTCCCTTAACCAGCAAGTACAGGTTTTAGTTAGCACTGAACCAGTTAAAAGGAAAACAAAGTATTTTTTTTTTAACCAACTCTAGCTCCACTCAGGCCTAAATTATTATTATTTTTTCTTCAGAAATGGGCATTTTAATGTGTCACTTTTCAGTTCCAGCTCAATAAACAACCATTTATTTACAATTTTAAAGCAATCTTCAGCCTAGTCAGGTAAGAATTATTTCAAAAGAATAAAAACATTTTCATTTCCCATCACTGCCAAAACTGAAAAGAACATGAGTTATGAGTCTTGCTGTGTTGTCTTAAGTTGATTACTATGGAATGATTAAAAAACTAGCTGTGCTGTCATAGCAGAAGAGTACATTATAAGTGTAATAACAGCTTAGGGATACAATCCATCAATGCCGTACTTGGGAGAAGAAAAAAAGTTGATCTATTTCTTTGGTCATCATTTTCAGCATATTAGATGACAAATAATTGTACATTCATCAATAACAATAGATTAAAGTTGAAATGATTTATTGCCATTACCCTGCTGGGATGATGGAGCGCTGGGTCACTCAGGCAGGGCTGGGGGCTGGATTTCATTTCCACGGGTCTCTTGGCAGGGATAATAGACAGAGAGGAAACCACCTGAAACAAGGTGGATCAAAGTTGGTGACAGGTGATTTGCGGGGTTGCTCTGTGGGCTGGAGGTGGAAATGGTTGGACTTGGTGACCTCAGAGGTCTTTTCCAGCCTTAGCAGTGGTTCTGTGATTCCAAACCATCCTCCCTCAGCCCGGCAGCCTCCCAGGAATTCCTCACTGCCACCGCTCAGCTCAGGCCAGTTCATAAGGAGGAATACATCTTGGAGCTTTTTTTTTTTTTGATGCAAAAATTCTTCTCTGAAGCATTTTTTGTTTACTCTTAAAATAACAGAAGAAGGAAAACAGCTCCATTCATCAATTATCCCACCACAGCAACTATCACAGCTCTTTCGGTGTGAGCAGGGCTCCTCTTAAAGACCAGACAAAGTTCATTTGGAGAGGAACAACCACAACTTTTAAACTCAAACTTAGTGGTTTTCCTGCTCCAGGCAAACTTCGTGTACAAATCTGTATGTTCTCTCCTGTGCAGAGGATTAGCAGAGTAGATCTGGTTAAAAGGTTTCTGATTAAACATTTCCTGATCAGCATTCCTCTGGGAATGGCTGGGATCTGATGACTATGTGACAGTCCCTATTTCCTGCTACTGTGCCTGTTTTTCTGGAGTTACTGGCTCAAAACTGGGAGAACATCTCCGTTGCCTCTCCCTGAAGAGTTTTCAGCATCCATTGCTCCAAGAAAACCTGCAGGGAATAATCCGTTCATGGATACCCCTCACCTGCAGTTTTGACCAGGAAATAGCGAGATTTCAGTTGAGCAAGATTTTTTTGGAGCTCTTAGACACCGATAGAATATTCAGGAAACAGAAACTGTGCCTAAAAGAAGATGGTTTTGAAGTCAGTTTCAGTTTAATATTATTTCTGCTGCTGTTTTGATTTTAGGAGAAGGCGGATTTGTTGTTAAGATCAGCATTAAAGGTGTTCAGGGATTTTCTCTGCATTTATGGTATGAAAACCACCATCAAATACAATGCTGAGAGAAGGGACCAGAGAGAGTCAAGATCACTCTCCCTCATGAGCCAATAATGGAAAAAAACCCACACACCTGTTTTGATAACATTTATAATTATGGAATTCCAAAATAAACACTGAGGTATTATTTTAATCTCTTACTGAAATGAGAGAGAAGGCAGAGAGATCGTCTCTTGGTCTGCTGCTGCACTGTTATCAGAGCTTGGAAGAAGTCAGGAGTCCTCTGTGTGACCTGTGCTACCTAAAACTTAGGACAGATATTAAACCACTGACCAAATTAAAGTGCGCTGTAATTTCTTTAATTAGGATGTCTCTGGAAGACTCCAGGATATTTTTCTTTTATTTTTCACGATATTTATAAGCTCATCTTCATACAGGTGATACTTTTGTACATGTGTGAATTCAGCCTCGGATGACTCAAAAATAGTAGTTCTAGTAGTAATAATAATAATATGCACTCAGTTTCCTTAACTTTGGGAGACTCATTAACTGTCTAAATAACATTCCTTGGTGTGTTTGTAATTTGTAAAACAGCTCCAATACATGACAATGTACCAATGACCTGGGATAGCAGAAGCAACCACTTTATTTTAAAGTAGCAATTGAATCCACGTGACTTTTCCAGCTAAAACTCAAGGGACATGAGTTTCCACTCTGCCTCTCCAGGAGGCACAGGAAGAACCCGCACATGTTGATGCCGTTAAAAGTTGGAAGCAGTTCCATGGGGGCTGGATTCACTCTCCTTGGAAAAGCCACACCTGCCAATGAGTTGCCAAAAGCAAGTGACACGAATGGCAAAAGAGTTTTAAGTTTCTGTCCAGTCAAATCTTAGTATTTCACACTCAGTTCTCCTTCCTCAGTAATCTAAATAATTTCCCACCTTGCTCATGATGAATGTCTTGCCAGTTCCTACTCAGTCCTTCCACTTTACACAACCTAATTAAAGAAAACATTCCATGATTGCCTATTTTTCCTCATGCATGACAACCTATTATTTTTTCTACCACCTGATTAGGGCTTTATTATCCTTGGATTTAGATTGATTTGCTGGGCACTTTAATAAAACACTACTTAGTTTGATTTAAAGGGCTACAGGTTTCAGTCATTCACAGAATTACTCCTTCAAGTAACTCACATTCCAAGTGCTGTGTGGTGTCCATGGAAAGGGATTGAAAACCTGAGCATCAAGGTGGTGTCCCAGTTGTGTGTGCTGTTAATATTCCTGCTGTAAGGAGTCAGGAGAGGACACTTTGCAATATAATTTGTCAGGGGTGATAAATCTGTTTCATCATTTCTGTCAAGAACGGATCCCGTGTATTAAAACTACCATAAATATTTTCTCAAGATAAACCAAAACTTTCATATGATTAAATAATAATACGTTTATGATGACAAATTGCATTTACTGTGTGTTATCTGAAATGCAAGACAAAATTAGGTAGTTAAAGTTCAAATGGATGGAGATCAGTTTTGATTTAAAATCAAAGGAATTTTATTAAGTAAATGAGATTCTCATTGTTATTTTGTTATATCTACCAGTCTCTTCTTTCAGAAATATTACTTATGAGCTTAGATAATGATTAAAAACAAAACAAAGGAGCTTATATCATAGCAAAATGTAGTCTAGATAAAAAGTTCAGGAGTTAAATCCATGGTTATTCCTGTCACCTTGTTGATGGCTTGCAGCGTTAAGGAAAATGAGGAGCGATCCACAGGCTGCTGTGCCCTGTCCCTGCCTCAGAGCAGAGGTGCTTTGGGGTCCCTCTTATCACACCTTATTGATTTATTTCTAGTAATTTGTCCTTTTTTTCCAGGACATTTTCTGGAACTGAAGGTGCAGCTCTGTTTGCTGCAGCTCCTCTTATGGATACAGGCGTGGAAAAGCTTGGGAAGCAGAGGAGGTCTTTGCTGCATCCCATCCAAAGGCTCAGGGCAATAAGACAGATGGTCTTGGACAAATACTGACCTAGCAAAATTGTAAAACATAATTCTTCCAGTTTTTTCTGCTGTGTGCTTTCCTCAGGAAGTTTTCCTTGAGTGGAATGAAAATTTCCCGGTTAAAAGTGTGTGCGAGGTGACTGCCACCAGATATTCCTGTTTTAGGGTTTGCTTCAGCCTGGAGGAGATGTGCACTGTGTTACAACTTGGCTTATGAGCCTGGTCCACTGGATGATCCCACCTGGAGCACTGCATCCCACCCTGGGGCATCCCACAAAAGGATCCACTGGAGCAAGTCCAGGGGAGGCCACAGAGATGCTACAGGGTTGGAGCCCCTCTGCTCTGGAGCCAGCCTGGGAGAGCTGGGGGGGCTCACCTGGAGAAGGGAAGGCTCCAGGGACACCTGAGAGCCCCTCCCAGTGCCTAAAGGGGCTCCAGGAGAGCTGGAGAGG
>JAWWEU010000163.1:2299182-2319107 GCA_035583155.1 Acropternis orthonyx
AAAGGAAAGGATTGTTTCAAGGGAAGCAAAATGTTTCAGTAAAGGGCCATAAATGCAAACCTAAGCACTCTTTTTAGGAATTCTGGTCTATTATTACAGCCTAAAGAAAGTTAATTTAATTGATAATTGAGCTCCTTCCAGTTGCTCTCAGTATGGACTTTAGTGTCAGAAAAGGCCAGGAATTTGTTTTATGATGTGGCTGCAAGTGAGAAGTGATAGCATCATAAAAACAGGCAAAATTTCCCCAAAATTATACACACAAAAAATACCAAAATTATGTGGTTTGTGAAGTTTCCTCAAGTCCAGTGTGCTGGTTAAAGACCGAGAGGAAGAGCAAAACCCACATTAGGGGAACTGGTATCCAACAGCCTCCCCAGTTCCTCCCAGTTTTCCTCCTGGAAGTTTAATGAGGCAGCACAGAGGTGATAACTGTAGTCCAGAGAAATTCCCTGGGAACTGAACTCCTGTTTGCTCCAGGTGGCTTCTGGCACTCTCTCCCAGTCCATGTGCTTCAGTGACAAGAAAGAACCCAGTTCCCAGATCCTTCCTGCCTTTTGGGTGCCACTGATGGAATGTTCTCGACCAGCATCCTGGACAGCATCGGCATCCAGCTGGGGCACAGCCTTCCCTGTTTTCCTGTGCTCTGGGCAAAGTTTGTCCCCTTTGTGTTCCTTTTTCTGGTTTTCCAAACCTAGTGGTGATGGTTTTCCCACTGGGAATATTGAGATCATAACCCACAGAAGCATCAATAATGAACTTCGGATTTTCTGCAACAGAAATGCAAAATATTGTTGATTATGATTTTTTTCCCTTGCATTTTTCTTTTATATTTAACCATTCACGTGGTTAGGAACTTATTTTGTGTTGTGCCCTGTGTTATTCATGCTCCTGTTTTCTCCTCCTACCTTGTCTGTGTGTTGTAGTTCATGAGTTTATTCAGTTTCCTCTTTATTCACTGATTTTTACTCCTTGAGTAGTTTGGTCCATGTGGGAGCTGTACCTTTCACTGACCAATTCTATGTCACAACTCTGTGTAGGGGTAAACACTTGTGTCTTCAGAGTACAGAAATGGAAAAAATACTAATTTATATTAATTAATTAATTGCATATTAATGAAAATGTATTAATTTCTGAGGCTGGTTGGTTGCTGCCCACCTGGATGAACATTTTGGACTGTAAACCCAACACCATTGGCAAGGAGAAATATATTCTCAGTAATTAATACATTTTTATTATTGTGATAGAAATAAGCTCTAAAAGATGCCTAAAACTTGTGTTTCCCAGGCTTTTCTCCTGGATGGGGCGCTGACAGTCTGTGTTTGGGGAGCAGGAAAGGATCTCTCAGCACCATTCCTTGGTGTGATCTCGGTTTGATCCGGTGCCCAGGGATGGGAAGATGTGACTTTGTGAGAGCTGTGAACTCGTGAACAGTCTGACTGCACAATATTAACAACCCCCGGGGTCAAGGGGAGTTTTTGACTTTTCAATGATGTCATCAGAGATGGGACAACAAGTTGTTCTGGTTGTTTTTTAGCCCCTGCAGAGGAATAAAAGCAGAATAGAAGCAGAGTTATTGTAGAAAAGGAAAATGATCCAAGAGTTCAGAGTAAAAGAATAATAACCTGTGTAGAATCAGAGAATATCCTGAGCTGGAAGGGCCTCACAAAGATCATCAAAGTCCACATCCTGGACCAGCACAGGACAGCCCCCAAAATCCCACCATGGGCATGGATAGCCCGGGAAAACAGGCTACAAAACTGGGATAAACTGACTTTACCGATCATCTGACCTTGCTGGCATTATTCCATGAAAATCACTAGGAAACATTGAAATTGTTGTTATTCTGCAAAACTTTTAGCTGGATGGGTTGAATCCAGCTGTGACTGTCCTGTGAAAGAACGAAGGGATTTATGGATGCCCTCCACAGGAAAAGTAACAGTCTGGGAGTCTAAGAAATGACATAATTAGGAGGTTTTACCTTACTAAACCACCCAAGGGCAATATATTCTGGATGGAGCCTTGCAATCTACTGTGTGGCATATACTGCTTAGTGTTGGCTTGTTTGGGGAACACCATGGTGTGGCTTTTTGGGAAAGATTAGGATGCTGCTCCCTCCCAGGGTAATCTTCACTGTCTGGTCCCTCTTAGGCATCCCTTCTGGTTCAGCCTTTCTCACCAATTACACTGTGTGTGTACATGGGTGTCATTAAAAATGGAATTAAAAGTGCTACTTAAGCATTTCTTACCTTTGAGAACTCAGAAGTTCCTTTTCTATGACTTTTCTTAGCATTGCAAAATTAATTGGTAAAAGAGGCAACATGGTCCTGCTGCATCTTCATCCCTCTGAGGTATGTTTAGAATGTAAAATGTAATTATTTTTCAAAAGTTTGGAAAGCTCTGAGACAAAATTTAGAGTCAATTTCCAAGGTAGTATGCACCTAAAATTTCATTTTGCCATGATTCCATTTCCAGGAGAAGGGGATTTGCATCATGCTAATGTGCAGATAACCTTGGGAAGTAGGTAAATGGTCTCATTAGTGACTTCATGGGAAAATCCATTCTTATTTCTGAGTAGTGCTCCAGTGGCGCTGGCTGCCCTAAAATATGCAAAATTAATGGGGTGAACATCAGCAAAGGCAGTTCCAGAGATATCCAACTTCCAGCGACAGAGAGGAGTTAAGGATAAAAACCTGTGCCATCTGCCTGCTCTCCCTCCCTGCCTGATTTATCTCTACTTCAGCTCGGCTGAACTGAACTCAGCTCAAACACAGACACCCCGGCCGGGGTGTTTGTTCAAGCCCTGAGCTGACAAGTACGGAGCACTGGCCATTATTTCTGCTGCAGAGTCAGAGGTTTGAGCCATCCATTTCCCAGCCCGACACTCAGCCCCGCAATTCCTTGAATTCCCAGAGCTTCCTCAAGGACAGCTATCACGTCTTAGTCACAGCAGTGACAGATGGGATCCAACGTGTCATGTGATGGATAACGTTGGAGCCGCAGCACTTAATCCTTCTAATACTAATAGCAGCATTATCATAGAGATTTATGGGAATGTCACTTCCAAGTTCCCAGCTCCATTCACGGGTTTTTAAAACTTCAGCTGCAAAAAACACGCATCCATCCCATTAATTCTAATTATCATGGTTCATCTTCTCAGCAGTTTTGTACTCCGGAACCTTTCAGTGCAAATTAACGTACCAAAAAAGTGTATTAATTAATATTTGTAGCTTTTAATTTCTGCAAGAGTGTTGTCTGGAAGCAGCTGGCAGTACAGGGCCGCTGCTATTGAATCTTTGCCAAACAAGTGCAGATGTAATTTTGTTATCTCTTGCTTAGTCATTTACGCAAATTAATTTGAACAATTAGCCTTTTACTGGTCCTTCATGAATCATGCAAAAGGGATCTGCCAAAAAAAAAAAAAAAAAAAGAAAGCCAGTTGACAGGGAAGAATTGGTTAACATTGTAAATTCTACAGAAAGGTACGGCTGTGTTTGGGATGGGGGACAACTCCAGGAACAATTGGAGTGATTTTTGGGTTTTGTTTACGCTGCTGGTTAGTGTTGGAGGAAAAGATTCCAAAGGAAGGGAAAGCTATAGAAATTTGGGAACTTTGTTTTGGATGGATACCAAAAAAGTGAAGTTTTTGGCCTCAGTGATGTCCTGACTTCAGTGCTTGCAGGGCTGTGATGAGGTTCTACAGAGGGGAGGTCTGTGGTGAGGCCAAGCACTCCCAAGGAGCAAATTTCTGGAGGAAGAATACACAGATCCCGAATTTCTTTGGACATCCATGTAAAGGAAGTCTGTTACCTTACCCAAGTATCTCTCCTCTTTGTAAAAGAGGATTCCACATAAGAGCTGAAACTTTCACTTAACTAACGTGGAGCATCTCAACTCACACATGACGGCAGAATTTGAACGACACCAAACTCAGACATTTCATTGCTCTTTTCTTAAATATCAAACCAATTTTTCCTCAGATAATCAAACTCAGCAGCAGACGGTGCCATCCAGAGACTCTGAGCGATGCTGTCAGTGAAAATCTGTCTCATGTGATGTTATTGAGAGTTCATACCCTGTTATTTTTTGTTTCATCAACAATTTTACATAAATCCTTTTGGTTTAAATTGTATTGTGTAAATGTGAGCTTTATGATGGTTATTTCTGATTCACAGCCGAGTTAATCGTTAACTGTCCCTTGGATTTTGCTCTTGCAATTTTGGAAGGCAATTGGAAGTGCTGTAGTGTTTTCTAGTTGAATTAAAAAGAACCTGCATTCAGAATGAGGTGATTGAGTTGATACAGTAATAATACATTGATATATATTTGTATATATAAAAAATGATAATAATTATATGTTTAAGTAAAATATAACAATTCTGTTAAGTAAAACATCTGATTCTGGATCACATCCATTTCTCCCCCTCACCCACCTTGGCATGAGGTCAGTCCTACAGAGCAGGTGTAGCTTTTTGGCCTTGCTGGGGCACTAACAGGGCCCTCCATCCTGTTTTGCCAGACGTGTCATGTGGAAATGACTCCAGAATTTCGTACTTCTTTAGTGGAAATCACACCCAAGCTCAAACAAGCTCAGATTCTGTCTTAGCTGAGCCAGGCAGTGCTGTGCAAATTCCATCACTCCGGCAGGGGAAGGTGTGGGTCCCTTTCCCTCTAATTGTTTTGCACAAGCTGCGATTTCCCAGCCTGTATTGTTATTTCCATTTGTCCATTTGATTGCAGAGAGAAGAGACCAGATGTTGTGTGACAAATCATAGCTATTTGCAATCTGTTGGAATTCTTATGAATTGTACCGGGGATCATTTGCTGATAACTGATCCTGCAATCACTCGTGCACGTGCATCACTCAGAGCACGAGATGTCCTATTGAACGCTGTGGATCTATTCATGGGCCCAAATTAAACACACATCATGGGCATTTGTGCAAATGTTTGTGGTGGGGAATATGCTGGGATTTGGAACTCGCCCCTTCGAGTCACCGGCGCATCAATTTCCATTTAATCAAACGGCAGATTATTATTACACCGTAAAACTTGAAATCACGTAATGGTTTGGATTATAATAGGATATGTAGGGCTCAGAATTTGGCTGAAGTTTATCCTGCAGCAGAGTGATCCAATTTTGTTTACTAATTCATAATTCACAACAAACAGTCCCTTCTATAGAGTGCATCAAGCCCAGCCCTGTTATCCATCTGTTTTTAGGGGCTGTGGCTGCTCAGGGAGGTGGCGCGTCACTGGCACACTGAGAAGCACCAAGTTAGTTCCTCTGTAATTGGAAGTATCAGGAGTAAACTTGGCTGGAGCTTGATTAATGGTGTATTAAAATCAGAGTCTCCGTGGTGAGTGCTAGATAAGGAGTTTTGGGCAAATTACTTGGTTACTTGGAAACCTTTAAGTTTTAATCATGAAGGCACTTCAGCATCATTAGGAACTGAAAAAGACAATGGGCACTGGGAGGAAGTTGTGCGGATTGCTGTGCTTTTCAAGCTCTTCTTCTGTGGGGTTGTTGAGTGATGCAGGGGCTGCAATTGAGGGTCCTCTTGCTCCCCATGCCTTTGATTACTGTTGTTGTAATTTAATATTATCCAGTTCTTTGTGATCATGGAAATCAGGTGAGTTAGTTGCAAAAAAATGGGAGGCTTTAGCATAAGAAAATAGTTTAAGAGGCCTGTTTGGCTGCAGAGCCAAATGGGGGGGCTGTAACTTGGATTTAGAACCAGTGGAAACAGAGAAACAGGCTCTTCTACACATTTGTTGTTTAATGTGATAATAACATGAATCTCAAACATGCATTTACACATCACTTTGAAATTCATTCTCATCTAGAGAGCACGTGCATGTCTGTGGTGCATATGGGTTCATGTATGTAGTGTCTGTGGTGTGCATATATATATAAATATATACATTTATAGAGATGTGAGGTGCTGTATAGCACTTCATGAGGACACATGTGGAATGTAGATTTCTCTCCTGGGTGACAGACCCAATTCAAACAAGTGCTAACAGGACTCACACACTCAGCTCCTGCAGCCGCATCTTTTGTTCCTGCCTGGGGTTTTGGAGCAATGACAGGATCTCATCTCCAATGTCATGGAACAGTCCAGAAATACCCAACATACCCTAAGGGACAGCAAGGGCTATCACATCCAGTCTCAGCTTTCCCAGGGAAGAATACAATGGATTTGAGTTCATAAAGTGACCACCCTAATTTAAGATAATTTTTTTGCCTCCACTGCTGCTACGGGAGAACCTCCCTCCTCCTGAAGGTGACATTGAGGCAAATCCTTCTAAAAGTCTCAGTGATCTGTAGTCAGTGAATGCCTGTTCATGTTTGCACCAACCTTGTCTAGTGATTTAAAACAGTTTTAACCCAGCCTTTGTACATTTTACCGGGCTAAATAAGTGACTTTGTTTCATTCTCATCACTTAAGAGATGTTGGATTTCTGTCTGCCTATTCCTTTTCCATATTTTGATGAATTGTCCCCTGGGTGTGAACAGACTGAAGCTGTAGGTAATCCCGACATGGGGCAGCATGGGCTTGTAGAACAGTGTGACTATTCTCCTGTTTCTAATGGGAACATTATTCCTTCTCCATCCCAGGATGTACCTGCTGTTTGTGTTCATGGGGGTGTTTTATCAGCGCTTTATATTCAGCATGCTATGAATATTTGCCTTCTTCTTCCACTCCCAAGCAATAAGTTCAAGCTGGCAGAGGAAATACCAATTATTCACCTGTAAATTCCTGAACTTGAAGTTCTGTGTTGCCAAATGTTATCTTGCCTCTGTCATTGAAGTCCCCAGATCATTTAATTTACCTGTCGTCCGATATTCCTTTGGGTCGGCAGTGCCTTCCAAATTCCTGTCAGGAAAAGAATGTAATTGGTGTATGAGCATTCTCTGTCAAATTAATTATCAAAACTGTTAAATAAGATCAGTTCTGACACCTGAGCAATGTAGGATTAAAAGGGATGTCTCCAAAGTCACTTTGGAGTGCTGTGAAGAAGCGATAGTCTAAATCCCAGTGAGATCCTTCTAAAGGAAAATTTACTGGGAAACATGTACTACAATGTTTTAGGCTGGGAAAAGAGGTTTCTTTCTAGCAAAGACAGAGCTTGCTGCATCAAAATATTTACAGAAAAAGAAGATTAGTTTTGCAACATCTGCACCAGTTATTATAGGAGAAGCTTGTTGGGCATAGGCTGGAGTTTCTGCTCATGCCAAAGGCAGGAACATTCCCATAGGATGCAGGATTCATAAATCCAAGCTGTTGGCTTTAAGGCAGAGCAGCAATCCACGAGGAAGTCTTTCCCTGGGTCCTATCCACCCATTCACTGGGTTTCTTGCTGATTCACATTAGAAATAATTTTAAAATGAAGAAAGTTTTCACAAATCAGGAAACCATTTTCCATCCAAAATAGCCACAGGCTGGAATTCTGGCCATGGAAGACAAACTGCCAGACCAAAATGTGAGAGGAAGAGGCATATCCTGCCAGGGTGAGTTGTGTTTTTTTCCTTTTAATAGGGAATATGTACTTTGGAATTGAGGATATCAGAACAAGTCCTAGGGGGTTTATGGATTCAGTGGAAGGGGATGAAGTTGTTCTGGAAACATATAGTTTATCAAATTTTCTTATTCAGATGCTTATTATATGATTTGTGGTGACTTAAGCTTATTATGTGCCCCTCTTTAATTTGTCTCGTAATGACTGTGTGTCCAAATACAGCCAAGCTGCAACCAATTCATGTGTTCAGAACAGAGGAAAGACTGAAAGAAGTCACCCTGATGAACGAATTTGCCTTTGTTTACAGTGCAAGCCTTTAATTTCAACCATATCAGGTCATTCCATATATCTATGGCTATAAAATATCCAGAATATTTCAGAATAATTCAGAAATATTCCCACACTTCAGAAATAGTTTTGATGTACAGAATTTTAAAGGTAGCACTGGATAGTGTTGCATAGTTCTGTGTGTACATATGGCCAAATATAAATAGGACCACATTTCCAGTGGTGTACAATGCCCTGTGATTTCTGACACCTCATTTTATGTTGGCACATCCTAATTGTGACCTTGAAACATGCAGGTAAATTCGAGGATTCTAAAACTGTGATGCTTATTTAATGCAGTTTAGATTTGCCTTCAGCCTTGCAGAAGAGCAGTCAATGTGTGACAGGCTCAGGTCATTTATTAGTTTCAGACTGCCAATAAAAATGAACGAAAAGTTGGAAGGAGAGTCTGTATTTCATTTCTAAAGTGCAGTAAGGAGCTGCAGTGTTTTTAATTGCCTTTGTAGCCCGGGAGGACTCATGGGGACCTGGAGGTGTCGAAGCACTGACATGTGCTTGGCAGCTAAATCTCCAAGCCTGCCAGCCTGTGACCCAGCCCAGTGTGTCCCTGAGCAGTGCCTGACTCCAGCCTGGCACTGGGGAGGTTCCCTGGGATGTTCTCAGGCATTGGGCACCCAGGTTGGTCATGTCTGAGGAACGCTGGGCAGCTGCAGGCAGGGACTGAACCTCTGCCTGGTGGGAAGGGTTGGAAACAAGGGGCCAGTCCATGGCATTGTACTGATTCACTTCCCAAAAGCACACACTTTTTAATAGTTATGGCAATTCATAGCTTATTTTTTAATCTCTTTTTTCTTTTGTTTTATGTTCCTGCTCTCCTCTCTCTCTCCCTCTCCCTCACCCTCTCCCTTTCCGTCTCCCTCTCCCTTTTGGATCTCATATGAGAATCCTGTTGATAACACACTGATGTTGCTCAGCAGTGCTTACCCTCAATCAAGGACTTCCCAGTTTCCCGTGTACTGCCAACAGGGAGCTGCACAAGAAGCTGAGAAAGCTGTCCCAAACCAGCCAGGGGGATATTCCATATCACAGAATGTCATTTCCAGTATATAAACTGGGAAGAGTTGGCTGGGAGGGGCTGATCAGTGTTGGGGGACAGGCTGGTCAGCAGTCAGGGGGTGGTGAGAAATGGTATTTGTTTTATCCCCCTTTATCTCCTTGTTATCTCCCTTTTCATTACTATCATTATTATTAATATCATTATAATAATTGATTTCAATTATTAAACTGTTCTTATCTCCCCCCACAGGTTTTACCTCTTTCCAGTTCTCCTCCCCATCCCATGGGGAGGGAATGGATCAGTGGGATACTGAGTTGCTGGCTGGGGTTAAACCACAACCATCTCTCTCTCAATTTCTTTGTCTTTCTTTGTCAGCACATCACTGGGAGAGCAGAGAAATCAGGAGAAGATTTTGATTAAAGATCCATCACAAATTAATGAACAAAAGTGCAATCCCTAGCACTTCATGCTGGAATGGAACATTTTAAAAAATCATGAAGCGAAACATAAGAACCCTAGAAAAGTTTGTATTGGGGAATAAAAATTATTTGGGAGACTGTGTGCTAATCAACAGCAAATGTAAGAATCCCTCAGGCTCAAAGGGCAGTGAATGACGTGTGGTTTTTATACTGTAGTTTTTCAATCAGCAGTTTCTGAACATTTCTCATTATGATAATGGTGATGGGATTAATTATCACCATGAGAACAAGTGATAATGGCACTTTGAACTGTATTTATCACCACATGACACAGACCATTCCTTGTTTTTACACTCTCCAGGACCTGTGTGCATTGAGAGGCGCTGCCTTTGGCACCAAAAAATGGACCAGCTGGGCAGGAGATGTCAAAGGAGGACAAACACCTGCTGGGCAGTGTCCTCACCTGGTTGCATTAGGATATCACCAGGAAAATAATTTAAATTAGTCCTTGGGATTAACACTCAGCTGCAGCAAATACTTGAAACATGATGCAGAAGTGAAAATACAGGATTGCTTTCCAAGGAATTATATTCTCACGTAAGTCAAATTTCCAAAGGCCACTTGCAAAACTATTAACAAATGAAAACAGTTCGGTTTAGCCCATGTTGGAGAAGGAACATAAACCAGAACGGTGGGAAAACTGAGTGCACTTCTCCCAGTGGGAATAAATCCATGAATCCTGGCTTTTCCCTGCTGCAACAGCAATGTGGGGGGGCTCACACAGCAAGAGGGAGGTTAAACACTGACAGTATTGATTGTTCTCCATTTGTGAGTGTGTCCAATGAGTGTTTTAGGGAAGCATTCAAACAGAAAGTGAAAATATATAGAAATATAATGGGCCACTAAGAGTTCTTGGGAATTCTTGCTGTGATCCTACCTTAGCTTGGGATGTCCAGCTTTCCAAACTAACTGTTCCTAAGTCACAGTCATAGCATGGATAATTCTGATAAAAAGGGTAATTTTGTAACTTCTGACTGTCCTGCAGTTACTTTATGAATTTGCTGACCAAAAAAAAAAAAAACCACTTCCATTTTATTTTGTATAAAGTTTTACGGTGGATTTACTACTCGTGTGACTTCCAAAAGCCACTTTTTGTCTGAAAACCTTAATATTTGTTACGATTTGTTTCCATACAAATGGTTGCCCATGTGGAAGAAACTCTCTGGAACTTCTCTCCTTGTAATTCAATTTATTCAAGGGACATGGAAGCACTTCTGGTGCTGTTTAGTATCTCTTACTATCCCAGCTAATTAATGTATAACTGACATCCACGTACTCGGCTTTCATAATGTTATCTGATTAATAAGCAATAACCACCTCAGTAAATCAAAATTAAATGCCCACTTCTGGCAGTGTGAGTTTAGACCCCTCCTGCCTGGAGACTTTGCATGGATTGATTCATTAAATATTGCATCGGCAGGTGAAGATCAGGGGAAGGAAAACCTCAGGAGCAGCTTTGCCTTCTGTTTCAGGGGGGAAGTTTTTTTCGTTCAGTGGAGGGGTAAAAGCTCCACAGAGTGCCTTGTGTGGCTGAAATCCAGCTGTGGGCAGGGATGGGTTGTCCTCCAGGTGGGGCTGGAGAGGGAAAGAGGGAGCCCAGAGCCATGGATCGCTTCTGGAATTTATGACCCTGCTTTGGGGATAATTAATGGCCCTGCTGAAACTGCCCAAAATCCTGCTGGGGATTCATAAAAGCTACTGGGATCTTGAGTAAGGGTGAGGAAATAAAATACCTCCAGGAGGCCAGAAGAAGAGTGAGGCAGCCTTCTTCTGCAAAATGCCTCTGGAAGAGAAAATTAAGCACTTAATTCCCAAGGAGATTCACAAAGTCCTGCTTTTCTCATGGAATTCCCAGCGAGCAACAGCAAAATGATGTGACAACCCTCAGCTTTAGGTCACAGATGAAATCTCAAAAGGTGAAATAGTTTTCCAACTATTCTTTTGAGGGTGAAGCTTTCTGTTCCAGTCATGCCAGACCATTTTGGCTGCCTTCCTGATGCTTAATAAAAAAATGGACTTATTATTTAACAAATATGTAGTTTCCTAGTGCAGTGAGACCAGTCCTTAGGGAGATATACATATTCATATTGTATTATTTTTTAGAACTCCATTTCTCCCAAACTTCCAGATGCACAGCCAGCTTCAGCACTTCAGAATTAAATTTGTTAGCTATTCCAGTGTTTCTCGTATGTTCAGATCCATGTTTTTCCCATTTTATACTCATTAAGCTGGAGCAGACATTGCACAGAGTGTCGATTACATGAAGGTACCTTGAGCAATGAAGGCCAAGTTTGCACCACGATCAGTTCATGGAGTTGTAGGTGGGCCAGCGAAGGAATGTGCAGGATTTGGAAGGCAGATGATTACTAGAATATCTTAAATCAGAAATACAAAATTAGCAGTAATTACAGTGATGGAATGATTGTTTGTTACCTTTCAAATGTAGCAAGTTAAAAAAACTTTTTATTTTTTATTTTTTATTATTGCTCTGGTTTCTAACGTTTCTTTGACTTGACATTTATTTACAGTCTGCTTTCTGTCTTTACTCTTTTAACCTGTTAAGTCTGTTCATTATGAAATAGAACAAAGTCAGTGAAACAGAATATGCAAATTGCACTGCAGTTCATGGTAAGCATCCGCTTATGGCAAACTTTTGTGTAATAAAATGTGTTGGCTCCGAGTTTACTTCTACATTCAAGAGTTTTTCGCTGTAAAAAAAAGCTGTTCTAAGGACAAGGATCTAATACAAGGACTATTTTTTTCCTTTACTGTGAAAATCTATATTTTTGTCACCCTCTTAACCTGAAAAAGATAAAGATGCGTCCTCGTTTGCCTTTAAACTTTTCTTTCCCCAGCCATTCCTTTTTAACTCATTCCTATAACAGTCTGTTTTAAGCAACAACCCTGACAGCAAAACCTATGAGGGTTTTCAAATTCAATAAGCGGGGCTGGGAAGGAGACATCCCTCATCTCAACTTCAGCTGAGTAACTGCAGATCCTTAACATTACCCTCCACACTGGAGGTCTCCAAAGCCATCCATCTGCTGGAAACACGCTGACAGCTCCGAGTGGTTCCGCGGTGTCTGGAACGTGCTGTGCCGCTCCAGGAGCGCTCTGAGATCACTGGGAAGGGGGTGACTTATGAGGCAGGGGTGGAGGTTTCTGGTGTGTTGGCAGCTCAGGGAACACGGGTCCCCAGGGGAGAGCTGGGATCTGGGAGAAAGGGAAGCGGTCTGGTCCATCTCCTCAGCATCAGGAGGTTCTAGATGGGAGGGTGAAATCCAAGTGCGTTTATCACCTGTAGGAAAATGGGAATGATTTGTAAGGCTTTGTAGGATATAACCTGATACAAACCTGAGCATCCTCTCTCTCATCGTCCTACACCTCAAAGGACACCCTTCAACATTCTGATGTGGAAATCCCAGACTCACTGAGATTGGAAAAGCCCTGCCAGCCCCTGGAGCCCACCCTGTGCCCGATGCCCACCCTGTCCCCCAGCCCAGAGCTCTGAGTGCCACGGCCAGTCCTGCCTTGGGCACCTCCGGGAGTGGGGACTCCAAACCCCCCTGGGCAGCCCCTTCCAGTGCCTGAGCACCCTTTCTCCTTGCAAAACTGGTCTCTGTGTCTTCTGTGTTACCATTTCTGTGCCACACCTGCCTTTCCCTTCCTCCTGAGCAGTTTTTTGCAAGGCTCACACACCCCCTTCAGGAATTACTTTGGAATCAAGTTTTCATGTTATAAAGTTTCTGTATTATTTGTTTTGTACAATCCCTCTTGTGTTGTTTTGCTAAAATAGCTTTTATCAATATGTGCAATGACTTTTAATAATGTCACAATAACCTTCTCATAGAACATCACTTTTTTGAGCTATGCCAACATTAAGTACAGGTGCTCACAGCAAAGTCTTATATGAATATATTGTGATTGCTGATGTGTCCCAATTATTCCTGCACTTGATTAGTGTTTCCCTTGCAAATGTTTGAGAAGGATGCATCCATTGCTCACATTAAAGACTAAAGCCGGGAGTCTAAGGCTGTGTAAGTCTGTAAGATACACAAACAACATCAAAATGGAGGGGCAGTTGGATCTTTAAACCTCTTCAACTACATTTAAGACTTTTCCCTTGAGAATTCTGCCACGAACAAGTAATTTCTGCCAAAGAAGAATAATTCTTAGGCTAAATACATAGACTTTTTTTTCTTTCCTTTTTATTTTTTTTTTCTTCCATCATCTTTGCCTTTGGTGACTTTACCTCTCCCTTGTCTTTGTCATCAACTGCAACTTTATTTCAAGTTGCCCTGTACCCGTGCCCTGCTCCAGTAAACCCACCCGTGCATTTTGGGCCAAATCCTGACTGCCTTGGGTCTAAAGTCACTCAGATTTCCTCTGCTTAGGCCAAGTCTGATTCTCTGTCCTCTGTAGAAGGTCATATGGATGCTGAGTGGTTCTGATACGTTAATACTATTCTCCAGATCAGTGGAGCTTCTCCACCAGAAGCCACAATGCGTAAGTGACGCACTGGCACTGCAGGAACCATTGGTTCTGACCCCAAATCTCCAGTGGCTTTGCAGAGATACCTTTGGGCAAAACCACTCTACAGTACCACAAACAACTTGCTCTAAGACTGGAGCACACACTGTTTGCTGTGCAATCCCCTCTAATGCTCTATTTTTTCTTCCTTGAGAAAAGATTAAAGAAGAGAATTACATTGGAGCTGGTGGAGGCATGATCCATGCCCCCTTGATTATATGGAAACATTAAAATATCATCAGCATGTTAATTTTATCAACTGAACTGTATGAGATTTATTCCTATCTCTTATCTATTACATTAGTCTGGAAATACAATTTATTCTGATGGTGGGAATGTCAGACAGAGAGACCAAAAACATCTGGACATCTTAATATGAGACAAATTTTCTAGGATGTGGATTGCCCCTTTGAAATTAATTCTGCTAATAAGGAGGCAGGAATTTCATAGCCTATTGATCTTTCAAAATAGAGCCCTGAATCTTTAGTGGAGTAAAACAGGTACATACAAAGAAGGTTCCTCTGAGGGTTTGTTGGTCACACGTCTTCTGTTACACATTTGAGTATGAAACACAATAGATCATTTCAGCATCCTAATATAACCCACACAACATCAGATAAACCCCAGCCATCACAAACTACAGGATTAATAAAAATCAATGAAAATTCCCTGAGAAAAACAACATATCTTACACATTCCCCAGCTCTGAACTGGCGGATTTTCTTTCTAAACATGTAAAATCAATATTAATTAAAACCAACCATAAAAAAACCCACCTCCTTACTCGTTGAAAGATAATTTTAATTTTAAAAATACACCATATCCCACCATGCGGTTATCACAGAACCTTTCCAGCCCAGGGAGGAGCGTGAGTAACCTTTCTCCTCTAAGTCTATGATATTTGGGGTCCTGGTCCTGGGAAGCACATGGAAGTAAAGACATACCTGCGGCTCTGCCCGCCTGGCACGCTCCAATTCCCATTTTACTGGGAGCACAGAGGGAAAAGCAGAGCAGTGATCTCTAATTCAAAACATCCCTTTCAGACTGCTCTGGGATGGCTGCATTTCTGAGTGGTTTTTCCCTGGAAGTTCCAGGCTAGCCCGTAGCAATAACTTGATAATTGTTCTGGGAAGAGACTCAGCACAGTATCTTATGCACAAGTAAACAGGCATCTATAAGATTAAGAATTATATGCCAGGGCTTTGACACAACCATCAGTTATGCCAGATGCAAATAATTTATTCTTTGTCAGTTCAAATACACAGCCTTGTTTGGATGGCTTAAATTTATACTGGCACCAAAAACACAGCCGGGTGTTATTTAAGCGGGGTGTTGAAACCACAGATATGCAGCTCAGATGACCCAAAAAGAGGAAGAAAAATGTTAGTTACATTTTCTGAGAGTAACTCATCATTGTTATGTGGTAAGAGGTGATTTAATAACTTAGCCCTGTTGTGTGATAACATGTGATGAGGTGCTGGCACAGGTTCACAGAGAAGCTGTGGCTGCCCCTGGATCCGTGGAGGTGTCCAAGGCCAGGAGGGACAGGGCTTGGAGCAACCTGGGCTGGTGGGAGGTGTCCCTGCCCAAGGCAGGGGGTGGGATGACATGGCCTTTAAGGTCCCTTCCAACACATTCTATGATTCCACGTATCCTCCTTGACATAGGATCATAGAATTATTTAGGTTGGAAAGGACTCTCTCAACCACTCTCCTGAACAGTTTAGGTTTTCCAAAGCAAAGCAAAGCATAGAGAGAAAGAGCATGAGTGAAATTTAAGCAGAGCTGCAGTTTTGCCAAGACGAAGCTGGGCCGGGTGCTCAGCTGGCTCAGGATGCTCAGAGGTTGCTCAGATGTTGCCTTGGCTTTGTGAAACAGGAGATACAGAGATGTCTGGTGAGGCACCTTGAGTGCTGTGTCCAGTTCTGGGTCACTCACTACGGGAAGGACATTGAGAGGCTGGAGCGTGTGCAGGGAAGGGAAGGGAGCTGGGAAGGGGCTGGAGCAGCAGGAGCGGCTGAGGGAGCTGGAGGGGCTGAGCCTGGAGAAAAGGAGGCTCAGGGGGGACCTTCTGGCTCTGCAAGTCCCTTCCAGGAGTGGGGAGCCGGGGTGGGGTCGGGCTCTGCTCCCAGGGAACAGGGACAGGAGGGGAGGGAACGGCCTGAGCCTGGGCCAGGGCAGGGGCAGGGGGGACATGGGGAGGGATTTGTGCCTGGAAAGGGTGGTGAGGGCTTGGAAGGGGCTGCCCAGGGAGGTTTGGAGTGCCCAGCCCTAGAGGTGCCCAAGGCAGGACTGGCCGTGGCACTCAGTGCTCTGGGCTGGGGGACACGGTGGGCATCGGGCACAGGGTGGGCTCCGTGGGCTGGGAGGGCTTTTCCAGCCTCAGGGATTCCAGGATTCTGTGAATCACTTGACTTTCTGCACATGAGTAGCCCAGGGTCTACAGTTAAACTCATCTTCATGATTAAATGGCACCTTAAACATTGAGCTTATGTTTGGTGAGACTGTCAAATAACTTGTTCCAGTGCCATCACCTGGGAGAATTCTGATCCTTTTATAGGAGTTCAGATCCCACGGATTTCCTGGACAGGAGAATAAGTGGA
This sequence comes from Acropternis orthonyx, assembly GCA_035583155.1. Lineage (NCBI taxonomy): Eukaryota > Metazoa > Chordata > Aves > Passeriformes > Rhinocryptidae > Acropternis > Acropternis orthonyx. The sequence goes on from JAWWEU010000163.1 coordinate 2,315,659, forward strand.
ATTTGAGACACACATCTGAAGCCGAGTTCACAGCGGCCCACATTTCCAATAACAAAACCAGCAGTGACAGTGATATATGGCTTTTTTTATGAGACCTGATAACTGATGGATATGTGATCTTATGAATGCTTAGACAAACTAATGCACATGATTATATTTTCCATTTGAAGTCTATTGCTCGGCATTCTAATACAATATCATTAGTCGAAATGGCCACAATGATACAGCTTGGGCAGTTTGTCACAGTAATTACGGGGTGATTATTTTTGACTGGAATAAAGATTTCAGTTTTAGTATGGTAGGAAGCATAATCACAAATTAGAAACAGTCTCTGAATAAAGAAATATCAGGGAGAGGGACTTTAAATATGGATTATAGTGCAATTCTAAAACAATTTCTTTAAAGAAGTGCACTCATTTGGCTGAAAGTGGGACTTCCTTTAGGTTTATACCGAGTTCCTTCCCAAAAGGATGACAATTACCTAATTAACAGTTCCTGTGTGGAAGGTTTTTGTAAAAGGGAAAATCTGGGCATGGCAAGGAAGGCTCATCTTATAATTTACATAACTGCTAAAACAGGCTTTCTTTTTTCAATCGACAGGAAAATAGATCATTTGTCTTCACCATTTTCAGGGTGGTTGATTAAAGTAGACACTGTCCTCACATCTGTATTGAAAACTATATTCATCAATTGATTAATCACGAGGCATTAATCAAAATCTTCCTTAAGTGTTTTAGTTTTGGAGCAGCTCTTAGGATTTTCTATCAGATTCCTTTTAAGGTGTCCATTATAAAGATTAAATTTGGGTGGTAAATATCGAGGGGTTGAAGCACACGTGGCTTTCCCCTCAAAGGTCACAGCCATTGCTCATTAGTGTTACTTTTAATGGGATAAGAAGCAAAAGTTTTTAATATGTGACTGCATCAATTAATCAAATCCACATCTGATTTCCTTGCCAGTAAGCAGTCCATATTTTCAGCATGTGCAAAGAAATTTCTAGTGGCCTGACAGCTTGGCTACTTCAGGCTTTGTTTAAAAATATTCCACGAATTTAAGGCATTGAAGTTGTACATGCACATATAATGAACTGATGCACTAACTATAACACTTGAAATTCTTCTGTGCTGTCATTTAATTATTCTGCCTTACAAATGCCCATTCAGAGGTATCCTGGACAGGTTTTATTCCAGTTTTGTTTAAATAATCTCATTTTTTTCCCCATACAATGAATGAATGTAAAACTCCAGAGCCCTGTCACAAAGTTTTTTAGAACAAGAGGAACTATTTTTGAGTATTTAGCTCATTCAAGTGAGCCATGGAGGACCTTTGCAAGGAAGTTGATCATCTGAGAATTTTACTCTGTTTGTTTTTGCTCATTCTTATTTGTTTTTCCAGCCTGAAACATTAAACACCGGTACTCCAGTAAATGTATTTTTTTGAAGCATCAATTACAGTACAAAAGAAAACCACTGATTACACATCTCTTCATGTGCAGAAAAAATGCGTCTTCATCTCAAAATCCCTCTGTAAGTGATTCTTTCAGAGAGATTTACTGAATCCTCATTGTGGCTGCTCCTATGACAGACTGGAAATACCTATTTTCCTACTGGCTGCTTTTTCCACAGGGAAAATTCAGAGGGGAAACACCAAACCCGAGCACACGCTGTTTGTATTTATTTGGATTTTAAAGTACACCCAAAAATGTGCATCTGGCATCCCCCTCACCTCTGGCAGAAGTTTAAAGAAACAAGAAATCAAAGCACAGCAAATTAAATCCTGCAGCCGCTTCCCTGTGCCTGGAGACACTGCCTTAAAAAAATTCCAGTGGTTTTCCAGGTAGTCTTATATCCACAGATTACAAAGTACTAATTTTATGATGCTCCCAACTGTTCAGTTTTGGGTAATGGGATCAAGCTGGACAAAGTACCGACAAAGGTCCATTTTACATCAGTGGATCTTCCATTATGTGATCCACAGGAGCCCCCGAGGCTGGGCAGCCTCAGGACCTTCTTTGTGACGAAAGAGGGACCCTGCCCGGCCTTGAATTTTGGACAGTGGGAAGAAGAGAGTCCCAGCACATCCCTGGGAAGCCCATCCCAACCCAGGGGTGGGACGCCAACAGAGGACTGAGGTGAGGAGGCTCCAAGTGGAGGCAGAGCACTTACAGCATCACTTCTGATCAGATGAAAAGCCAATCACTGCTGGGCTGTGCCATTCCTTCATTGCTCTGAGAAGCCACTTGGATGTGTCTGTTGGAATTCCACATCCAGCTCTGGAGTTGGCCTGCCCTGAAAGCCACTCAAATGAACGGGGAGTTTTGTATGCCTTTAAAAACTATGCCAGCCCGCTCATCCTGCACTTCTGGGAACAGGAAACGTGTGTCTTTCAGCCTTGGAATAACCAACACCACATTTCTGGGAACAAACTCCGGCCTGTGCTGCTCACCCACAGCTGAGCCCTGTTCTCCCCTGGCGCTGGCTCGGGAAGGTTGCTTGCCTTGGGCAGGAAAGGACATGCAAAAAGGTATTATTTTCCTAATAATATAAAAAATAGTATATACAAATCTATAATACAATCAAAATCATTATAATTTGTCAGTAGCACCTACAGGCTGTTCGACATTTTAGATTATGAAGGAAACAGGAATGGTTTCGGGTCACTCTGAGGGAACATGTGAGAAATATTTGTTATTTAAAGCCAATAGAGTTTACTTGGAAAACACAAGGAGGTGAATATGGCCTGATAGGGAAAAATGGACCTGAGCACTCAACCGGTGGTGTTTGGAAGAATTTGGACAAGGAATTTTCAACAGGCAGTGAAGGGGTTTAAAGTAGTCACAGAGGTTTTACGTGATTTTGTTCCTGTACTCTCATAGCTCCTGCAATAACCACTGTGGGAATAAACTCAGCCTCCCCTGAGCATCAGCACAGGTGACAAAAGGGACAAAGAGAGAATCATAATGGTGCAGAATCATTGAGGTTGGAAAATACTTCCAAGATCATCCAGTCCAACCTTTGATCACCAGCCTGCCCAATAAAGGGAAAAAAAGAAAGGGGAAAAAAAATTGGATAAGTGAAGGTTGGGTGTGGGTAAAAGCCTTAAAGACATTAGAAAATGGAAATAAATAACAAAATTGAAATAATAGATAAAATAACAAGGAATAAACCTCTCATGGTCACAGCTACTTTGACATGGGATACTCTTCCCCAAACTGGAGGGAAAGGCAGCTGGAACAGCCTGGCAAAGGGTACAGGACAGTGTGGTGGGAAGTGCTGGTTGGGAAAGGTTTTAATCATCACAGAATCATGGAATGGTTTGGGTTGGAAGGGAACTTAAAGCTCTTGTTCCACCCCCTGCCATGGGCAGGGACAGCTCCCATCAGCCCAGGTTGCTCCAAGCCCCGTCCAACCTGCCCTTGGACACTCCCAGGGATCCAGGGGCAGCCACAG
>JAWWEU010000163.1:2320047-2359728 GCA_035583155.1 Acropternis orthonyx
CCAACCTGTGCCAGGGCCTGCCCACCCTCCCACCCACCAATTCCTTCCCAATATCCCATCCATCCCTGCCCTCTGGCTGTGGAATGAGATGCTTTTCGCCAAAGACGGCCATTCTGGTGGGATTCAGTGAGATGAGGGTGACCTTCCCAGGCTGTTGGCAGGGTCAGGGGTGGATGCTCAGAACCCACTGTGGTGCCTCTGATGCCCTTCTGAGCCCCCCAGGGAAACTCATCCCTCTGGATCCCTCCCGTGGCCATCACAGCTCTATCCATGTTATCGTCATGGCTGTGGAGCAGGTGTTTGATCAGCCAGTCCAAGGAGGGATTAAGATAAACACAAATGAAAAAAAAAAAAATTGTATTTACATTGTTTTTGCAGTGACACTGCATATGGTGTCTGGATTTGTAAAAAGCTGTTGGACTTAGAATCTTTGTAAATTTAAAGTAAGAGGTGAATTTTCTTGGAAATTAATTATCTTTTAGATGATTCTGTACCATAAATCAACAGCCTGGCCCAGACTGATGTTTAATCTGGTGACTTGAGCAACGGGGCACAGAAAGCTTAGCCCACCCCAGCCCTCAGTTTTGCCAAGATATATATTAAATGACAGTTTTATCATGTGTTTTCTGAGGGGTTGTGACATCTCTCCCAAGTTAACATTATCCACTTTATAAACCCGTGTTTGCAGGTTGGCTGCTGTACTAAAACTCCAGCTAAAAAGGAACCACAGCCTTTGTTTTGCACAGAAGATACTTGGTCTCAAAGTGTGTTGTATGATGATAGAAATCCAAAAACAGGGCATAGAAGAACCACATTATTAAAAAATCCCCCCAAATATTCTTACAAATAATCTGTTTTATAGGGCTGCATTCATGATTATTTTTATTTATAGTGTAACTCATAGAATCCATAGAAGCTGAAGAAACCTTCCAGCCCTCTTTCCTCCAGCATCTGGATGAGCACAAGGATTCCTCTGGAGGTGTTGTTTTTATCAATTATTATTACTATTAATAATGACTGTTTTGAAGTACTTATATGGGGTTATTCCAAATTTTGACCTATCTCAGCCCCTTCTCTGGCCTAAGGATGCCAAAGGAAGATTCTAAAAAAAGAGCAAGGGTATATAATCCTATTTGGAGCCCATTTTTAGACTTCAGAAAAACAAAGAGACTCCTTTATTATTTAAGATTTATATATATATATATATTTAAGTGTCCTGTTTCAATGTGGAGCATCTTTGGAAGGCCAAATCATCAAGCCTCAGAAATGAAGGCTGCAAATGAAAAACAAAAAGAAAATGAATGCAACTTTATAAATGGGATTGGGAATGTCAGAGGAATGCTGGAGCAGCTCCGTGTGCTGTCCCTGTTCCCTGTCTGCTGCTCTCCATCGGCACGGGAGCCTCGATTGTTCCAACTCCACAATGCCAGGGTATTTCTGTTATTGCAGAAAGCCTACATTTGACCTTTCTTTGTAATTGTGACACCAGTTGAATTCTGCTTTAGTTCATGGCAATTTATTCCATCCTCTGAGAGTTCACCAGTTAATTATTGCCAAGTGAATTTTTAATTTGCTCCGATGATTACATTGGTGAATATAGTCATTAGTGGGAAATTTATTTTGGAAATTGGCACTAGAGGGAGCTAAGTAATTGTATCATTTATGGATCTGAGAAGGGGAGAAAAAGAACATCCATTAAGAACTTGCTTTTTTTCTGAACCTGCTGATTTTACAAATATGGCAGCTATGCCTCAGCAAATTATAAGCCATAATGAATTAGTTAATTTTCCTTCCTGAAAACTGCTATGCTCAGATTATTAAGTTACTGTATTTCTGTTTAGTGAATCCAGCTCCCAGCCAGTAAATCAGGATTTCTAGGACTCTTTTGGGAGGGGGAAATTTTTGTGACTATTATCCTTGTTTATCATTATTTTGGTCTTAACAGAATTAAAATGCTCACAGATACCCTCCCGAAGTACAAGTTTGTTCCCAAGTGCATTCCAGGATGGATGGCACTGTCGGATGCTGCGGCTCCCGAGGAGGTGCCGGCACAGCAGACCCGGGAGCCTTCCTGGACTCTGCCAAAGCTGTGCCTGGACAAAAAGGGTTGTTTTTTCCAGCCCAATGTCCACCTAAATCAGTGGAGTCCCATTTTAATTTAGTGGCAGGTGACTCAGAATGTTGGTCTTTAGTGTTGATCTTTATTTTAGTGGACCTGTTGGACTGAGGCTGGAGGAGGCCATGGAGATGCTCCAAGGGCTGGAGCCCCTCTGCTCTGGAGCCAGGCTGGGAGAGCTGGGGAGGTTCCCCTGGAGAAGGGAAGGCTCCAGGGACACCTGAGAGCCCCTTCCAGTGCCTAAAGGGGCTCCAGGAGAGCTGGAGAGGGACTTGGGACAAGGCATGGAGGGACAGGACACAGGGAATGGCTTCCCACTGCCAGAGGGATATTGGGAAGGAATTGGTGTCTGGGAGGGTGGGCAGGCCCTGTCCCAGGTTGGGCAGAGAAGCTGTGGCTGCCCCTGGATCCCTGGGAGTGTCCAAGTGTTTGAGGAGCACACCCCTGCTCCTTCCTTGGTTTCCATAAAGCTTGGGAACACTGGGAACAAGGGCAAAGGAATGGTTTAGCGGGTGGTTCCCAGCTTGCTGACACCTGCATTGGCTGTGTGTGTGAGACCATTCCAGGGAACATCCATCTCCAAGAGCTGATGCTGCCTTTCTTCAGAAAAGAATCAATTTAGTATATCCAGCGAGTAATGCAGAGAGGTAATTAAAATAAATAGAAGTCCTGAATCCAAGATGTAGCAACTGGCCTGGATTCTTTGATAACGGTAAGCAACACTTGACCTTAGTGTGAAGTATCACTAAAAAACACCTCTGAGACACAGTGTCTTTCTGGTCCCCCATCCTGGGAGTGTTGCTGGCATTTTTTTCTCCCTGTCATCCTTTAATCAGGAACTGAGAAGGCCCCACCCCTGCACCTGGAAGCAGTGCTGGTTTCACCTCTGAGCTCACCCAATCCTGCTGGGATGGCATTTGTGCTGCTGCTTTTAAAGGAGTCACTTTTCCTTTGGTGTTTTCCTTCCATTAAGGTGTGGGAGTGGTCTGCTGGTGGTGCTGGAGATAAGGATATGGCCTCCTGTGTGTTCCCACAGAGGTACGTACAATCCGGGGCATAAATGAGGATAATATTGGGGTTTCCTTGTTATTTTTATGCTTCTTTTCCTTGTTTCTGCCTGGAATTTTACAGGTGTCCTACACCTGCAGTGCTGGATGGTTATGGGTGTTTGCCATTCCTTTTGTCACTTAGGAAATGTGGGGTTTTCCTACACAATATGACTGACTTTGCCAAATTCTTTATTTCTGTATGTTGTGGCCCCTTCCACTGCCCACAACCCTTTCCTGCTGTAGTTATCTGAAGTTGCCTAAAAGAAACTCACCATGCTTTGCAAGTCCCTTTCCCAGCACAACTCCCTTTGAAATCCTATGGAGAGTAAACACCACATTCCATGCTTTTTGACTCCAGACATGTTGCTTAATAGTTTAAATTAATATAAGTAATAATATTGCCAATGCAGGGCCATTATTTTTCTCTTTTGTGCCATATTATGTGTGTAGGCAATTTGGAAAAATGATTTGGAGTTCTGTTGGGGTGGGTTTGTTCTCCCAGTGACTTCATTCAGGCTTGGCTGGAACATCTTCCCTCACACCTCTGGGGTGGCAACTATGGATTAGATTTAGTAGTTCGATATTCGTGTACAACAAGCGGGACTCAGAACCAATACAAATTCTTTATATTCCCAATAAAGTGGCTTTTGTTAGTAAATATCCAGTTATTTCTGTCAGATTTCTAGCTTTTCAAGCAAGTGCAAAATTTGTGAATTCAGAGTGGAGTAATTGCTGTCTCAGGAAGGGCAGCACTCAAGGCACTGTTGCCACAGGAGTTTATTTTTTAATTCCATTGATTTAACTTTATTCTGCACCAAAAATGTGCACTATGAAGATCAGCGATTACAGGCAAGAGGAGCAGAGGGGACAATGTTTTCCCTTCGAGTTTGCTTTGTAGTATCAAACTGTTTGAGAAAACTTTGTAGCTCTGTGTCCACTTGGTATGTTTCTTTCCAAATTTCAGTTGGAAATGAGGGAGTTTTGTAGCCTAAGTAACTAAATATCTCTATTTATTAACCATTACTATAAACATTTAAATGCATTGGGTGGATTCAGTGATGCAGTTTGGGGTTCAGTAGTTGAAGTTGGACAGTTTCCTTTTGGAAAAATAGGTAAAGAAGTAGCAAAGAGATGATATGACATTAAAATACGCTGGAGACCAAAGGATTTTAAGATATAATGGGAATGTTGGGATAATTAATAGGTCAGGAGTTGAAAGCCAAGGTAAGTGGAGAGGGAAACACACAAGTGAAACAACTTTTGAAAGAGAAAAACACTGAAATGGCAGGAAAAGCAGATTATTAAGGGCAGAGCTTTGCTGAGCTTTGCCTGTGACTGGAGATGGGGCATCTCCTGCTGCCTCCCCCTGGTGCTCTTCCCTGTGGCGCTGTCAGATAGAACTGCACGAGCAGTAAAAGCATTCAAAGATGAAGACGTTGCAGGATGACACACAAGTGCGATGCCGTTTTAGATTAACCTTCCACTTTCCATAACAGTGACTTGTTTAATGAGTATTGAACTGACATTTCAGCCTGTCTGTAGGCATTGGCAAACTTTTATTCTGTCTGTATTCCCTGCTTATGTTTTAAAGGTATTTATTTATATATATATGGTAGGGTGTTTCTTTTTAGTTTTCTTTTTTTCTTTTATTTAATTTTTAACAACAAGCTGAGGGTCTGGGGCACAAGATGGCAGCATAAGGAAAAATTGCTGCCATCAGAAAGATCTGCCTGGTCTCAACTGCACAAATCCGAGAGCTCTGCTTAAGTTTTTTCAACTGATTTGAGCAGATTTGAATAAGATTTAATGAAACTTTCTACTGAGACAATCTGTTGAGCAACTAAAAAACCTCCTCCCTGTTTTGAAGCATCAGTGAACACATATCTGAAAAAAACCAAGGCTTTTTTTAGATTAAAATTCTTTCTAATAAATATTTTTGCTGGTTTTTCTCTCTCTGTCCCCTCACACGTATTTATTTTCATCTGGAGTAAGATCAACAGGAGGATTAGACTTTATAAAGCACTTGTTCAATAGCTTTTTGTGTCATAAATGTCCTCTGTGTGCCCCTTTAGTAGGCACTTGTCAGGGCACAGAGTGCGGTTCCAAACAGAAAGCTGAGTTATAGCAAATTAAGCCCTTCTAAGCCGAATTTGGGGGTTTTAATATCTGTTTTTTTGGGTTTTTAATAGAAATTGTAGCTTTGGTAGAGCCTTTGACTTCAATGGGTAAAAAAGTGCGGCTCTTTAGAACCTAAAATTAGAAATATTCAACACATTTTTGTTGCTTTCAATATTACACTGGTTGTTTAACACAGTGGATGTTAGAAAAGTTTCAGTGAGGTTTATACCTTCATCTCCCAAGTGTATTTCTTTGGTTTGGCTTTATAATCATACTCTGTAGGACAATTCCATGGTAACTCTGGTATTTGTTATTCCGTGCCTTGGAGAAATGGTGCTCTGCATTGTCACCTACTTTGTGCGTTCCAAGAAGTCCTTCTGGACATGATAATGCAGCAGAAATACCCTTCTTAAGTGAATTTACAAGGTGTTCTGCTCTTGTGGAAATTATTTCGCACCAGCTTTGCTTTCTGGGGCCAACCCACAGATCCCAGAGATCACAGGGGAGCGCCTTTGGGAAACAGGAGCAGCTCCCCAAGTTCTGGGATGCCCATCCGTGCAGTTGTGGCCACAATGAGCTGTGTAAAAGCCAGACACGGGAGTTCTGTAATTCCTTTGGTTTTACTCCTCTGTGATCACCTAAAATAGCCCCCAAAAACAGAGACTTTGATGGCCAAGACAGGTCTGGGCACAGGGCTGTAAAAAACTTCAGGGGGTGTTACAAGCCACTTGTGACACTTGAAGTGTTAGTTTGAACAGTTTGGTTGAGTTTTATAGAAAATATCACAAAATAACAAAGTTCTTTATTATCAGCTCACTTGTTCACTTCATTTCTGTTAGGTATTATCTAAATACAGTGATTTTCTGCACCTTTTAACATGCCTTCAATATTTCTCTACCTCATTAGGCTGAAGTTTGTTCCACATAGAATTTAATTTACAAATAAAATCCACAAAAAAGGTCATCCATATTGTGTTTATTTACACAACACCCAAGTATTTCTAATGCCACCTCTTGAAAATCGAATATTCCCTATTGATTAACAGGTTTGGTGTGTTTCTGAGTATTCTTTAATTTATGTTTCCTTCTACTTTACCAACAAATGAACATTAAATAAGTTCTCCATGTAGTAATGCAGAGTTTGAAAGGAAGTCACATCGAGTTATCCATGCATTTTGCTGTGAATTTCTAGACAAATATATATATTTTCCACTGTCTGCACAACTGCAGGAAGTTGTTTTTCTGCACCACTGGGGCTTTTATTTCTCGTGTTTTCCTTAACCCAAAGGATGAAGCTTTTTCTGTTGAGGAAATAAGTTTGGGAAATCATTGTTGGCCTCTCCTGATTGTACTCCAAGTCTGCTGATGGTTGGTGTCTCTTAACTGTAGAGTTATCAAATGAAAATATATTTTCATTAATTAAAAGCAAATATATTTGCATTATGGCTAATGTAGAAGGGAAACCTTCCGACCAAAGTCTGAAATTGGGACAGGAATGTATTTTAAAGACTTAGAATGAAGGAAAAGGATGTAATTCATGGATACTGAGATTTCTTATCTTTAATCCCCACCTGCTGTCTCTCTGCATGTTTATTGTTAGGGTAAAACAAACGACAACTAAAACTAGACCCAAAATCAAAACATACTGGGAAACTCCCTGTAACTTTTAGGCTGTGGAAATGATCTGGCGGGAGGTGTCCATGGGAAGGAGTTGGAACAAGAGGAGCTTTAAGGTCACTTAAAACTCAAACTCTTCTCTGATATATATATATATATATATATATATATATATGTATTATTTTTATGTTGGTAATTTTTTTCATTTTGCTTTTAATTTGGGGTTTGGTATTTTTTGTTGTTGCTTTCTCCCCACCCTCAAGGCCTAAACTGGTCCCTACCTTCAGATTTAGTTGGGTATCAGCAGCACAGCCCCTGAAATTGCCCAACAGTGATGAGAATATACAGAATTTGCAGTGAAATGCATCAATTAGTATTTAAACTTCATGTACTGCCAGTTTATCTATATGTATGTCTCCAAAAAATAAGTGTGTATCTGTGTGTACACACAAAAATGACATCTCCTCATGTCTAAAAGCTCTAATATATTTTGAAGCTCAGGGAAGGCTGAGCTGTTGTGGACACTTCCCTAAAACCTGAACCAAGCTGAATCTAACTCAGAATTTGGGGTGGTTCAGCTGCTGGAAGGAGTGAATTAATTTCCAGGCTGTTTTGCCTTTCCCATGGTGAGATACCTTGATTTTTGGCAGTGTTTGGTGCAGCTGAAGGTGGGCAGCACCTGAATTTCAGAGAGATTTGTTGGCAATAAGTGACTTTCCAGCTGATCCAACTGACCCAAAGGTTCCCATCTTCAGCAAAACTTCACCAGGCGTGACTTTTGGATATTTGTTTCTTTTAAGACCTCCACAGCCAAAACCAGCTTTGGTCCACCCAGTTATTCCTTCAGCATGATGTGACACACAGACACTGATTTCATATGGTGGAATTATTGAATTTTTGGTTTTTTATGATGTATTTTAACTTTTAGATTCCTTGCATCTCTCCTCCTTTCCTTTCACACTAAATGATGGCATTTATTTTGGTAGTTAGAGCTTTATTCAAAACCAAAGCTGTTCTACTGGAAAGGGTGGATTGGACATGGACTAACTGTGGAAGTTTCTCAGGACTTCTTAATAACAGCAGTTTTAATACACTCAGAATATCAAGAGAGGACCTGAAAGGAGGAGGATCTCAAAATAAGGGGAGAGACCTTCTTAGGAAATATTTCAATTCATAATACCATTATTATTCCCAGTTGCATTTTTTCATAAATTATACCTTGATCACTAATCCTTTAAAATAAACAAGGGGAAGGCATAGAACTTAACTACTTTCTTAATCAAGCAATTTTTTTTGCTGTTGAATAGATTATTGGATGCTTTGGTAGCTCTTTTAGCTGATATGAAGAATTTGTATCATTGTGTAAATAAAGTCTGCTGCCAGCAACAAATTGCAGCTGAATTATTGTTAGGGAAGAGCCCATCCCTATGAATTGGTTTATTCCTGCCAGCTGTCTGAGGGGGTTATGCCTCTCAGGGTGGATGAAACACCACTAAAATGTGAATTTTCAGTTGGGGTTGGCCATACCTTCCTCTTTTAATGAAGATCCATATCCGACCTGCCTGCAGAAATTAGGGATATTAACATGCCATCCTGAATTTTGTGCTGTGGTGTTTCATCCAAGAAATTAACTCCAGCATGTCTGGCATCAGTTTAAAGATCTGCATCCTTGGCTTTTTCAGTTTCATTTGGGTTTTTCTGATCTTCAGCTGAGAGATGTGGCGGCTGCTGCTCAGCCAAGGTGCTCCAACCTCCTCCAGAGCCAGGACCTGGGGGTGGGATGGACTAGAAATGCAGTTGTTCCAGAGACTCAGCAGGGAGGTGGGACAGGGAAAAGTTTACAGGTCTCCAGGAAGCACTTGCTGTTTCTTTGGGGGCTCCTTGTTAGAGGAGTTAATTAAAAAAAGGCAGAAATCCCTCCTTCTGCTCTGTTGAGGGCAGGCTTGGGAAAACCCTGCTTGGTCTGTGGAGACCCAACTCCCCAGTGTGAGTTTGTGTTAATAATGAGTTCACTCAGACTGGGGCTACCCCCCTTCAGTCAAACAGCTGTGTTGGTCCAGCTGTTTTTATTGTTGGTTTAGTGTCTCCAGTATACATGGGCACCATGCAATGTCTTGGCTTGGAAAGCACCTTATAAACCATCTAATCCGAACCCCCTATGGAGCTGGAACCCCAGCCACGGTCAAGGAGTGATTGATTGCAGCCAGGAATTTCCTCCCATGTGGGTTCCCTTCACTCCACGGTTTTCCAAGAGAATATGCTGGAGATGCTTTCTCAGCACAATATTCAGTTGGAAATGCACCATCAATAGGAGAACGGCTTTTCTGGAAGACGGTAGAACAACAGTCTCATCATGCAGCCAACAACACCTTCAGCCTGTAAGTTAATTGTAATTTACCTTCAAGGCTCAGAGAGTAATTCATTATTAAAGACAAGCATGTTCTTAGCAGTGTTTGTTGTCTTAGCAGCTAATTACTGCTGAGATCAACTGCAAATTTCACCCTAAGATTTGTATGTCCAATAAATTTTCAGTTTGAACGTCAGGTAGCTGATGGATATATTTCAATATAAAATTAAACACTGAAAGTCCTTTCCTTACAGTGACTGAAGGAAACTCTGCATGGCAAGTTCCATTTCACGACATTTCAGTGAAAAGCAGAGTGGGTTTTTGGTCTTTAATTTTTTTCCGAAGGATAAAAAAAACAAAGCTCTTTAAGACTCTTTCCAGTTGATGCTCTGTGTTGTGACACATTGTGTAAAGCTGCATCTGTTACGTTGAAACAAGAACATAAGAGAGACACTTTGACATGAGGAATCACAACACAACTGAACAGCAGGAACGCTGAAAAGGCACCACGGTTGCCTTGTCAGTAACCCCAGCCCTGGGAGACACGAGGTGTTTCCCTGTTCCAGCTCCACTGCATCCATGTTCCTTCCCTAATGAGTTCCCCTCCTAAAGCCGAGCCCAATCCACCCTTTTCCACAGGCAAAAACTCCTGGCAACTTGAAAACCCTGAAGTCAAGCCCGAGTGAAGACCCCAGGATGGGGTCCAGGAGTTTTTTGCTGCCTGTGAAGTATAAACTAGACTCAGATTAAGCAAGCAGACTTGTTATTTGACAGTTTATAAAATATTTTAGTATCTCTTTGGCAGTAGCAGTTAGAATGTTGGCAAATGTACGCCCGGAGCTCGCAGTTACAAAGCCTTGTGATGAGTATTTCCCACTGCAGGATCAGCGAGCTGAGGGTTGGAGGAACCACTTAGGCTGGTGAACTCTGACATGCCTGGTAACTGTGTCTCTGCAGAAGAATTTTGTCAAGTATTGGAGCTCCCACTAATAGCACATCCATCTTTCTGCACACTATAAATCTTCAGAAAATTTCTATTACTCTGCAATTTGTCTGGCTTATGCTATTTATTAGCCATTTTATTCTGCTGCTTTAAGAAGTAATGTGATGTTCATTTTATTGCTGGTTCAATAAATTGTTAATTATAATGCAGTGATTGCTGCTGACGTGATTTAAAAGCCACATTAGCACTATAGCATTAAGTTTTAACTATTTTACCCTTCAATTCCCTGTTTATACAACAGTAAAAGGAAAATAGCCTTAGACTAATTTAAAAAATGAAGGTACTTGTATCTATTGATCACATGACACACTAAAACTTTTGTTATTTTTTTTTTTAAAGGGTTACATTCAGGTCTGAAAAAGAAAGAATTGAGCACGGTCTTACTGTTCAGCAAAAAGAGTTCTTAAAGCAAGATTAACCCCAAAGTTAAATTAACAGAATTACTTAGTTAAATTGGGACAATTGGCCTAATAGATTAAAGGAACAAAATACCCAGATAAATCATAATCATTTTAGAGTTCTGAGTAGCTTTGGGTGCCCATTTTGTATAATAATGGAGCAGAAAGGAGGCTGAGATTGGAAAGAATACCTATTTCCTCCAAGAATGTTTTAAATGGAATTGGGAGAAATCTCCATTTTGCTGATTTCAAGTAAAATCTAATTGCTGCAAGTCTAATGATACATCCTTGGCTGAGCAAGGACAGAGAACTGACTCTGAACCAAAAGCCACCCACAAATATCATGCAGGGTGGACTGAACCTGGAGGGAAGGAGGACATTGGCTGTCTCTTGCAAACATAGGGAGGTTTTTGGTGAAAATATCTACTTTTCTTAGCTAAATCATGTGAATTTATTTTTTTTAAGTTGAGCAAACTATACTCGTAGAAATATAGGGGAAAATGGAACACCGAAAACCAGTATATAAAGCTGTTACATTTGCATGCATATATATATATATATTTAATATGCATAGAAGGAATAAAAACCACAACCCACCACCAAAACTGACATGCAGCTCTCAAAGATTGGGAGCTGGAGCTCATTAATTCAAGTAGAGCCATTTAAATACATGGAAGAATGTTAGTTTTAGCTGTTCCCATCCCTTTCCAAAGTCTGTATCCAGACTTTCAGGCTGCAGCATCTCTGCTTAAAGCATCATGTGAGCCCTGGAAGTAAGGACAGGTTTAATGTGTAATTAGTAATAAAAAGGAAATAAAATAGGGAGATGTGGTTATGAGACACCTCCTGGTCTGAGGTTCCCAGCTCATCCCTCTTCCAGCCTTTAATGTGGGATCCAGTGCTAGACAGCCACATAAATCCCAACAAGAAGTCATTCCTCACTAGGTAGAGATTTATTGAAACAAATTAAACACCTGAACATTACAGAGAGTTCTAGAAGAGAGAAATCTTCTCTTTAGGTGTCGAATTGAATTTAAAAATCTGACTTTGCTGCTTCTTAACTAAGTCAGAAATGGTTATTAACTTTATGACACCTGTTTGCAAAGGTGGGGTCCTTTAGAACTGACAGTGGGCTTGTTGCAAGCAAAGAGCTGAAATTATTTTCTTCAAGGAAGGATCTTTTCCCAAAAGGGAATAGTTTCTGCCAGGATAATGTATTTAAATAAAATCCAACTGAAAACAAAACCAATGGAAAAGAAAAAAGCTCCAAACCAGGAGCCCACCCCACACTTGAATGTTGATAAATCCTAATTTATGTTGATAAACATAAATTATTTTGGTGAATCTTACCTTATTTTATTTAATCATCCTCATTTCATTTGTGTTTAAGATGCTGGTTGAACTGTTTTCATAAAAGGATGAATCTTGGCACTGGTCTTAGTAAAAATTAGGGGTATAAGGAAAAGTTTGGTAGCCAGCTAGCTCCAAGATTTCAGGCTTTGGGAGCAAAGATCTGAGCTAAAGGGACTGATAAAGCTTGCTGAGCTGTCATCATGTACTTAAAATCCTATACTTGACTTAGTACTACATGACATTCCAATAAAAGAAATTAGGACATAAAAAATTACTGTGGCCCATATTAAGCAGATGTAAAAGTGGTAAACTAATTGCAAAAAGTAAGTGAGATGTTTTCAGCAACATCTCCCAGAGATCCAGCCATGGCCTGTTGCTTTTCCATGATAGGAGTATTGATTTGGAAAAAAGACTTTAAAAACTTGCAGGTCACAGGAGAACTAGGGGGAGGGATAAATAAGGAGAGGGAATATTAATTTATAAATAATCTGGATTATTCTGGAAGATTTTTTGACACAGCTTCAAAGGTGCCTTTGTGCTCCATCAGGAGACACTGAGGAACCAGCGGGGAAGGGGACTGTGCTACAAACCCAAGACAAAACCAAATCTGAAGCTTTCTTAAGGAACATAGACTTTCCACGGTGCCAAGAGGCTCTTGCCTGGGTCAGCTGTGGCCACTGCTCTGCATCTTTGGATCAGGGATGCCAAGTTGGTCGAGGTCCTTGGCATCTCCTCCTCTGGATGAGCATCCTGGCAAGCTGCCAGAGGGGTTTTGATGCTCCAGGCTGGTTTTTGTTAAAGCCGGGTTTAAAACCCACGTGTTTGCAAAGGCTGGTTTGAATTTATTTGAAAAGTCCAGCTGAATTCTGTTTCTACCAGAGTCAAACAGGAGGTTGTGAGGTGGGTATGATGCCTACAGGGAACATGAACTTCCAGCTTGGAATTACCCCATCTCAACTAATTAATGAGGGAGTGGGTAATTGGGGGATGGGCATCTGGTTTAGCGGAAGGTTTCCTGCCCATGGCAGGGGTTGGAACTAGATGGGTGTTAAGGTCCCTTCCAACCCAAATTATTCTATGATTGCCCACATTATTTATGCCTAAATAAAGGAGAGAAGGGAGGCCTGAACTCATGATACTCCAGGAATGCAGAGCTCAGTTGGCAGCATGAATAGAGTTGCCCAGCACAGCAAACTGAACAGTCTTCAAAGGGGGATATAAAAGAACTAGTTAAAAAGGTAGACTGAAAATCAACCACACGATTTCACTGAATGCATCAGTTTCTTCTGTGTAGGAAACTCCACCAGGAGAACAAGGAGAGCGGGGCTGAAGTTGACAAAGCTGCCACCACGTGTGTCTGCTGCAGATTTTGCAAAGTGCTCAAAGTGTGACTTTGGAAATGCCAATTTACTGTTGGCTCTAAATAGGCTGCATAAAGTTATCCACAAAGCCATAAGAGACAAAGAAACTTCTAATGAACTGTGGAAGCAGATGCTTTATGCTGGAGAAGCACATTCTGCAGGCTGCACGTTATCATTTTGTTTGGGGGAATGCTGCAATGTGCTGGGTAATTTCAAATATAGATGCAGGCACAGTTTGTGCCCTGAAGAGTCAGTGCTGGGAGGAACGTTCCTGTTTCTGAGGTGGAGAGATGCTCGACAGAAACAGTCTTATGGAAAAAAAAAGTTGATTTTTCAGGCTGAAGCAGCAATTTGGTTTAGAAACCTCATATTGGTTATTTTTACATACTAAAAAAATCAGTCCCCATCTACTGAAAAGGATGTGAGTTGCTATAGATGATGGAAAGAGTTTGGGCACCAAAAGGGCTCTGATGGCAGATATAATAAGATGCCTGGATGGCCAACCCAGATATCTGAAAAACATTCCTGAAATCAGGGTATTTTTCCTCCTAGAAATGCTCAGGATCTGGCTGCATTAATCATTTAGTCAAACTTTCACAAGAGGTTGGAGCAAAGTGATACCAACATTCAGTGATGTAATAAGTTCTGTACATCATTATTAAATAAATTTTGCTCACGAGGAACATTTTGATCCTTAAAATTTTTGAAGAAGAGATGTAAGAAAATATAAGGAAACAAGAATGTAAAAAGAATGTTTGTCTTGACTTTTATGGTTAAAGTATCTCCACACCACAGCTGAATTTTTTTGTGGGTTCTAGGAATTAGTTACAACTCAATCCCATTTCTAAAACAATACAAGAAGTAAGGAAAACCACTTTCATGCTGACTTTATTGGTGAGCTGATAGAATTGTGGCAGCCTGTAGTTCAGATAAATCCTGAGTGCCAAAAAGAGGGGCTACACGTATTGAATTATACACACAGAGCAGAAAAATTGAGAGGTACAGAAATAAGTCCTGATTAATAAGACAAAGGGAAATGGTGCAAAGCAGATGGCATTCCATTGTGCCTTATGATTATGTATGATGCCATTAGAAAACACTGGGATTTTTGCACTAGGTGATTAGAGACCAAATTACCAGCTTAACTTTTTCTAAAGTTCAGCTTAATCTGTATAATTTCCCATACCAGGGGTTGTGGGCCCCAAGGAGCAGCTCCTGAAGGCAATGCTGCAATGGGGACTATCAGCAGAGAGAGGGATTAAAACAAAAACCTGAGGCATTTTTCTGATTTATCCATCAGATTCTGATTTTTTTTAAGTCACCTTTAATGTGTGATTTCTGTTATCACCCATGTTACAAAAAAAAAAAAAAAAGTTGCCTCAGTTTATTAATAAACATTCCAATAGATTGGAGTGTTTTCAGTAGCGAGTTCTTTTGGGGAGGGTTAGAAAGAAGAAGACAGATTATATTGTGTATAGAAATAACAGAGGAAATCTAAATATAATGACCTTTATAGACAAACCCCCAAATTTAAAACAAAATAATTCTAATTTTTTACAGGGGTGGAAAAAATTAAGAAGGAAACAATGTTCAGCACTGAGTGAAAAATGGAATGTGTTGGGCAAGCAGAAAAAAAATCTTGACAAGCCTGGAAAGGAAGGATGGAGAGCTTGACTTGAAGTAGTTCCAGCTGAAGGGGGTCTGTGTGGCTGCCACAGTGTCCTTAAAGTGCCATTAATTTCGCTGGATGCCGACACTTTGGGTGGATTGGAGGAACACAGACAGAACTCACCCAGGCAGAGGGACAAGGTTAAAGGAATGATGATGGGAGGCTTTGAAAGCTCCGTGCCTATTTTGGATTTTGCTGCAGCAGGAAGATTTGCTTTCTTTGCTCTACTTGAGTACTGGGCACTTCTATTTCTGGAAATGCCCCAAGAAGGTCATTCAAACTGTTTCAAAACTCAGGCAAATTTCCTGGGTACTTTTCAGTTTGCGCTGCAGTTTCCCTCGGCTCTCACTTCAGAGCCATCTCTGATGGAAAACAAGAGACCACGTGGATAAATCCACCTGTAATCTTTATGGAAATCAGTGATTGTTTGTCCTTTGACCAAAACAGCTTCATCTACGTATCTGCATCTTCATTTTCCTCTTTGGTTTAAATTAGGACAGGTGGAATGTTCCTTAACATTAGGCTTCTCCCCCTCACAGCATCATCTGAAATATCAGAGGAGGGAAAGTTTACTCTTCAGGCATTGAGATCCCTGATGCCAGTTTGATTTTGTATTTTACCTTAATTGGCTCATTCTATTTGGGCTTTATCCAGTTTTTAATTTGCCTCTTGTGTGTTATGTTGAAAAGTGTTTATTTTAACATTTATTTTAAAATATTATTTTAATTTATTTTAATGTGTGCTATTTGCTAAATGAGATATAGACATAAAGAGAAACTACTTTGCTGAAGACTGCACTTGCTTGAAAATACTCAGTGAATCCTTAGATGCCTAAAGTTCTGAAAAACAATATGAAAAATAGGAATAATGAATGTGTTTCTTTTAGGGGTGAAATAAGAACACAAAAATATTGTCATTTCAGTCACTGCAAAAACAAAGTATGAGTTAACAATACAAAGTGGAGAGGGAAGGGCACAGAGCTGGGAGGCAGGATCGGCTGTGCCCAAATCCTTCCTGACAGATCCTTGTCTAACTGGGTCTTTAAATCTCCAGTGATGGAGTTTCCACAATCTCTATATTAATGTCTAATCAAACTCTCCTCCTCAGCAGTTCCTGTTACTATTTATTCCTTTTGAAGTGGACACACAGAGCGATTCCTTTGCAGCTCCCAACCATCTCTGTACAAACTTATCACTGCTGATCCTTCCCTTTGGGTCAAACCAGCTCAATTATCATCATTTTCATATAGATCGTGTTTTCCAGGCTTTTGTTTCTGATCTCAAGAGTTAAGGCAGGGGAAGAATTCCTGGGTGAAAGATTATGTAAAAATGAGCAGGGTTTGAGCTGGGTAAATATTTGAGCCACAATCAGATACAATAATTAGAAATAAGTGCTGATATCTGGGATTGGTTTCTGTGGGTGTGCTCATTTATTTTGATTATTTTGCCATGAATATAAATGGTCCAGCATCACACCCCACTCTGTTCTTTTGGTTATATTGAATGGGAATGGAATATTTTGAAGCTGGGGACAGTTTTTATCCTTAAGTCTGTTGATTTTACCAACAAACTCAATGCAGGATCAGATGGTGCTTGAAACATCTTTGTGAAGACATTTTGCTATAATTATTTTTAGTGTAAAATGGTTTTGCAGCAGGAAAAGGGGCCTTCACAGCAAAGGTTGGTCTTGGGCTTGGAAGGGCGTAGAGTGCAGGACACTTTTCTCCTGCCACATTAATTGTGGAGCCATCAGCAGTGGGTGAGATTCTAAAGGCTTTGGGAGCCCATAATTTTAGGGATTTAAGCACTTTGTTTAAAAATGGAAGCAGAGAACCACGGAATCATGCAATATTCTGATCCAGAAGGAACTCACAGGGGTCATTGAAGCTCCTGGCCCTGCACAGAACACCCCAACAATCCCACCCTGTGCCTGAGAACCTTGTCCATGGCAGAAGCTCATGGGAGAAACTTTGTTTAGGTCTTTCATATCTACAGCATAGACCAAAAATGGATTAAAAAAATGCCAAAAACAAACACCCAAAATAACCTGCTAAATTATTGCATGTTTAAGGAAAAATAATGATTATTTCCCACATATTAACCCCAGAAAACTAATCAGTAAGGGAGAGGAAAAAAAATCCCTCAAGTGCATTTCCAGTACCAGGAAGAAAATAAGGTCCATTCATTCATGTGTTTATATAATAAACACACAAATATACACATTGAAGTTACCAGATGAGCATTTAGATGTTGAATTGACCTTTGAGAGATTCATTAAATGATTATATTTAAGTCAGGGTTTTCTTTTGGTTTTATTTTCAAAGTGCCCTGTTCAACTCCTGATGTATTTTTGACCATTCTTTTTCTACTTAAACTTAGATTTTGCCATTTTTATTGAATCTAATAGTTTTATTGCTGCCTCTTGTACCAAAAGAGTGGGCACGTTAGACTGGGAGTCTCCCATTATGGAAATTCCTGAGCATTACATTTACCAAAAACTCATGTGAAAAAAAACCACAAAGTTATTCTATTTTATTTTTTTTTTTCCAACTTTAGCCTTCTGTCCCTCAAGAAATGTGCTTCTTGAGTAAGGAGACCCAACGTCTGGGACACAAAGGCCCTGCAGCTTGCTCCCAGGCTGGCAGGGAGCAGAGTTTGACTTCCCAACTTCTGGGCAAAATCATCTCCTGATGCAAGAGGATGGTCTGCCCGCTCCACAGTCAACACAGCTTAAAACTGCGCCCTCAAAAATCTGTTTGCTCATCACTTTGGTCTTCCTTGAGCGTGCCCAAGTCAAAAATAAATTATCCCCCGGGACAGGATTTGCCTGATCTGACTCGTGGTGTTTGTGAGGCAGAGTCTGACAGAGGAGCCAACTCTCCAAGTGCCCTCAGAGCTGGGAGAGAGTTGGGCACCCCCAGAGCTGCCCAGCAGCTTGTTTTGAGAGCTCCTCTCACGCTCCCAGGGCTCACAATATCAGCAGATAGCTCAGGGGGTTTCCTTCCCTCTTTTGAAGCCGATTTGCAGGCAAGTGCTGGCCTGGACTGGCTCATCCAACTCGACGGGACCTGAGTGTTGAGCGTATGAGCAGAACAAGAGCCTGGGGCAGTGTTGTCTCGGTGCAGGGCTCAGTGGCTGCATGTTGGAGTTTTCCCATCAAAGAGGTGAATTCAGTGTTCCACTTCCCATGTCCTTGAACATAAGAGGCAGGTTTTAAGCACAGATGGCACTGCAATGTGTAAGAAAAGTTCAATGAAGTTTATATTGTAGATACAGATTTTGGTAGAGTGTGGAAGAAGGGGCTTTCCTTAGGAAGAGCCACCACAAATCCAAGCTGAAGTTAAAGGGACAACCTTCTTGCGGTGTAAAATTTTTTGGATGTGATCTTTAAGGGTGTGAGTCTTTGGGGATGGTCCTGTGCAGGGCTCAGAGTTGAACTTGATGATCCCTGTGGGTCCCTTCCAACTCAGCATGTTCTATGTGTGTGTCTTCCAAGCCAAGAGATTCCATGATTCCCTGGCTCTATGATGTGGTCTTTTGTTTTGCTTTTTTTTTTTTCTATTGCAGGTATTGCAAGGGATGAATCCCTTTGTCGTTGCAACCATATCACCCTCTTAATTAGTGCCATTGCCTTCAGGTTTATTTGTTTATTTCCAATTAATACTGTATTTTATTATTGTTCTCAAAGTTCAATTGTTTCTGTTGGGTGGTTCAAATGGAAGGAAAACATTACATAGAAAAATGCCCATGGAAAGCTTGTAAAAGTCTCAGTGACCGACCAAGGTTTGTCCATTTGTCATAAATGGCTTTGTTAACATACATTATCACCAGCACTTAGACTGACTGCTCTGTTCCAAGCTGCAGCACCACCACCAGGATATAAATACTTTATAAGGCATCTATTGTCATCTATTTATCATTTATAACACGCAGCAAAAGCTTTATAAAACATTTATTGTGCATTTGTAGGTAGCATGTTGTCACCAGTGCCATGCAGGGGGGTGCAGTGTTCATCTCAGGTTGGGAGGTTGGAAGGACTGGAGGAAGAGGAGGAGGAAGAAGACAGAGAGGCAAATAACATTTGCCTGCTCTTTCTTACTTGCATGGCAGCTCTTTCTTAATCCCCACATTGCTGCAGTACCAAAACACTCCTCTTCTCCAGAGGAAAAATCTCTGCTATTATAATTTCTTTCATTACATCTTAAACATTTTCAGTTTTAAAAGAGAAAAAAAAAAAAAAGATAATTTGCCTGATCTGATTTCTGATGCTTTTTGTTCAGTGTTATGTGGCCACATTTTTTTTTCCATAGGAAATTTGATACATTACTTTAAGTTAACTACATACAAGAGAATACTAAATAAATTCACTTTATGTGCTTCTCTAATTAGTTTTCAGTCATGTAATTCTCTTCAATACAGAGCTGAGAAATCCCCAAGTCTACCTTGATGTAGTTAGTGTCACATACACTGATCATGTGAAATTGAATTTGAATTTACTACTAATATTTAAACACGAAAGCTGACTTGAACCGTATTTCCCCCTTGGATAGAGATGTCACTGCTCTCTGTAATGAGCAGCATTATGTTGAATACTTAAAGCCAAGAACAACCAAGTTACTGGAACAGGACATTAATCTTGGAGAACTGTGGAATTTCATGCTTTAGACAATGCAATGTCTTAGCAGTACCACTTACACTTTAATTACTCGAGATGGCTCTTTTGCATGAGCATATTTAGTAAAGATGGAGTGGGAATATAGAGATTTCCAGGATCTCGTAGATAACTGGGCAGGCTGACGGTATGTGCAAAATGGTGTTATTTCTTCTTTGCCACCTTCAGTTGTTGAATGCATGAAGTCTGTACAGGAACTTGTTAGATCTCCCTGTCTTTGCCCCCAGACCTGGGAGGATGGGTGTGGGGTTGTTCCAGTCCCATTTTTGGGGGAGAGGGAGCTGCTGAGTCCTCACTCTCTGCAGGGTTTGGTACCACCCTGCCCCCTGTTCTGCCTGACTTCAATAATGTGGGTTTTAAAATCTAAGGGTCAGATTCCTCTCTGAGCCTCTCCCCTTCCTGGGGGCAATCTGAGGCTCTGGGGAGTCCTGCAGGAACAGTTTTCAAAGACTCGGATAAATCAAAATGCTTCTAGAGTTTCTTTCTGCAGTCTCTGGAGTTCTGTAGTTGGAGAGATGAGACAGGTACTGCTGGATTTAGCACTTGTAACCTAATTTAGGTTGTTGCATGATTAACTCCCTACCTGAATGGATACAAACACCTGGATGAGTTTAAATTTAAGGTACTTTTCGGTACTTGGCTCTGTTAGCACTCAGTGTTTGCTGATCAATTAATACAGGAAGATGTAGAGGGGGCAAAGAAGCTGGAGCAGGAGAAAGCAGAACTTTCACTGTTGAATCCCTCTGGAAATGTTTAGGAAAAGCAGGTGAGATTTAAGTCCTTCCCAGTGTCTTTGGAAAGGATGGATACCACTCCAAGGCCTTTGCAGTGAGGATGTGATGGACTCCAGACCAGCTACCACGGGCACAGGAGCCAGCCATAACAGGGGAAAATCCTGTTGGGCTCCAGGAGCACACACGGGAAGGGATTGCAGCTCCCGTCCCATGCAGGGTTGGTCCCAAAGTTCCCAGACTAAAGTGGCAACAGGAAACTTACCCCATGATTTATGCTGCTCCAGAAATTTCCCTCTGACTTCAGCAGAGCATAAATGGAGGAGCTGGATGGGCCCATTGCTGTGGAGACCTTCACACTTTTCCCTCTACAGTGATCAAATAAGAAAGAAACAAAGACACGGAGGAAATCCCCAAAGAATTATAAAACAAAGTAGAAAACCTTCCACTTTAGATACAAAAAAAAGAGTCAAGAGATGGGTCTTTTTTCTTTCTGTAATGTCTTTAGAAAAAGAGAGCCTGCATTCATGGTATAAAATACAGAAGGTGTTGCACTGTGCACACAAGATATTCCTTCTGGAAACATCCAGGGCTGGGGACCAGGCTGGAGCCAACGTTCCCCTCTGACTGTGTCCTGTTGCTGAGCTGAGCAGGTGGCTTTGCTCCCTCTGTTCCTTCAAAATAGCTCAGTGGGTTCGTGTACTGTAAGAGCCCAAATCCCCCAAACTGGTTCCACTCTTAATATTGTTACCAGATTAATTGGCACTCATGCCATGGGTAGATCTAATGAGGAAGGTAATTATTCATGGCTGGGAGAGGAACTCAATGCATCACAGTGGCTGAGGGGTAATTATTTTGACGAACTAATGACCAATCATAAACAGAGAGTTAATGAAAATAACCCACAATACATTGAAAATGGACTTTCGTGGGTGGTTTTTTAACCATTTCTCTGTCCTTTCCACAAACCCAGCCAGACCCTTTAGTTATTTATTAATGGCATGTGATAGATTTGTTTCTAAATGTGTTGGATTTGCTTTTCTCCTTAAATGCTGTTAAGATGTTGTTTACAAACTCATTTACTGAACCTGCACAAGATTAATAGCGTGTTCTCTTCGTATGAGGAATCATTAACAAGTGGCAAAAAGCAACTGGGAAACAAGCTGATTGTGACAGGTTTGTGGAAACTCCCTCCTGGGTATTGATTTAGGGTTTGTTCCAGTTTTTGGGAACAGTTGAATAGCAGCTCTTTGGGTGTGTTACACCTTCTAAAGAGAGAGTTCGGTTGAAATCAGGTCCATAAAAAGCCAATTTTATTACTTTTTAAAGAGGAGTGAGCTCTGAATGCAGAGTTGCATCTTTCTGCATCCCAGCCTTCGAAGATAACCCAAAAAGTTGGTCAGAGAAGTTGCCTTTTACCAGTTTTGGATGACTGAACTTCTCTTGCTGCTGTTTCCTCAGCAGCAGTTGTGCTGTGGTGTCTGCAGGAGGAGGATTACTCTGCATCTGGCAAAGGAAATTACGGATTAACATGTGCATTATGGAGGAGAAACATTACAGGAAAACTGTCATTTGTATTTTACGAGGAAATAATCCTTTAAGTCTCTTAGGGCTGAAATAACTCCTTCGTTTTCCTCCCCTTTTGGAATACCACGTGAATCCTCATGTCAGAATTAGTAACAAACAAAACAAAGCTCAGAAGAATCTTGACATTTTTTTCCCAGCCAGAAAGGTCAGTGCTAGAAAAGAGATTGGGGAAAATGTTCCAGAAGCTTCCAAAAGAGCCCCCACGCAGTTGGACACCAGAGTGCCCCCATCCTGAGGTGGGGTTTTCAGGAGTACTCCAGGCGGAGTGGTCTAGATACATCACATCCAAATGCCCTTCTCCCTTACCACGGTGAAAACATAACGACCTGCAAAGAAGCTCATTTTGTTGCCCAAAACCTGAAATAAAGTGTTTTCCAGCCCAGAGCCTCAATTTTTAATTGTGATTGTTAATATTGGCCAGGAGGAGCATTGCCTGGAGGGCAGGAAGCATTTTAGAGGTGGATGCAGCGAAATACCCACTCACTGTTACTCTCCTTAGTTCCTGAGGCAGTTTTCTATTTCCAAATCACATTTGGGCTCAATGATCTTGGAGGTCTTTTCCAATCGAAATGATTCTAGGATTCTATACTGCTTCCCTAAACTGCAGAGGGAATTTCTTAGATTTGCTCTAAAAGTGATTAATTGATTGACTTCCCCAACACGTGGATTAAGGATTTTAAAACTGTAAGTCATCAAGCAACACTGGGAACTGCTGGAGAAAACAGCCTCATGCAGTTGCCTTGCTCAGTCTTTGCCGTGGAACCATCCAGCATGAGTTGAGTCATTGCTCCAAAAAGGTGTGGAAGGGGAATGCTGGGCCCTGCAGAGCATCCTTCAGACAACCGCTCCCTACACGGGCTTGTTTGCTCTTCACCCAAGGACTTGGTGGCACATTCCACATCCAATACGGACATTCCAAGTGCCTGGTGACACTCTTACAGCCATACAGGGTTTGCTGCTCTCCATGGGTCCCAGGGGCCACCCGTGTGCTGTGGCGTGTGTGCCAAAGCTCAGAATTAAGGAGACAACTTTTGGAAGTGCCCAGAAGCAGCTGCACAGCCCCGCTCTCCAAACAGGGTGCCCACGGCCTCAGGAAGCATCACAATGTCCCCTCCAAAGCTCCCCCCAACGTGGTGGAGCGAGGGGCTTTCCATGTGCCCACCGTGGCCGCTCGCTCCGCCCCCGTGCTCGAGCCTGCCGCCTCCTTCCAAGCCAAACACCAGGCTGAAGGGGAATTCTGAGGGAAAACCAGCGGCTGGAGTGGGCCAGGGATCTGGATTTCAGCACGTCGCGTGGAGTGCTGACTTTGGCCACGGTGGGTCGGCTGGAACACAGCGTGACACGGCAGGATATTGTTTTGGCTCGGGAAACCTGTCAGCTCCCCATCAGATTTTTGGCTGCACTAAGAGCAGCTTGGAGCAGTATTTTTTATAAACTGTACGTTTACATTTATTTTAGGGTTTTTTCCTTTTTTTTCCCCCCCTTTTTAATAAATTCCTTGGCATCAATTTTCCAGCCTACCAAGAAACAGTTAAATGACTGAACCTCAAAGGTTTGAGTACTTTGACAAACAACAGTCACAGGGAGGAAAATTAAAGGTTTTCTGTTAATGACTCATATTAGTCCTCTCTGGTGGTCCAAAGCAATGGATTAGGTATTTTTTTTATTTTTATTTTTTTCCCCCATTTCTTCCCTGTGCCTGTCATGGGGCTGCTTTTCTGATTGCTAGTTTTGTTGTTAAAAATGTCACTCTCTTTATTCGCCCTTCTCCCCATAGAATCTTTAAAACTAAACGCAGGAAAAGTGGAATATACCTGTCATTTAGACCAGCTAGAACAAAGGTTGATAGAAAATACATTCCTAGTTTGAAGAGGCTTCCCTGCTGATTTTGTTTATCAGAAAATGGCAAGTTTTGTTCCTAATGGACTGAAATTTAAATAAAATCTGACTCTGGAAATAAAAGCAGCCATTATGACAAAATAAAATTATATATTTTATAGGAGAAATTGAATTAAAATGCTAGTTTCCTTTGGTTAAATTCTTTTACATAAGGAAATGAATAAACGAGTGAGAGTGAAATAGAATGAGATAGAAAGCTGATTGTTGAAGTAGGCTTTTTAAAAATCAATAATCTCTTGTAATTTATATTTTTGAAAAAACTTTGAACAGACTTCCATACGATATCTTGAATTATAGCTACATTTCTACGTTTCCTTTCATTAGAAGTTGAACTGGGGGTTAAATAGTGTTTTCCCCCTGGGATTTCAGGTTCTGATCAGGCTGTGGCTTTGGACTACAACCTTCTACAAAAGAAAATCCTCTCCAGAACATGAGTTAATTGAACAATTTTATTTATTAACATTTATTAAATGGTTATTTTTTTAAAAAATCAATTCTTTTGCATGGCAAAATGAGAACTTTCATCTGAGGGGAGGTGGTGGAGTTGAGTCAGGGCTGAGAAAGGTGATGGTTATGAGAAATCTACCTGTTGAGACTCCTCTTCCAGGGAGGCATTTCATCTCAGTTCAAGTGGTTTAAGGTTCAGGTCCAAAAAAAAAAAAAAAAGGAATGATTAGAAATAAAATTAACCTATTTTGTCAACCTTACATCAGCACAGCATTGCCTGGGAGACGTCCTTGAACTTCTGGCAGATAGAGGGGTTGTCAGGTTTTGAATGGCACTGGTTTCCCTGAAAATAAATACTTGGGTTTTGGATAAACAAATTAAGGAGTTTGTCAAATCTAAATTATGAATTAAATTTAAAGGGAAAACTAGAGCTGTAGGAAGCTGTTATAAGACTGAAAGTGCATTCAAAGGCAGATCATGACTTTAATTTACAAATTTACAAGCAGAAGGTGCTCGTTGACCAGAGGTAAAGAAGTGATGAGTTGTAGCAACGGCTTGTGCTTTTCCTAAATATTCCACCTGGCTCCTGGGTGAGAGTGCATGGGATAAAAAAAAGTCCTGGCATATTGCAAGTCTTAATTCAGATTTTTTAAAAAAATATTAAATTAAAAATCCAAAAATATATTCTTGACTTTTCCGCTGTCCCCCCAGATTGCAGCTCTTTACCAAGCATGGTGTTTCCCACTGGGCTGGAGGATGAGGGAGCTCTGAGAGCACCAAAAGGTTGGTTTCTTGGAATGGTGGGAAGAGCCACATGTTCCCATTGACCCTTGGTTTTCCCAGCTGTAAAATGGCAGTACTGTGGCCTGGATGTGTTTGGAATGGCAGCATTAATCCTCCCCCTCCCCAAAATCTCTGTCACCCCCTGGGTGTCAGCAGGGTTATAATTATTGTCTTCTTTAACCAGCAGCCAGGGAAATCTGTTAGCAGATGTTGTAAAAGTGCTTTGAAGATGAAAATATCTAAATATTCTTATTACTGTTATTATTATGACTGTCCACAGTGATTACTGTGATTATACAGTGCCTTTCTGACATGTTCCTAATGACAAAATATCCCGTGGGCTGGGAAGGGTTGAAAGCAGTTCCTCTGCCCCCCAGGAATGTGTTTAAGGATCTCATTTTGGGCAGAACTTGGTGCTGGGATGGCCTCAGACTTGCTTTTCCTGGTGGTGTTTGGGAGGCTGGATATCCCTCGGCTGATTTTCCCCCTCAATTTGCCATCCAATGTGTCTGTGGGATGACAGGGCTGAGTTTTGCTGTGGCAAGGCTGGCACTGGTCATGCCACAGCCTTCCCCCAGGGATGCAGAAATGTGGAATGAATCAAGGATATTGCTATAAAACTACTTATTCCTGCAGTGGTGTGTAATAATATCATCAGACAGGACTCTACTTTCTCTTTTTTTCTTTTATCTCTTTTTTTCCAGTTGAGTGTGTTTGTGGTTTAACAACTTGTTTAGCATTTTTCATTCCCAAATGGAGTTGAAACCAAAATTTAAGGCCATGAAACTAAATTTATATTCCCAGATCTGTATTTAGGCATCAAAATTGAAGTGGTGTGATGCTTCCCATGCACCATGATGGGCTTAACACAGCACCCACCAAATGGAGCAGGTCTGAGAACACACTGCAGCTTCCAGCTCATGTCTCATGGTCAGAATCCAGGATTTCAAGCCCAATTTTATCAGATTGAGCTGAAGAATTTTGGTTGTTTCTTGCTGATGTGAAAAAAAAAGTCTGTTCCCTGAGAAATGACATTCACTTTCATTTAGTGGAGGATTTGCAAGAGCTGGTTGTGTGACACCTGTTGGGGTATTCAGGGGTTACTGGCTGGTGCAATATTTCAGAGCTCCTGGTGATAATGGCAAGGCAGAGGGGGGCAACAGCTATTGGAGCTGCTTTTCTGCTCTGTCAGATGCTGGAAAATGCTCCTTTTCCAAGTGGCAGAGGGTACTTCTCCATCCCTGGCAGAGCAGGGCAAGGTCTGCTGCAAAGACTGAAGGGCAGTGGGGTTGTGCCCAAACAGGGGCCGTTTTGCTCAGGACACCAGTGGGAGCAAGGCAGGAGAGCAGGACAGCATAAAGCACATTTTCTATACCTTTAAACATTCACTTCTGCCTTAATCAAATATTCCCAGTCAAATTAAGTCAGATATTCTCAGTTGAATCTAAAGTGAGGAAGCTCAATTGATAATGATGCTGCAAAGAGAGGCAAACACAGACTCACTTCTTCCAGATGTGTGACATTCATTAGGGACTGAAAATCAGTGTGAAAATGCAACCAAGAGAAATGTCTCCAGATCAGGGCTGTCTTTACAGGGAAATTTGTAAATAAAGGCAGATTAGGACCCAGCCCAGCTCCCAGAGCAGCAGCCTGAGAAGGCTTCTGACTGACTTCAAGGAGAGATGGGAAAAGCTCCACACTTTCTGATTATGAACCATATCTCAAGGCCTGAAATGAGTTGAGAGATATCAATGAGTCGATTCCTAGATCTGGGGACCCGGGGAGGTCCAATTGCCGCACCTTGTGTTTCATTTTGGGGCGGGTTGATTTATCTATGTAACCGAATGAGACAGAGTCCTACTTTGGACTTTCAAGCAGCATCCAGGTTGGGGCACTTCCAAATTGCAACTGCTGGAAGCCAGGCTTGGCAAGGACAATCCAGTCTCCAAGGGTGCTGCTCAGAGCTGAGGACATGGCTTGTGCAGGGGTGGGGGCACTCCTGCTTGGTGGGGTACAGCTGCATCCTGCCACCAAGAGTTGCAGGGTTCCCTCTGAAGCTCTAAATCTTCTGAAACACTTCAAAACCATGCTCTGGTCTCTTGCCCAAGGGTAATCAAAGCTGGATGAGTAGTTTAGATGGTCCCTTTTAGAGTGGCTCATCGCCCCTTGAAGATGAAACCACCCCGAGTAACCAACATCTTCCCCATGAGCACATCCTGTGTGTGCGTTTGGTGATCACAAGATACAAACTCCCTGTGTATTTGTGGGCAAAGTCCAAGCACAGACAAAGGCCCTGAGAGCATTTCCAGAAAATAAATTGCTTGTGATAATCCTACTAATTCATCTGCAGGTTTCCCTCTTCCCAAACAAACTTGCACTGTCTGAAACCATTTGTAACACAGCCAGTCAACACACTGGTTGTATTTTAACTCCCTCAGTGAGTAGGGTTCAGTTTCTTCTTTCCCACTTGGCTTTTTTTAATAATTATTATTTTATATCTGATCCCATCCTATTCTATCTGATACTCACCAGAATTAAGCTCGGCAATGAAACCTCACTAAGCCTGGAGGGCTTTGGCAAAAGTACCCTCGGGCTTGTTTGTCGAGGTGGTTTTGCCAAGCCCACACAGCTCTAATTATGTCCTTTCACTGGCCTGTTTCAAACTGGCCCCTCTTTCTGAAGTCTTTCTGTGTGTGATTCAGAAATCCATTGTTACAACGAATACAGTATGTTTAGAATAAGTTTAATTGGATCTGGTAGCCAAGCAAGTGTAGATTTTTATTAGAGGTACTGAGGACTTCCAGTGGAGATAATATTTATACAGTGGGCCAGAAGTGTTTGCATTTAGAAGAATAAATAAAATGAATAATATCCAAACAAGATAATTAAAATGTCAATTACAAAGTACCTTTAATTTGCCTTGGCTTTTGATTTGCATATTCCTTCCTTTACTTTGAAGACAAAGACAAATACACTTGATACCACATTTCCAGTTCTCAAACATTTCGTTTAATATGATATATTGCCAAGGACCTCCCCTTTGTATTTACAGTACACCCATATTTTTATCTTGGGCCAGTGTTTTTCAGTACACAAACATTCTATCTGATTTTTTCAGATCCTGACTTGCATTTTTGTGAAATCACAGTGCCGTGGATGATCAGAAAAAAAACCCCAACTAATTCAAAACCAAATAAGACACAAATTCATGGAGTACTTGCTAAAAGCTGTGATGGAAGGTAGTTGTGGAAAATTACTTTTATTTGTCACTCAAGTGTCTTTCTTTGGCTTTTATTTGCCACTGAATTGTAGATACCCATATTTCATTTTAAAAAACTAACCAAACAAGAAAAAACAAAGCAATCCCTCCTATTATAATATATATATATATATTTAAGATACTTATCTTACCCTAAAGAAGTGAACTTTGAGGAACTATAGGACTATTTAAAGTCAGTATTTGGAGCTTCCTGGCAAGAATAAGATGACAGAAAGACATAAATTACACTCAAAACTTTGTGAACCTGTTGCTTGTCCCACACCTGGAGTTTTGTCTTTGTTTCCCACATATTCCTTTAAAAATAGTTAAACTTGCACTACCTGGGGGTATGTTTGTGTTTTGAAATAGGAAATTATTCCATTAAAATGACTATTTTTAAACAAGTAGGACATTTTTTTCTCACCTTTTTTTTTTTTCAATATGTTTTAGTAAAACTAATTTTTCTTAACTATTACCATACATATACCATGAATTAGCTGCTGTTACTGATTACTGCTCCACATTTTGATATTTATGAATACTTGGCAAAATCTGTTGGGATCACTCAAGATGAAAGGGTTTCAGTGCAAGTAAGAAATCTTACTCCCTAGTATTTGTCACTAGTTGCAGAGCACAGGTTTAAATGAGCAGTTGTATAGCACCTTAAGTCAATAGGGCTGGTGGCAAACAGGTCTCTGAGACAAGTGGAAAAAGCAAGTTAGGCTTTTTATTTTTACAACAATTATTTCCATCCTTGTTTTTTTTTTCCCCTGGCGTGCTTTGTTAAGCAGATCTTTATTTCCCGTGCCTGAAATGGACTCCTCTTTCTTTTTCCTTGCAAATTAAAAGCTTCTACCTTAAAGAAGTGAATGATACATTATCTGCTGTCTCTAAATTGAACCCATTTGGAGCTATTTGCATCCTGTAGAAACCTACAGCTGAGTGCTGTGCTCCGAGGTGTAATGACTGGTTGTCACAACACGCTGGAGGTGGCCCCATAACAAAATGATCCCCTGTCAATCCCCTCGCAGGAAACGCATTGGCAACCTGTAATTCAGGCTCAGTATTAACATCCTGCCTGGGTTTTGTTAAATGGCACTTTCTAGGAAGTAGATCTGCTGAACTTGGGCTTAATAATGTTTTAAGGGGAATATTTGATGGAAGTTTTAGAAAGCATCACATGGGGTTAACAGTGATTTGTCATTTGTTTCTAATTAAAGGACTTAATCTCTTATCGCTAGAACAGCCTATTTTTTTAATACCAAAGGCACAGATGTGAATAGAAACATATTAATGAGATGTCATACTACACAGTCATTTGGTGTTTTGTTTAACTTAAACATAGCAGAAAATGTGCATCTAAGTAGACACATGTAATGACATTGAGACAGAATTATAATTCCCCACATTTGCATAACCTTTAGCAGCATCCACTTTAGATCTACCTTGCCATGGTTATTCTAGCTTCAAAATTGATGTTTGTTTTAGTAGTGAAAAGGTCTAAAATCACACAATGACATTGTTTTCCTGTCACAGGGTCTGTTGTTTTCCTTAAACCAAATGTGTCTCTTTGATTTGGTTGGTTCCTCTTAAGAGAGGGAATCAAAATGTGTCTGGTCTGACAGTCCTGGTTGTTCCTGCAAAGTGATGAAGAGCAAAGAGTAGCCTCAGCCACAAGTAACCTCACCAGTTATTCCAGGTACAACACAGCCACTCCAGGGCTGAAATACCTCAAAATTAGGAAGAAGTGCTATGAGCTGTTCAGAGCATCACTAAGGTTGGAAGAGACCTCCAAGGTTATTGAGTCCAACCTCTGGCCAAAGACCACCTTGTCAACTAGGTCAGAGCACTGAGTGCCACATCCAGTCACTTCTTGGAGACCTCCAAGCTGTAGGAATAAATCTGTTGGGTGGGAAAGGTGCCTATGTAATAATTTAGTGACTTAAGCAATGAATGAACATAAACCTACAGTTTTCCATACGGAATATTTGGACTGCTCTGCTTGTTTCCCTTAGTGCTTTCCTTTGTATTTCCTTAGTGGGAGACCACTCACAGTGGGAGACATCCTTTCGTTTATAACAAATTGTTTCTTTTGGCTGGATGGTTATGAAAATTAAGGCTGTTCTTCCACAATCCCAGATTTTACTCTCTCCTCACTGGCATTGTAAGTTTTCATTAACAATGAAAGTAATGGCATGGTAAAAACAACTCAAAGCCAGGTCTATGTAGTAAAAGTTAAGGACAATTATAGAGTGAAATTGCGTTATTTCAAACTGCAGAGTTTTTTTTTCAGGTGGTTCCAACCTTTGGCTGTTCTCACATTCAAGAACAGCTCAGAGGACTCCATAAAAATGTTTCATGTATTATGAAACATCTGTTTAGAGAAAAGGACAGAAATACGATATTTTTATTTAGATAAAGATCCTTTTTTAAAGATGTTCTCAATTGCTTAATGGAAAAATTATGATGAAAGTGGGAATATATAATTTTTTCCGCTGGTATTAAATACAAAATGGCCTTAAAACTTTATAAAACAATATTTGAAATTTTAAGTGCTTATGAACACTGGCTAAGAAGAGAAAATTAGAATCAGTTTTGGAGATCAGACCTTTGACTTTCATATTTTAGTCGTTCAGAGGTTTTAGTGTTGAGTGAAACTCAGGCTGCACTACAGAGTGCAAAATAAATCCAGGAGTCAGTTTGGCTTTTCCATTTTATCTGTGCATGTTGAGTGGTCAGGAACATTATGATGGCAGAACATTTTTATGACCTGGGCTATCTACACATCCAGCAAGGAAAATGATGTGCAATTGTACTTATTGAGATAACAGATGTGTTGGGTTGCAGGGATTTCATATCTAGAGAGCAAAAATTAATCTGGTGCCAGCTGGAATGCAAATTATTTAGAACCTATTTCTTGAGTTTTTCTCCTAAAGCAGCAGAGTAAAGCCCAAGTAGGACAAATCTGTCCAGAGTTGCCCCAAGCTCTCCATCCAGCCTGAGATCCGGGTCTGACGGAGAGTCTGCTGGGCTTTTCGAGTGCGGGGAAAGTTGTCAGCCCAGACTTTGTTCAGCATTTCTGGTCCTCTGGAAAAGTTTGGAAAAGGCTCATAAATGGCAAGAAGGCAGTTGTATCCAGGAAATGTAGCTTGGCAATAAAAGCCTGTTTTGAAGTACACTACATGGTTTCTGAATAAATATTTCTTTAATGCATGTAATTACCGGATCAGCAGAATAAATGTGGTCATGTCCTTGTAATTAATACATTGTCAAAAGTTCATTTAAGTATAATAATTTCACAGCAAAAATGCTGCCTATGTAGTTTGTGTGATAATTTGTTAAATTAAGGGCAATAAATATAAAATTATTGGTAGATATATTTTAAGTTCTTATTCATTTCAACATGCCAGCTAATACTCTTAAAAAGATTTTTTTCATAAAAAGAAAAGACACAAAAAATAAAAGTGCTGTAATGATGCTTTTCTTCTTTTTGCTAAAGGAATTTTCGAGCAGCACCACTTAATACTGCAGCTGCAGTTGG
Source organism: Acropternis orthonyx (assembly GCA_035583155.1). Taxonomy (NCBI): domain Eukaryota; kingdom Metazoa; phylum Chordata; class Aves; order Passeriformes; family Rhinocryptidae; genus Acropternis; species Acropternis orthonyx. Next base: position 2,351,996 of record JAWWEU010000163.1, read on the forward strand.
CAAATATTTAGTTAAGAATTGTGTAATCAAGTTGGCAAAGGCTTGAGGATCCAGTGAGGAACACAAAGAGAAGGATGCCTGTTTATCCACTGTAGAGAAGCAAAATGTTTATCCCTGGATTTCGTGTCATGTTCCCTCAGTTCTGCCCAGAGCCAATTACAGGGCTGGGTTAAATGTTACATCTGTACCGAGTTCTTAGCAATGGGAAGAGTGTTGTTTTTCTGAAAATAAGTGTTCTGATTCTTCACTGCCAATCCCAGAGTGGTGACTTTTGTTTGGTGACTGGTTTTGCTGTGACCAGGGAAGCAGAGGCTGTGGAGCAGCGATGTGACTGTGAGTGCTGGTGTTGGAAATGGCCAGGCTACCTAGAAATATCAAATTGTTCTCAGTCAGAGTCTGTGTGTTAATGAACTCTATAGTTCATATATATATATAATATAATATATATCTGTTTCTGCTGGTTTTGTACCTGTGGGAGGAGGGCTGATTCTGTGCTCTGTCACAAAGCTTGTTAAGGAGGTGGTGACCCATGGCCATGTGTTGAAAAGCCTTACTGAGTCAGCTTTGTGCTGGACAGTCATGCCGTTTCTCACGTGGCACAGGAACTCCTTCAGTCTATGGATTCCATCAGGAAGAATTTCCTCATGGAAAGGGAGGTCAGGCATGGGAAGGGGCTGCCCAGGGAGGTGGGGGACTCGCCATCCCTGGAAGTGTTCAGGGAATCACTGGATGTGGCATTTAGTGCTTTGGTCTTGTTGACCAGGCTATGGACAGTCAAAGATTGGACTTAACGATCTTGGAGGTATTTTCTAACAGAAATGATTCTGTGTTTATATTCTTGAAGCCTGGTCAGAGTTGAGTTTCTCACTTGACCACACATATGACAATGTTGCAAATAGAACTGGAATTCAACTCCTCAGTTTCTAAAGTTGTGCTTAGTTGGTGCTCACAAGACCACACCCCTCCCATAGAATGACCAAGACACTCCAGGACTGATGGTGCTCCTATTCACTATTAAATTCATCCATTAGAATCTTCTTATTTTGTTTGTGGAGACATTAAAACTTCAGCTTTTCTTTCTCACTGAAATTTCCTAAAATTTAGTAACCTATCACGCTATCAGAGTTCAGCACATGGGGCACTATTTGAGGAATAGGAAGGAACTGGTGTGTTTTCAGCTGGAGCTGGAAACCAACCAAATCAAATCAACCAAAACCTGTTTGGATGAGCAGGCGCATGAGGGCAGGAGTTAAGGAGTGGATTCAATCCTAACTCCTGGATGTGATAGAACCTGCAGAGTTCTCTGAGACATTTTCTGTGTTGACATCTTTATCAGTGACCTGGAGCAGGCCACGGGGTGTACTCTCAACATGTTTGTAGGGGCTGCAGCATCCTCACTTTTTATAATGAGGGTGGTGAGACCCCTAGATGGTTGTCCCATACCTGGAAACATTCAAGGCCAGCTTGGATGGGGCTCTGAGGCACCTGGTCAAGTTGAAGATGGAGGGGGGTTGGACTAGATGAGCTTTGAAGGTTCATTCCAACCCAAAAAATTCTCTGGTTCTATTCTATGATCCAGGACTCTAGGAGCAGGGATGTGGAGGAGGGTGAGGGCTGTGATCATCTCCCTTTGTTCAGCACTTGGTGTGGGGCAGGAGGATGAGGAACAATGAGCACAGCTTGGAAAGGTGAAGTTCCACACTTCACACAAGGAGAAATTCTTTCCCCATGAGTGCAGGCAAGCAGGGCAGTGGATTGTCCAGAGATGTTGTGTCATTTCCATCCTTGGAGCTTTTCAGGACATGAGTGGATCAAGTGCTCAGCAACCAGGTTGGACTCCAGAACTGACCCTGCTGGGGTAGGAGGTAATGGCAGAGAGCTCCCAAATTTTTCCTGTGATCCCATGGATGTGAGGAAATACTGAAAACCCCCCAAATCCCTACATGTGAGCCACACTTTGTCAGCTCTGACTTTCACCCTAAGAGTAAATTACAATATGTAATGAGAATTCAGAATGATCCCTGACGTGTCAGCTCCAGCACATATTCGCTCCAGAGAGATATAAATGTTACTTGACCTCAAAAGCAGGTCAGGAAGCACGTACAACATCTTGTAATTAAGTTAAAAGATTCATTGACAAACAATTGTTCAAGTGGTGTGATTTAGATGGTTACAAGAAAGCATAAAAAATGTGGTGAAACTGCGGGGAAATTGGCTCCAGTGGGTCTATTTTATATCTTGGCATTGAGACATTGTATGCAGTAAGGGTAAAGCAATGCTGCTCATAAACAGAGGAACATTAATTATATACATTTAATTTTATGTAACATCACACTTGTGGAAAACATAAGAAAAGTCATGTATTGCAAGTGTCATTTTTTTTTTCCTGAAGGGATTTTCCATTATTATTTTATGATGATAAAATAAGGTGTACTGATGGATTCTCAAAATAATTTTTATATTTACTTTTACGTATTTCAATAATATTGAGTCAATAAAGATGATATCAGGAAATCTATGAACTATAATGAATTTTATTTACATTTTTATTATAGCACTAACTTCACATCAGTTCCCTTCAAGTGTACAGTTGAAAAAAATGTGCAAATCATTTCTTTTTAGCAAAACTACCAGAAGCATCTCAATCATTTTTGTAATGACACTTTTATTGCAGTGTTTGGAAATATTTACATCAGCAAGAAAAAAATGTTCATCAAACGAGGCCATATTCTGGGACAATAAGGGAAAATGGAGTAATGTTAAGGGAAATATTGCATGGCGAGAACAGGTTCTTGACTCCAGAGTTCTTCTGGGAGATAGTAGTGTCTGTGTAGTGAGAAGAATGTACCTCAGCATAGAGAGAAGTTCCAGAACTTGTTCTGCAGCTCAGGATTGGCAGATGAATCTCTTTAAAGTTGTGCTTCAGGTTTGTCAGGAGTCTGTGAAATGGGATTGACAGAGGCTCACAGGATGGTTTGAGTTGGAAAGGAGCTTAAAGCCCATCCCATCCCACCCGCTGCCATGGACAGGAACACCTCCCACCAGCCCAGGTTGCTCCAAGCCCTGTCCAGCCTGGACACTCCCAGGGATCCAGGGGCAGCCACAGCCTCTCTGCCCAACCTGTGTCAGGGCCTGCCCACTCTCCCAGACAGCAATTCCTTCCTAATAACCTAAACCTGCCCTCTTTCAGTTTAAAGCCAATAAATATTCTCTAAGTGTAGTCTGAAGACACCCTCACCAAGATGCTTCAAGAACTGGTCACTGTCAGAACGTGTCCACTGTGCCTTCACAAGGGCTTTTAACTAAATTGCTGATGAAACGAGCATTTTGTCACCTCAGAGAAATTCTAAGGGTGAACAGCAGTCAGCTGGCATGAAAGTTCTGGGACTCGATGCTCCAGAGCAATTAATGCAGTGATTGTGTGTTGGAACCTGGGAGGGAGAAGGTGTTTCTGGCAGGGAGGGCTGGAAGGTCTCAGCCACCTCTAAGCTGGTGTGGCTCCGTTTGGAAGCGCCAGTGGCACAACTGCTGGCATTGGTTTAAGGTAGCCATCTGGTGAGCACGAGGGTATAATGCACCATATTGCACTGCCAATAACATTTTAAACTGTCTGCAATCTCAATAAACTTTTAACTTTTGAAACACGTGCACGGGGGTCAGTTCCTTGCTTCTGTTGGAGGGAACATCAGATTCACACAGTGGCCGAATACTCCCAATTTCCAGAAGCTGCAAAGTCCACAGCCAAAAATAAAAAAAGCAGACCAAGAGCAGCAAAAGCTCATGAAAACCTCTGCTCATTTCCAATCCTGTTTTATTCATTTTACCACTACAGCTTGGGCCTGGTCCTCTGGATTGGGCCACTGGGAGCTGCAAGGTGTAGACTTCACCATTTTTTTCCACAGGAGGAGGTGGCGCAAATTCCTTTTGGTGTTGGGATTGTGCAGAAGTGCCTCCAACCAACAGCTGCCTCAAGTCATAAGCAAATATATAACTCTGTTTTTTCTTTTGCTGTGCATTTTCTACTCAGTGGATTTTTCACTGTGAGGGTGGGCAGGCCCTGGCTCAAGTTGGGCAGAGAAGCTGTGGCTGCCCCTGGATCCCTGGAAGTGTCCAAGGCCAGGCTGGATGGGGCTTGGAGCAACCTGGGCTGGTGGGAGTTGTCCCTGCCCATGGCAGGGGGTTTGGAACTGGGTGAGCTTTAATGTCCCTTTCAACCCAAACCATTCTATGATTCTCTAGATGAAGAGATGAAGCATTCCTTGTTCTGGTTTGGCAGGGTAGCTTTTGAGAAAGCAACAGAAGGGATGGAAGAGCTATTTATCTCAAGTGTTGAGCTCTCCTTCTCGCTTCTTCTCCTCCTCTCCTCTTCCTCTTCTCTCTTTTCTCCTCTTCTCCTTCTGTCTCCCCTCCCCTTCCCTTATCTCCCTTTTCCCTTCCCACAGCTGTTTGTGTGTTTTCTCTGAGCACAATTCCTGTATCCTTTGGTGTTCCATGGCTGCTCTGGTGAACCCCAGTGCTCTGTGACTACCCAGGACAAGGCCACTACGGCTTTATTATGTGCTGGAAACCAATGACAGTTCTTCCAGTCATCCATACAAATTCAGTGCTGATTCACATTAACTTTTTCCCAAATCCAAGCCACTTCCCTGATGTGAATTTTCTGCATCTCCTATTGCACCAAGGATCTGCACTGCATGGACATTCCTGCAACTCCACAGTTAGTGGCAGGTGTTCTGGGTTTAACACACTGTGCTGCTGCTACACACTGTGCTACTCAGGGTAGTAGCAGCGACCTGCCCTCTCCTTTCCTATATCCTGCTTTTCTTAGGGTGTTTCAGTGCCAAGCCCTCACTTTTAGGACAGAACCCCATTAATACAACATGCCAGCTCCTCCTGTCAAGGCACTGATATATGTCATTAACACAATGGAAATAAATTCCAACTTGTACGTTGTATTTCACACACTGAGTTTTATCTTGACCTCCTAAGGTGAGAAACAGATGTTTTCCACTGGCAACACTTTGGTTATTTGTTTGTTTGTGTCAAATGCACATCTGAAACCCACCTATATAAAACTGGAATGTGGGCTGCATTTTAAGTGAAACCAGAGAAAAAATATGCAGACTTTGAGAGACGAAAGAGGAAAAAACCTGCAGCAAGCACCAGGATATGTGAGTGAATAAGCATAATAGATCAGAAAAAGGCCCTAAATCAATTTTATTTTCACAGTTCTAGCATCATAAAAAGTGGGTGGCAGTAAACCAATTATTATGCAACTTAATGAACTAATTAGGAAAATCAGAGCAATAATGGTACTGGTACTGACTGATCTGAATATAAAAAGTAGAATTAAGTTCTCAGTATTGAATTTTTCAATACAAAGGATTATATAATAACTTTTAAAGCATTTTGGGTTTGGGAAGAAGAGGATTGCATCTGTAGTTGCTGTGGGTACCCAAGTGGTCTGCTCTTTCCTGGGCTGAACTTGCTGTGTTTGTACATTCATGTACTGATTTAAAAACAAACCCAAGTGAGGCCCAGGTCATTAAAGCCTTATTTGCATTAATGTGCCCTTAAATACTGCTAAAATACTGGTATCTGCTGGCAGTAGGTGCTTAAATCCCTTCAGCACAGGGTTGGGTGGCTGACACCTTGTGCACCAGGTTTGCTGCACAACCCCAAGCACTGGTTGAAGCTTTCACGGGAGAGGGATTTGCACCAAAGTGAATGCACAGGAACAGCAGAAAAATAATCACAAAGGCACAGCTTCTGTCCCTTAGAATTGTGGCACATGCTATGCTTGAAACCATTTCAAACCCCTCACACGATGCTGTGCATGTTGACAGAAGTTATAAATATGTTGGTATCAGAGCGGTATTTCACATTTTAGGGCTGAGATTATGTACGAGTGTTTCGAGGCATTCAATAGTTTGTTGATTTTCTTTCTTTACAACATTTCTGGCTGTACACATGTTGATAATATGATGTGTGATTATGGGCCTAACCCTTTTCTCTTTAACATCAATGACAAGGTTCCTTTTGCCTTCAGTGCTGAAGTTGAAATGAACCCTCATAAATCTCTCCATCATTTCCTTGCTATTGTGAAATGTTCTATAGTGTTTTCATTGACTCATAATAGATTTCTTTATCATACAGTTATAAAATAGGGGTTCTTTACTATTTTCCATATGATTTTGTGTCTGCTTTATCCATGTTTTGGCAAAGCTGTAAAATTTGTACCTGGCACATGTTGAGTTTTTTTAATTGTGTTTATGATCTTTGAGTATGGGATTGTTGCCTGAGAATGAAAATTGCTCTCCTACATTGGGCCATACATAAATCAAGGCAGTTTCTGTCTTGAAATATAAGCTTTGGATCCTGTGTGTGCACCAAAGAGAGGTCTTGGCTGTACCAATATCCAAGGAATTGTGCTGTTCCAGATACCATCCCTGTTTTTCCCAGGAGGGAAGCTGCCCAGGCCACAAGTGTTTCATCCCAAAGCGAAGGTGAAAGCCATTTCTTAAAGAGGGACAAGCAAGAAGAGAAATAATTTCCGCTTCCCACAATAAAAACAATCAAGGAATCAATGAGAAGAATTTTGTTTATTTTCCTGATGGAAAAGTCACTGTCAGAGCATATTTAAAACAAATGGGGAAATGGGAGGGGCAAATGGCCTTAAAGCAAAGTGTATCACACATCCAGTACTTTCTAAAAAAGAGAAGAAACCCAGGCCAGCACGTTAAAAATGAGCATTTCCAATACAATTTTTCACCCATGCATAAATCTTGCTGACATTTTCAGTCACTTTAATAGCCTTCCCATTTTATAAATCAGTATGAACTTGCACAGTTGCAAAAAGTGTGTATTTTGAACATCTCATTTGCATACTTTACCAAAAGCCAATGAGGCAGTGGAAGCAACACTGGTGATCATAATAAGTGTTTGGGAAAAGGCAGAAAGATCACTAATGGTTTGCCTTTAGGGATTTCTGTACTCCATAGGGGACGAAAATGAGAAATATTTTTCAAACAGCAGGGGTAAAGGTTTTAAAACTAGAAACACATGGAGTGATAAAAATGTTAGTGCCACAGGGCGCATAGCAGGAAAAATTTACAATGTAAAAACTGTAATTTCAGCATTAGGAAGTAATAATCGTGTTTCATCATTGTTATTAAAGCATGACCCTTAAAGTCACATAAATTAGATATAACTTTCTAGAGAAGTGTATTAATCTTCAGTGGAAAATATTAGGAAAGTTTATTATCATATGAAGATCAGACGAAACTGGGTTTTATTAAAAAAAATGAAGTTAAACTTGATGGGGTTTTTAATTTATTTATTTATTTTAATCACTCTGTAACATTTTGAAACAGCAGAGAGACTTGTGTTTACTCAATGCAGGATGCAACGACCAGCTTTGCTCTGAAAACCAATACGAGTTACAGGAGAAGAAACACACAACAGCAATTAAAGAATTAACTGAGGAAATCCAGGAATTTCTATTCATGGGCATAAATAATTTATATTTTGGTCAACATAGTGGTGTTGATGCCAAGTGTATTCAAATGATTAATGAAGGATGTTAGAGTTGTTGGAAAAAATAGAAATAAAATTGTAGCCTAAAGAGCCACAGGAATATTCACTGGGAGACTTGAAATAGGACCAGTTATTCGAGGTGTGTAATTAGTGACTGAAGGAGTTTCCATCCTTTCTATAATGAAGAAGATCATATA
>JAWWEU010000163.1:2359828-2386277 GCA_035583155.1 Acropternis orthonyx
TATATATTACAGAATTTTACAAGGGCCTCAGTATTTCTTGTTCAACAAGACACTTCATCTGCAGGAGTTTTTGGGTCAATTTATATTTCCAGAAATTTAATGCCAAATTAGGTCTGTGGGTGTGTGAATCCTCCACACTGTCCTACCCTGGGCTATGGAAAAGTGGTCCAGGGTGGTGGGAATGGAACTGCTGTGTCTGCTCAACCACTGGAGTGGATTCATCCAGGATGAATGTGATTTCTGTTGCCTTCCTGCCTCCAAAATCCCAAAGATTTCCTGAAGATCCAGCACTTTTTGCTGTGGTTCGCAGGAGCTGCCCAGGTGATAACCAGAATGAGAGTCTGATCTCTGCATTTCTCTACTTTTATAGTTTTATCCTGAATTTTTTACATTTTTATCTTGAATTTTTTTTTTAAAATGAACTACTAACACTTTGAAGTGGAACAGTGTGTCAAAGAACCTGACAGACTGGGTGTACTTTTAATTAAATTGTAATTTTGATAAGGAATGGAATCATTTCATGTTATCGATACAGCCTTTGGACTCCCTCAAGGCAAACAAGCTTCCACCTGTTAGGGTTTGTGATGCTGGGTGTGTCTTGGAGCACCAAGGATGTGCCTCCCAGAGTAGGATTTAGCCAATTTTTCACTCCTCAGTCACTAGAGAGAAACCATATTGATAGAATCTGTCCCCCCACATTGTGCCCTTAGTGTTGGTCTTCAAATCTCAATTTCCTATTGCCTTCTCCACTCTTCTCTCTTCCTGCAAGAGGAATAGACCCACAGCTCCTTTGGAAGAGTAGGCAACCCCTTCCCAGCCTACTCTGCAGCTTGACTTGGCGGGCAGTAGGTCTCCAGAGGAGCAGCATAACCTTTCCGAAGAGTTCCAAAGACAGGAATGCTGTGCGTAAGGAGGGGGATCATTATTATCTCTCCTCCCAGCTGTGTGCTTATGTGGAAATGGCTGTAGCTGGTGTTTTTTCTGTCCCTTTCTGCCACTCCCTCAGGCCGTTCATGATGCTCCTGCACAGCCCAGGATTAGGCATCGTGCTTCCCTCTGCTATTGGAACTAACAAGGCAAACTTGCCCAAATGTGAATAATTTTCCTTTTTTTTTTTTTTCAGGGTGTTTTTCCTGTTTACATCAGAAACAATTGGAAGATTTCTGTCACTAATTTTGGTGGCAGAAATTGTTTTCCAAAGAAGAAAATTTCAATCTTTTTCATTTTGTAAAATATTACCTGTTCTCTAAGACTAAAAGTTTGTTTTATGAGTATGTGCTAAAGACCAGCTGCTGCAATGGCACTGCTGGAAAGAGGCTTCATCCTGTTCTTAATGAAAATAAAGATATCAGATATTTGCCTATTTGCAATTAGGCTGATAAAGTAAGATAATGAAACAGGCAAATTAAGAAGAGGTGAATTTGTTGACTTCATAGATTTATGGTGCATTTGGTGAAAATCCTGCTGTTTTCAGATATTTTCAGATATCTCTTTGCCACAAAGAAAATTAAGTAAATGATAGCAATGACTTGCTACTCAATACTTATTAACCATCTGCTTTGTGATGGTAGAAAAGAATTTGGTGAGTTTTGATCAGTCCATACAGTGTTAGAGACTAAAACTTTAGATTTTAATAAGATCCTTTTTTATCTGGAATCCTGCCTCTTCAGAGAAACTAAAATCAAAAGTTAACCTTTATTATCTGCTCTACCTGTTGCACCTCCTGTATATGTGGAAATTTCTGCTCTATAAGGGATTGACATAAAAAGCCAATATTTTTTTAATGGTCAAATTATTATTGTCAATGTTTACACTAGAATTGTAGACTAGAAACTGTATTCAAATTGTATACACTAGAGAATTCTGTGTGTTGCTGTTGCAGACATGAAATTCCTGTCTTTGTGTTGATGGAAGTCCAAAACTGAGCCTTGTTTGGAAGTTGAGCCTCCAAAGTTGGAGCCTGTACCTGCTAAACCAGTGATTAAGTTCAGCTTTGTTGATCAGGGGTCTTTTTACATTTTCTAAATGCAAACTGCATCAGTCAGACTTGCACGGAGTTGTACACATGACACATAAGGTTTAAACGGGTTTCTGCCTTGTTTATAATACATAATTCAATGTAATTCTGTACCTTTTGGATGTTGTCCCAAAGAATTTTCAATTTTTTTCCTCTGGGAATTGAGTAACCTTCTTAAAAACATTAACTGAGGTGTCACTTTGGTAAAAATGAGTAAATTTGTTTGTGTTTACTCAATTTATTTACAATTTATATAACCTGTAGTCTGGACTTTGTACTCTAACAGTTATGGTTTTCAGGAACTCAAAGCTCTAAGGCCAGATCTAATATTTACAACTTGAGCCACTTAAATGAATAACTTGAGGTTGCACCATTTGGAAAGACATAGAAAAAAATGGGGGGAATGATGATATAACTATAGAACCAGCTGTAGCAAATATATGTTGGGGTGCAATAAAAGGTGGAGAGACATGTTGGAAGAAAATTAGAGGAGATTATCAAAAATCAGACATAACTTGTTTTTTGAATGATCTTTTCAACAACAACACATGCAACAACACATTCTTTTTAACATGCAAAGTTTGGAAACATCACCAGTTCCAAACTGATTGGAGAGATTCAGGAGGAACTAGACCATGTTAAAGCAGTTTATATGAGATTAAATTTAGATCTGTCAAAATTTAGCTGCTTGTGAGAGATATTTCCTATGAACTGGAAGTTCTCAACACAGAACAACAAAGGGGAAAAATAAGGTTTTGATTGCACCAGGGTATTAACAATTGATTGAGATCTACCAATACAAAACTATTATGGAAAAGATTAGACACTCACAGAGATATTTCCAGAAGGAAAGAGAATATAATTCTACAAGCTCTTGTAAGTTTTTCTCCTCTCTCTAGCAGTGATGTTGTTTACTATGCTTGTAATTCCTTTCTTCTTTCCTCAGGTTCTGTGGGATCAGTTCCCTTGTTGCATCCATTCTTTGGCAGGAATTTACTGTGAGTACCCTCACAGTTGCAGTGATTATGAATGTATGATATATGTAATTTTACAGGTCCTAAAAATAAAATTAGGGGTCTGAATTAATGCAACAGTAGTCATGCAAAGGCAGGGAATTTACTCTAAGTGGGATCATGACATAGTTTCTGGATTCCTCTGGAAAGTCAGGCAAATATCTCTGTGTCAGAGACATCCTCATTTTCCCTGGTCTTTTTTTTCCATCTGGCTCCTGGAGCTGGAATGAAGGTTTGTAGTTGTTTCGTGGTGGAAAGCCCCTTTGGACCGGTGGGTGCCTCCTTCAGTGGAGGATCTCTGAGAGGGAATCTTTCCTGGGGAAGGAATACCCCAAGGAGATCCTGACTGCCAGGGGAGGACAGGAAGAGAAGGTGACTGGTGGACCAAGTGGACTTGGCTGGTCACTGGACATCTCCAGGGATCCTTTGTCAGGTGTTTTTCATATACATGGGCAGAAAGAAATATCTAACCTAGACTTTTTTTGAAATACTTCTGACCCCTTCTGAAAAGGCCAAAGCAAATCAAACCCAAAAACCAACAACAAAACCCCCATCAAATGGACTGAAATGAATTCTTGCAAGAAATATACCGATTTAGATTTGTTTTCTCACTTTTTCTTTGTGAAGTCTGTGAATTTCTTGGTATACTCTCTTAAAATAATTCATAGTAATCTTATTTTTCCAGGGTCAGGCAATCAGTCAGTAGTGGGCAGTCAACATCCACAGAAAACCCTACAATAATAATATTCATCCTATAAATAACAAACTGGTTCATGTGCCCGATGGAGGGAAATAAATTTTGAGGGTGATTTCAGTATCAAGTGATTAAGCTGTTTATTGAATAAATCAGAAGTGAAACACGTTATTAAAAGTTATGAAAAAACAAGTGCAGAATGCCAGTCAAAACACAGCATTTTGCCATGCTACTTAAATTCAGCAGCCTTTTCTCCTGGAAATATATTTTCCCTAGGAGTTTTTAAGTCAATATTTTCCTGGGAAGTTATGAAATGTGTATTGCTTAGGAAAGCCTAGTCTTGAATAAAATCATGTTAGAAGGGGTGTGGTAAAAGTCCCTACCGACCTTAAAATATACAAATATATTGAGTTTAGCCTAATTACCAGTTTTCACAGGTTTAATACTGAAATGAGGAACTATTTATTAATTGTACTCTGATCTGATGGAAAATTCACACCTATCAAATTTAAAAGTCTGTGCTTCACACAAGCCATGAGAAACATCCACACAAGAAGAGCTACACCGTGAGTATGAAGCAGATTGTGGAAGGTTATTCTGCAGTTGGAGGTAGAAGAATGTGGTTCAAATCATTCCTAAACTTGTGCCATTTTCTCTAACAGTGACTGAACTTTGTCTTTCCCTTCTGGCTGAGGCACGATTTTAACTTTACCTGGGATAAATGAGAAGAATTCAGTTTAATAAGTCTCCTCCAGAGGGAAAATCTTCAAAACAAATTCAGCAACCCCTTTTTAAACTCTTCCCAGGTTTATGACGTCAAAGTAGCAAATAGAGATGGGCAGAAGTTGATGGATGTTTTCCTTCCTGATTCTTCACAGGTGGAGTAATGATGGAAGTGAACAACCTGTCCAGCCAGGTAGGACCCCTTCAGTCACAAATGCCCCACGTGTTTTTAACTTTAAAGCAGTTTATATGACTTTAAATAGTGTTTAGTCATGGGATTGTTACACCATTTTTTTAAGCAAGAGGTTTATTTTTGTTTCTTCCAGGTCCATAACACAGAACATTAAATCTTACTGTGGGGCTTTTTTGATTGAGAAATTAAATCTCTCACCTTGATGCAAAATGAGATTGCTGGTCAAGAAGGGTAATTTAGATCTTAAATATGTTTCTTATGAAAACAGAAATACACTCAGTGCACATTTGGGTGACACACTTTGAATAACAGTGTTGACGGTGCTGAAGGCTTAAATGAAAAAGAAAACAGGAGGAGGAAAAGGAGAAAATGAAAAAAAAAAGTAGAAAAGGAGGGGTAGTGAAAGAAAAAAAAAGAAAAGCAGGAGGAAATTAAAAAGAAAAGAGAGGAGAAATTAAAAAGAAAATGGAGCTAAAAGGGAGAAAAATAAAAGAAAAAAGGGAAAAAATAAAAATAAAACAGGAGCAGGAAGAGACAAGGAAATATATCAGCCCTTTTCTCCAATAAAGGAAAAATCCCATAACCTTGACTTGCTGATAAGCTGCAAACTTCTGTATCCTGCATTTTCTCAGGCACCCACAGTTGTCCTCCATAAGGAGGGTTTCAGCAAATCCTGCTGTTTGGATGGGCACAGCAGCACTTCTTAGCAATCTCCAGAACTGCAAGCTCAGTCTTGCACTTGGTGAAGTACATAATGTAAAGTGATGCCTTTAGAGAAAGTCCCCTGTAATGCAAGGAGACAAATCACTGACTTGGAATTGATACGTTCCTTGTACTTGATATGTTCATTTGTATGCAAGGTATTTATTTGATCCCAAATTCAGGAATTTAACCAAACAGGCAGATAATTATACGGTCATCGAGTGAAGAAATGGAAAAAAATAAAGCCATCAAGATCCCTGTTGCAGAAAACAAGTCTATAAATTAGGGAACAAGTGAGGAATCCTGAAGAGGAAAGCAGTATACTGAATAAAGTACTATTCCATGGATACAACCTGTGGAACATTACACAACGAGGAAATTGGAACTAAAAAGAGACAAAAGTCAGCATTAATGCTGAACCTCACCCTTCTAGTTTCTAAAATGGATTTATTTTTACTTTCCCACATTCACAATGCACATGCCAATGTAAATCACGTGGCGTTATTAACACAAACAATATTAAGCCATTGGAATACTGAGAGCTTAGATTTCCTTTGGTTTACAGCTCTAAATGAAGACAATGTGCAGCTCCCTCCTCTCTCACACGTTTGTTAGGCTGTTGTGTTTTGTTTGCTTAGTGTGAATTCTTTTATATGGTAGATTTTAATTACTAGCTATGTACTTAATATATTCATATATGTAGTCAATATATAGTTTCATTTAAAGCTATAAAATTTACAAAATTCTTTAGAAAGTTTTGAGAGGAGAAACAAAAAATTATCCAAAAAATTCAAAGGTCACACATCTCTTCTTTGGGTTTTTGAACAATATGTAATTGGCTTGTTTTGAGACTTCTTCCCTTCCCCTTCCCCTCCCCCTTCCCTTTCCCCTCCCTTTGTTTTCCTATGTCTGTTTTATGGACAGTTTTTATTGTAAATGCAGTAACTTGATCCCAGATCCCAAAGGAAGTAACACTTCCCAATTTTAGCAGCTCACAGTGTATGAGAGCCAAACACCACACAGATCCTGCTCAAAACTGTGAGGAGAAATTAGTAATAGTGATTAGAAAGGGGCTGTGCAAATAATGTGTAAAATTACAAGTAGAAAATGTATAGAAAGAGTTTATACTTGAATTAATAGACTGCATCAAAAGTGCCATTTTTAGAGATACCTCTGGTTTTACAAAAATACGAGTCCAGACTTAATTTGCTTTATTGTTTCTTTAAAAATGTGTCATTTGAGTTTCCATCATTCTAACTCCATGAAAACCCACCAGATTTTGGCAAAGCTGCTCTCAGTAATTCATGGTTGGTTTGGGCTTTTTTTTGGAACTGCATCAGAAACTCATGTAAATGAAATAATTTTTTCATTTTTACTTTTTTCTTTTTACTCTGAATTTGAAAGAGTGAGAATTTCATGCACTGAAAGGAACAGAATTACAGTGAGTCTGATAATCACATCTCTAAAATCTGTGGGGGATTAATGAACAGAAATCCACCCAAAGAGATGATGACTTTGAGTGTCACTTCCCTTTCTCCACAGAAATTCATTTGAAGCCCCAAAGAGATGCAGTGCGACTCAGATCATTAAATGGGAATATTTGGACTAGTCCACAAAGTGCATTTCTCTGAGGTTGATTTTTTTTTCTCCTTAAATACTGAGGATGCATTAAGATAATTGCAATGGAGTAATTAGACTTTCTCCTAAAAATGACTTGTCTACAAGTGGTTTAATAGATTAAGGATTTTAAAGGGGTTAGAGAGAACCAGTTACAGTAATCAGAGAAGAAAAAGTGCTGAAGGTATCATGAAGGCTCATAATTAAACTGAAGCTTACAGCTCAATTAAACTGGAGCATCATTATGCATAAAACATCAAGAGTCCAATAAAGGGAGATGGTATCAATGTGAACAGCTAAAAGGTAAGACATCATATGGATTGGGCCAAGTCTTCCAGATAAAGTCAAAGAAAATTGTGAGTAAAATTGAAGTTGAAGTGCAATCTAAGCCACAACTAATAAACTGATTGACATTGGAGATGCAGTAACTGCAGGACATGAGACTGAGCTCAGTTTTATGCAAACCACAGTAGATTAGTTTTGAAGGGGGGAAATACAAGAGCAATTTATCTGTTAGAAACAGCACAATGCTGGGAAATACTTTGTGAAAGCACCACTTGTATCATCCAACCCTGTGCAGTGTTCCTTGTATTTAGGCATGGACATCCCAGCCTCAGTTTGGAGTCTTATTTCACTTTTACAGCACTACAGTTTGGCAGTGCTTCCTATCTCAAGATCCCTGAAATCACATATTTCCTTTGGAATTATGTGGCAAATACTTTATAAATAAGCAGTTATGGAGCCATCAAGCTCCATTGGATTGGGAATAGCAGTTGGCTCATGTCAAATTGATGTACAACTTCCAAGGTGTTTTCTCTTCTGTACCCCAAGGGAGCTGAAGGCTCAAAGCAGCCAAATCCATTGTGAAAATCTTTGTAGCAGAGTTGGTGAAGCTTTGAGTCAAAAGCTCATGGGACTTTACCTTGAAGTTTCCATGTTTTTCTTTCAGTTTTAAGAGCCTTGTGTTAAGTTTTTAAAAAACATGTATGCAAATGCAGCAGTCAGATGATTTAAACGTTGTGGAATTCCTAAAATGTTAGAAACAGCATATCAGTAAGAAACAGTGGGAGAGAAATTATTTGACATAAGGCACAGAGAAGAAATTTGTTGCAAAATAAAATGGCGTAAGACAAATTGTGGCATAAGAAAAGAGTTTTGAGTGCTTTTCTTTGAAAAGTATCATCAACTGAGAAATTAAGAAGGCATTAATTGTGCAGTCTGTGTTTCTGAAATGGGAAATTTAGGATGGTGAGTGGTGGGAGAAGTACAGCAGGAATATTCTAGAGGTTGCAAAGTATCCCAGGGAGAATGAAGAGAGCCTGGAGTGAAAGGTTTTATGCAGGTTCTATAAGACTCACAGGTATTAATGAATAAAAGGTTTTATGCAGGTTCTATAGGACTCACAGGTATTAATGAATAACATATCTAGATGATCTTGTCCTCTTTATTTGCAGCTCTGTATGATTTGATATTCTTTCTCTCTTCTGTGGTGCCCTCTGGATTGGCACCTGCAGGAACCTCCAAGTTCCACCCGAAAAAATATGATGTTGGGAAGAAAATGTCATAATTTACCATACAGAAAAAAACAACCTGGAAGTGAAAGGTGTGGAATTCCAAGTGCCATCACATATCAAATCCAAGCCTTTCCTAATAAATACAATGCTTGTACAGCCTACAGTCTCTTCCTAGGGATTATTTGTAGAGTTTATTGGACATTATGTGGGTAGAGGCTTTTTGTCAGGAACCAAATTATTAATTAACACTAATTTAAAAGGATTTTTCCAGGTACCAGATGGAGAGCATGTGGTTTAAAGTGGGTCCAGAGGGGAGAGGTTCTTCCCATGCTAAAAATTGCAGAAGACCCACTGTGGCTCAGGTTTGGATGTGAATGTGGCTCTTCTGCATCCTGAATGTGCCTAGTTTTGGGCTGTTCCTGGGGAGGTTCTCTTTCCCGGAGCAGAGGAGGAGGTAAATCCAGTTGGTAGCTCAGAACTCCAAAGAATGTTCAGCCAGAGGGGTGGTGTTTCACAGAATCCCAGATCCAAGCATGCCTTTGGCCATGTCTTTGGCCATGTCTTAATTTTCCTTGTGTTTCTAGTGAAATGAAGATGTTTCAGTGCTAAGCAAGAAGGGTTTGTTAGGCCAGGTAGAAATGCCTTCCTGCTTTAGAGCCCAGGCATGGCTTAACTGGGCACTGGTGGCTCTGCAATGTGTGCCCACAGAAAGGCTCTGTGAGAAAGGTGATTTTGGCTGAGCTCACACAGAACGCAGGATAAACCAACTTCAATTTGTCCTGCCTGGTTAGTTCCTGTGAGGTAAATTGCTGCTCTTTGACAGTATTTAGATTTTATTGTGAAATCAATAGTGAAGTGTACATTCTACATTAGCCAAAGCGGCAGGTTTGCTCCTTCTCAGGACCTTAAGTATTATTTTTATTATTATACTTGTTAGAGCATTATTATATTACATTAAATAACATTAGCTAAAATTATAATTACAGTCATTATAGTTCTTATTGTATTAGCTGTTATATTGTGATAATGTGATCATATTACAACATTATCAGTGATGGTGGGAGTGATTAACATGCAGTTCTGTAAATAGGTAAATTTTCTGTACAGCTGAAGCAATGGTAGGAACATGAGGGGATGAAAGACTTTAATCAGAAGGAGTAAAGATCTAAAATTTGCCACCCCTCAGAAATTGAGACACACGGGAAAACAAGACTGAACTCCCTGAAGGTTCTGCTTTTGAGGCCATCAGAAAACAAAGACTGAGGTGCCGAGAGCATCATGTTAAAATTACTCACCCCTTAATTTAGGCCAATTGGCAGGTTTTTCTCTGCAACTTTTGGAGTTATTTTAAGGTAAAGGGGTCCATAGTCACTCCAGGAGAAAATGCTGTCGTTAAAGCTGCAGAGGGCATGAATTTGGACCATGTCTTGTCCTTGGTGTCTTGATACCAAACCAGATGTCCAACAAACCAGTTGTAAGTGCCTGTGCCGACAAGGGCTTGACATATTTTACGTGAGCCCTTCATTGTCCCACTTCAAAATACACAGGACAACAAATATATGAAAGAATTTAAAAGGTCTTGCTAAGCCAACAAAACAAGTGAATTCATGAATTCCATCATCTGTCTCTTCCTGGGTTGTGCTGTGACACCTAATTTTTGGACCATAGCCTTTCACTGACCTAAATGAATGAGCAAAGAATGAAGAGAACAATATTTCATCTTGAGGCTTTTTTATCCTTTCCCAGAAGATACTGCTAGTAGCGTGGAAAAATTTATATTATATCAAAATTGTCTAAAAAGAAATTCCCTCCCCTCAAGCCAGTAGGTATTGTTTTACAGCTGGGAGGCAGAAAACATATTGGTTGAAAGCATTACAATATTTAAAAACCACATGGAGTTGTAAAAATTGGAATGAGTCCTCTAAATCTTCTATAAAATGGTTAATCAGTTGATCCTTAACAACTGCTATGTACAGTACAGAGAGCTTGTAATTCACAAGTGCAGGTTCAAGCAGTGTTCCCCAAGGATGGGGAGAACAGATTGGAACACTGAAAAGAAAGGGGAAGGAGACAGAAGGAAAAGGAAGAATTAAATAAAAAGGTCAAATTCTTCATTTTGTGTTTTCCCAACTATTGTTCCCTGTCTCTTAACCCTGAAAAAAATTGTGTATTTTCTCACTCCCGATGGAAACAGGGAAAAAATCAGCTGCAATATATTTTTGAATGCTAATTACTAAACTTGCTAGTTTTTTCATCTCTTCTAAGAAATCAGCTGTATTTTGCAAAATTTAAAGTCAAAGGCTCGCTCGCAGTGAGAGAAAGGGAAGATATATTTATATTTCTTTTCCCTTTTAATGACAGTCTAACAATAGTCACCCAACTCACCAGTGCATTCCAAAAATTTCACGCTGTCATCATAAAAATCTGACTGTAGCAGAATCTGTCTGGCACCAGACACAGCCCTAATGACCCCAAACTCACACACGATCCCTGGTGATCAGAAGAAGAAAAATACGGGAAAAATAGAGAAATATGTAAACTGCTTAAGTGACAGAAAAATATTCTCCTGAGAATGTCACTCATTTCTTTTTCTGTCTTTCACAACTGTCAGAGGTACCAGGTCTCTGAACTTGTCTTTTGTGTTGTTTAACAGGAAGCAAAGGAGAATTGGCTGCACTTGGAAAGTAAAATCAGTTCTCCTATTTCCACTATTTAAACGGGAATCCCGGCATAATCCTTCCCACGTTTATAAATGTTGGGAGTGAGGACTTTCTCTCATCAGAGTTCTCTTTCTGAGGGTTCATTTAGCAAAAAAATTTTATGTTGCAACATAAACCAATAAATAAGGTTTTGCATGAAGGTAGAAATCATTGAATGAGAGATGCCTTTAAAAAGTAGAAGAATGTGCTTTTCCCTTTTCTGTGTGTGTGTCTTATACAAAATGGATGGATTTTAATTCTGATTCCCTGCTATAAATTAAGTAGGGAGGAATTTACAAGATTCTTTGAAAGTTCAAAAGCATTCCAGAGAAATTATGCTAAAGAAACAAAGAATTTAGTAGAGTTTGAGATATTTTTGCCATATTGTGTGACATTTGATGTTTTTAACTCCAGCCTTTGAAATCAGCCTGAGAGTGGAGACTTCCTTCTGTCTCTCTCGACTGTAGAGATAAGACTGAAAATATGAATGGTAAATGTGCTGACCCCAAAAGCAATGAGAAATATCAGTTTAGTGTTGCTTTGAATAAATTACTGGCACTTTAAAGCCATTTGGTGTTTAACTCATTATGGTTTTTAATGTTAGCAGGGAGCAGGAGAGGTCTTTCTGTGCTCTGCTACAACAATGTGTTTGCCACATTGTCATGAACCCATTGATGTCCCTGTGACTTGGGTCTCTCTCCTTTTTGGGTTGGGCTCTGAGTACCATGAGGAGCATTTTCTTTTAGGTTCTCCTCTTCCTCTCATGGGAACCCTTGAGGAAACATTTCCTCCAGGATAATGGCTTTTATGGAGTTCTTTTGAGGTGAACAAAGGCAAAATTCCTTACAAATGGCATGGATTGACCAATATCATTGAATTCCAGAATGATTTGGGTCAGAAGGGACCTTAAAGCCCATCCCATCCCATCATCCACCAGCCCAAGTTGCTCCAAGCCCCGTCCAACCTAGCCTTGGACACTTCCAGGGATCCAGAGGCAGCCACAGCTTCTCTGCCCAACCTGTGCCAGGGTCTGCCCACACTCCCAGCCAGCAATTCCTTCCCAATATCCCATCTAAACCTACTCTCTTTTAGCTTAATATATAACTTTTCTATTACTAAAATTGTACAAAAGACCCCTAGGATCCAAAATCTAAGGAGAAAGTCACAATTCAGACAAGCAGAGATCCTGTATTTAGGGCAACAAAAAAATATCCCTCATCTCAATATGGTTATGTCCTTGTAAGGCTTGGAAATAGCAACACTGGGGGATTTTTTAATCTGTGTGAGCAGAAGATGGACAATAGTCCACCAGGAAAAGACTTTATTTCAGTTGCTGATCCTTAAGGAAGATTTTTATCTTAGTCTGCAATAAAAGAAGGATAAAAAAGAGGGAAAATTGTTGGCTCAATACGGTGCTAAGCTGTATTTCAGCCAGAAGGTGTGTTCCCAGGAAAAAAGTGATTTCTTCCCATGTAAATGGATATCTCAGCATATCAGGAGCCTGGAGAATGAGAAATTCTGATGTATAAAAACTTAATTAAAGTTATCAGAAATCCGTGGAAGTGTCCAAGGCCAGGTTGGACAGGGCTTGGAGCAACCTGGGCTAGTGGAAGGTGTCCCTACCCATGGCAGGGGGTGGGAACAAGATGAGCTTTAATGTCCCTTCCAACCCAAATCAGTGTGTGATTCCATGACCTCCTGTACTCAAAGTGTGCTGAGATGCACGTTGACATGGGTGAGTCCATTCCCTCTGCTCAAACTGTGCACATCCTCATGTTTAGTTGGAAGTTTATAGGCCTTTGTCCACATCACTGTAATATTTAATGCCTTGCAAATATCAACAAATGAAGCTTAACAACATCCTGAGAGGCATTGTCAGGAAAGCATCATCTAAATACTTTAATCTCTCTTCTTGCAGTAGAACTTTCACTTCCCTTACACACATCCTTTATGTTTGTTGAACTTGTATTTATGGGACTAAGTTTTCTCAAACCCAAACAAAACAGTAATTTATCTACTTTATTTCTTTCAAAATGGTGTTCTTAAAGTACATCTTGCAGATAGATTATCTGTCCCTCACAGCAAAGCCTCACAATGGGAGTCTAATAATTGCTCTTTTTCTAATTTCACTAAATGAGTTATAATTATTTTACGTCTGTTTTATGGTTACGGAATAGTATTAACCTAAGCTCTAATTATAATATAGCTTTCAAAGAAATGTATGGACACTAAATTGATGGACTGCCAGCTTATGTAGGAACATCACATAAAGCAGATATACAGCTAATAGTTTAAGGCATGGCATGTTAAAATTCAGGGGCACAACTTGTTCATGAATAAGTATCAGGGTGTAAATTCATTGACTATCTGTTTTAGGAGATCAGACAGAGATTAATACTTGTCAGAAGGAAAGTACAGTTAAAGTTCAGTGTTACTTACACCAGCATGGTTGGGAGACTCCACCAGAGCCTGAAAGTCAGGTTAGTCAACACTGTAATGGTAATGATGGATATGATGTCTGTGTTCTTCTGGTTTGTCTGTCTCGGAGCATTAGGGATGACACTGCCACAAATAAGCCCTTTGTTTTTCGTGTCTAAAGTAATTCTTGACCAAATGTCTTGCAATTCTCTCATTGTCAGATATGGTTGAAGGTCAAAATATGAATATCTTGGGTATTTCTCATCCATTCACTGAGCAGGTCAGCAAAGAGCTGTTCTTTGGCCCTAAACTCTTGGAAATGAACCTCAGTGTGGTTTGGCCTTTGGAATGAGAGGCTGCATTGGACATTACTGATCTTTTGCTGGTCATCCAGACCATCTGCTGGAGTCACCGCCCCTGGAAGTGTTCAAAACACCAGTGGATGTGGCACTTCATGGCGTGGTATAGTGGGCATGGTGGCGTTCGGCCAAAGGTTGGACTTAATGGCCCTGGAGGTCTTAATGATTCTCTGATTCTACCTTAACACAGCAAACAGAACAATACCTGAGCAACTCCTGCCTCCCCAGCCAAGCACAGCAGAAATAATCAACAATTTCCTCCCTAAAGGTGATCCTTCTCATTTAGAGCCCCTGGATGCA
Organism: Acropternis orthonyx; assembly: GCA_035583155.1. Classification (NCBI taxonomy): domain Eukaryota; kingdom Metazoa; phylum Chordata; class Aves; order Passeriformes; family Rhinocryptidae; genus Acropternis; species Acropternis orthonyx. The sequence continues at coordinate 2,374,078 of JAWWEU010000163.1, forward strand.
TCTGACTCCTATTCAGTCCACATTTAGGTTTGAGGAGGCGGGTGCAGAGTTGTAGTTGAAAAACCCTGCTTGAATGAGCTTCAGACTAAACAAATTAGATGTGTAAAACACACCTGGCTCTTATCTCACTAACAGCTCAACCTTGGACCATGAGAACTAAATAAAACCTACCAGCCACTTCCTGACCACTATGTCAGACTTCCCCTGAAGTTTATTTTTTAAGCTTCAGTGCCTGTTTCATAATTACTTAAAGGTCCATGGATTCATTCTGTTGTATGAAATTGGATATAAATTGTTTACCAGACTTAAGGGGGCAAAGAGATTATGCACTTTCTTATTTTTAATATTTCTCTCCCCTATCTGCTGTGACTGGACAGAAACTTCAAGCAACAGTTCTTGGAAAACATATGGAGACCAGCCTGGGAATTTTGAAAGGTAAGGGACCAGCCCCGATGCCAGGATGTCTGGCTGCTGCTTCTGCTGAGCAGCTCTCCATCCTTCATATCTAGAAATTATTCTATTGTACCCATTTTCAGTTCAGTTTAGCTTGGCAATATATCCTTGTTTCTAAAGGTGTCCACACTTGTTTGACTAGAGAAAATATTTACTTTTCTAAAGGGCAGCTTAACCTTTGTTTAAATTTGAGGTGAGCAAAAGGGCACTGTAATTATCTGCTGTATTATTTGTGTCACATCTGAGTTACTATGAAGGCTGGACATGCATTGCCCTTTATTAGGAAACTGCTTAACAAAAACCAATATAACCACAGGTTTTGCATCCAGCAAATATTTTATTGAACCAAAGGCTTGAACAGGAAACTTGGACTCTGAGAACATTCAAGTAGCAGAAAGCTTTCCCAGGCGATGGGATAGAGATGGGTGGTGTGTTATGGCAGCTGTAGCCGTAATAAATTTATTTTATATTTAATATCTTGCAGGCAGGTAAAGGGGAAATGTGAGTACAGTGCTTCCTGAAACAGAGCTTCAGAGTGGAGAAATTCCTGTAGTGATGGAGATTTTAAAGCAAAGATGGATTCATGGGAACATGTCACTGCTTTTACTTGCAAAGGCTTACTTTCCAAAATGTTCCCAAAACAGAACTTCTCATAATTTAGAGAAGGAAGGAAGAATAAATATGCAATATGGCTGTAAGTTATAACTGGAATTTACACGGGGTATTTCAATCACATTTACAGGTAGGAGCAACCTGTGCCAGAGGTTCACCACCCTCACAGGGAACAATTTCTTCCTAATATCCCATCTACACCCACTCTCTTTCACTTTAAAACCATTCCCACCCTGTCCTATCACTCCATGACCTTGTAAAAAGTCTCTCTCCTGTTTTGTGAGATGTTACATTGCATAAATAAAGCTGCTGCCTCCACCTTGATGTGAAGTTGTGATCAGTGAATAATGAATTGCTAATCTCTTTTGAGACAAAGACATCAATGCCTTTGCCACAGAAATTGGCTTTTAAATAAAGCAAACAAACATTTAACTACCCTTAGATTGGTGTGTGTGGTTAAAGACTGAGAAAGTTTCACCTGCTAGTGCTCTCATACAGGGAAAATGAGCATCAAAGAAATCTTCAGGAGCAGAAGCCCCACTGGGAATTTATATGGATGCACAAATAGCACAGGATTCAACATTCAATCGAACAAGTTGCATTGTGAGAAGGTAAGGAAATTGTTTAAATAGATAAAAGGTATTGCCAAAGAAAGAATAGCATCCTTTTTTCAGGATGGGAGTCTTGTTTGTGTCAGTAACTGCTGCTGCTCTCCTGCAGAGATGGATGCAGATGCAACTGGGATTATTTCAGCTCCAGGCTGTGGAAAATGGGACAGAGAATATGATATCCAACCAGATAAGGAAAGAAACTGGAATTTGGTCAAGGCAGGGACGAGACTCCTCTGTCCCATCTAATCTTGGGTGACAGGTGACCTGCCCCTCCCGACAGAAATCTGTGTCCCCAGCAGGAGCCCAGCTGCTCCAGTACTCCAGAGATGCTCTGAAGAGCAGAGCGTGTGGAGAGATGCAGCTCTAATTCCGAGTCAAGAAACTTTGCATGAATTTGTTCCTTGGAAAATATCCCAGGAGCAGCTTATTGGGATCGACTGTGTGTAAATAATCAGCACCTCCCAAGTTATTCCCATGACAAAGAGCAGTGGTAAGGGTCACTGCTTCCTCCCATCACTCAGGGTTTTACATTTGCATGGCCAAGTAGGAATATATATGGATCTGAAGGAGCTTGATACATGGGATACTCAGAGCATATTTTTTTGTATTTGTGTATTTATGGTCACTCACTAAAGGAGCAGTGACCCTTTGATGGATCAATATAAAGTACTTCAGATGCAGCAGCATGAGGAAAATGACTTTGGCAGCAAATCCACTTGTTAGTGCAAATAGAAGAAACAAGAGGCCTTCAGCTTAAAAATCTGTCCTAAAAACCAGCCTGGCCACCAAAGTACACCCCTGTATTGAGTCAAGCTCACTGCTATATCGAGTCAGCCCTATCTTCCCCGTAAACACAGGTTTTTTTTGTCTTTCACTCCACGAGTTCCTTTTAACAACATCCACTTAAAAACATCAAAGAGGAGACGGAGGTGGCGGGAGACGGCCAGCACTGGATTGCATAGACCTCTAAGGGTCAGGTGAGAGTATTGCTCCACGGAAAGCTGATGTGAGCAAAGGGAAGCAGAGAGACCCGTGTGTGTGACCTCACAGTGGGGTGTGAGCTCAGCAAAGGTTTGCCTGGCAAAGATCCACCTTAGGGAAGCACCGCAGCTTTGTAGTTCCGCGGATAATGTGACAAGGGCTCAGCTGGAAAGGATGCCATTTCTCCTCCTTGCTGAGGATAAAGTCAGATTCCTAAAAACACCAAAGGCTTTGCAAACATTTCCGCTTGTGTTTCCCAAAGAACTGCCCGCCAGACACAAGTGTGGGATCAGGAGTCACCTGGTGAAAGTCCGTGGGTGTGTTGTTAACCCTCAGAGCGCCTTTGGGTAAGTGTCAATCTTCCAGCAGCACCACTTTGCCAGGAAATCATAATTTATGGAGGTCAGCGGGTTAATGGGCTGGACTACGTGCTACCAATTGGTGGGCATAAAATACATTTAGTCCTGTGATAAACCTAAAAGGTTTTCAATAGAGGGAGGCTCGAGGTAAAACCTGTGATGAGTCGTCTTATTATTTTTCTCCCAGAGCATTCATGTCTTTCAAAGCTGAAGGAAAAAGAAAGTTGATGTTCAAAATAATAATTAAAAGAAAAAAAACTGGGTAGCCATTATGTTGCAGATGTGCCTTTTATAGTTTAATATTTTTTGTGTGAAAGAGCAGTTGGGATTCTGAGCAGATATGATGTAGAGCAATTTAAAATTAATAGAGCACTTCAAATTTTTAGGAGCACTTTAAGTTAGAAGTGATCTTAGTTTTGGGCAGGCTCAGTGTAGGAAGATGTAAAATTATGAAAGTGTTCCAGATATACAAGAACATATTGGTACAAAGACAAACACTGATTCAACAGATTAGGACAAAGCAGATTATTAAAAAATGCAGCAAAACCAAAATTCAAACAACAAAGTTTGTCTTACTATGTTCCTTCAGCTTATTTATTCAGCTTCCATTATTGTATTATTTTAAATACCCTGTGCAAGATGGAATAAAATTCTCAGAGAATATTGAGAATAAATATTAGTGAAAATGCAGAAATCCTGCTCTTGCCTGTGTGTCCTCCTGTGGCCTGATCATCCTTCCCAGGGGCGCACAGGTCAGCACACAGGAGGAATCCACCAGCCCCTGCCCATCTTTCCAAGGTGGAAGAACAGGGTGGTGCAGGAGACAAGCTCATTATTGAGTCTCTCCAAGGCCAGGACTGGGCTAATAAATTCTCTTTTAAAGTAAGTGAATGCTTGTGCTGCCCCAAGGCCGCCCCTCAGCCCTGCACTACATTTTCTGGGTGCTGTAAAACTGCCCCATTTTTTAACTCAGCACAGGTATTTTTTGGTACTGGGTCATGTTGGACTAAACTCTCTGTTTGCTGTTTGGTTTGTTGGTTTGGGTTTCTGTTTGTTTGTTGTAAAACTACCCTTGTACCTTCCTCAGCCTCATCCATACAGTTGGAAACAAATGGAATGAGTGGATATTTGAACGTCAGAAAAGGTGTAGATGTGGTGCTTAGGGTTAGTGGTGGGCTTGGCAGTGCTGGGTCAACAGTTGGACTCGAGGATCTTAGAGGGCTTTTCCAGACTTCCCAATTCTATGATTTTATGGTTCTATATAGGATTGCTCAGTTTGCCAGAGTGTGGTGTGACATGTGTGACCCTTCCCTGGAGGACCCTGTGTTGTGACAGAGCGGGGGACAAAGGAAGTCTCTGGATCGGGGAGTGCCTGTTGGGGAGCAGGGCAGAAGATGCCCATGTGGACAAGATAAAAACTTTACCACCAGACTCAACTCCTGGGTTTAAAGCACGTTCATGCAGCATTTGATTAAATCTGAATTGCCATTTGCATTAATCCCATTACCAGCTCCTGTGTCCAGATCAGTTATTTCAGGACCAATATCCATTACAGTCCTCCCCAAACCCTGGAGCATCCATCACCTGTTCTGCACTTGGGGCTGGAGCTGCAGATCAGGTGTAAAAGGCAGGGAGGATGTCCCAGATAGGAATAGTCTGTGAGAGAGAAATCACTGACCCTGCTGAAAGAATAAGAATAGTCTGGAGGGGGAGAGAGGAAATCTGTTATTTTTCCCTGGGAAAACATCAAAAGCATCTTCAGTTTTGTAAAAAGTGGGTGCTCTGTTAAACAGGGCTAATTTTTCCCTAATCCTCTCTTTACTACATAGCTAGCATAAAAACCTGACCCTAATTTCTGGTGCACTGATACAAAACAAATTACAGTATTAGTGTCCATATATATCTATAAGAATAACTTGAATGGGTTTGAAGCACTCCTCCACCAGCCAGAGCACAGAATAAATACCTGGATACATTGATTTTAGGCACTTTAGGCTTTTTATTGCATTGGAAAGATCAAGTAACTGTGACTATGGCACCCCAAATAAGTTCTTTGCTGTGAGTGATTTAGTATGTAACCAAACATTTCGTCACTCTCCAGAAAGTAAACATAATGTATTATGTGTGTCTTTAATGCCTGGTAAATGGTATTTTTATATTGATTTCCATAGTTTGCTATTTTGACATATACTTTTTGTATTATTAAGTGATGTGTTTTTGTGATAGTGCAGAGATGGTTGTAGCCCATTGGATAAGGCTTGTTGCAAGCATGAGAGTGAAAAATGGGATCCCTCCCTCAAAGCCCTGTCCCCTCTCCATTTATTACAATGTCAGAGTGTTTTTCCATGTCTGGCTGTACACACAGACACTTGTGTCAACCTCCCTGAGTGTTTTAATAGGGCTACACCCAACAATGTCTTATAGCATAAAACATATTTATATTTAATAGGGAATATAGTTTGCTTTTTATTTATTTTTTTTAAGCTACCCCCTATATTTCTGCATACGTGGTATGATTTTATGAGCTGAAATTTGAAGAAAATCTCTATGAAATTACAAAGAAATTGTCCCAAAGTGTTTCATTCATATAATTTTACATGTATTTTCTATATATATATATGAGATAATTTTACATGTGTTATATCTATACGAGATATAATTTTACATGTACTATATTTATAAGTATGAGATATAATTTTGCATGTGCACACTTTATTTTTCTAATTTACACTAAAAATAACAAAAATATTTCAAAGCTGGTGCACTCTGTTTTATAGTTAAAATGAAGGATGAGACCAGAGGTTCTCTCCTCCTCTGAACTGGGAAGTACCTTGATAATCCAACTTTATGCAAATAATGTGTTCCTCGTTCCAGACCTTGAAATGCCTGATTTTTCCCTATTTCATATATTCCAATGGTAAAACCTCCGTGAAAAACCTGAAACCAAGATCTGACTTTACGTGTGAGTTACAACCAGTCACTTTTCATCCCTCACTGGGGACAGTGGGAGATCCAAAGGAGTTTAAAAAAACTAGTAATTATTCCATGCGTCCCTTGCCTCGTGCCATCCATTTCCTTATGTAAAGGCATTTAATTGTGGGGGCTTGGAGCACTAAATTCTAAATGAAGGAGGGGAAATAATCCAACGGCGAGGACGCCTCCCTTTGCGTGATAACACCCTGGGCCCGGACCAAGGTACGCTGAAATGAGGATTAACTGACAACAGCAAAGGCTAATTTACAGAAACCACACGAGGAGTTCCTGAGCACAGCCCAGATAACCAAAATATTATCGCCCTTGTTTACAGCGAAGTCGGTCAGTTTATTACTTGGAGCGCTTCATTATGTATAAAAGATGCCAGTGATAGTCTCCCAGTCAAAATAAACAGGCATAAAGTGTTCCACATATACAGTTTGGAGAGAACAGTTACTTTGCTATTTATTTAATAATTGACCATAAATGGAGTCAAAGTGCAAAGGGAAAAAAAAACCCTAAAAAAAGCAGCACACTAAGGGCTTTTTGAAAGATTGATAAATAATGTGGAATCTCAATTAGGCTTTAGAAGGAATGCAGATATTAAAAATTTGGTCAAGAATCTAATTAGCTGGAGGTAATTAAACAGTCTCACACGGGGTCATTAATCTTTTCCACAGACCTTTGATGTTTTGCACACTGTCTTCTAGTCATTAATAAAATTCATAACACTCCTCTTTGTGGTGTTTTATCATCGTGTTTTTCTCTGTAAGAGCATAGAGCAAGTGTCATTGTATCACAAGGGCCTTACTTTAGTTAATTCCTTTTTTTCTGCTCGTTAGACTTAACTCTTTCTTGAACCAAACCACACCGATTTATAACAGAAGTTTTAAGGACAGGTTTTAAATCCCTGATTTGCTCTTCCCAGCAGCTTTCAAAGCCTGTGTGTGTTAAATAAACCGAGTGATGCATCTGGTCAAACAACAAACTTTGCTTTCAAATCTACTTCATCCATTCAGTGCTTAATTTTGCACCCTGGTTTATATATTATTCATATGAATGGTAGGAAAATGATTTTATTTTCCTTTTCTTCCTCTACCTTTGGTTTCTCTTGATCCAAGTCCCTCGGAGGCATAACCTGTAGCATGCGGTTAATTTTAGTGGCATAACCGGGGAGCTCTTGAGGACGGGGCTGTGATAAAAGTGAGGAATAATTATGAAAAAGAACTAAGTAAAATGGAAATTTGTTGAACGTGACTGATTTTATGTACAGTCTCAGTACAGTACTTCAATAATGCATTATCCTGACAGATTTCAAAGACAAACTGTGCTCAAGAATAGCTGAATTTAAAAGGCAAGAAAGCTACAAAGGGTGCCTTTGGAAGATGTAAAGATATGATTTCTATTACAAATATTAATATACATACATATATAACTCGTGTGTGTTGGATATTTAGGGCTGTTTGTATTACAAACCCTGCATTTATGAGCTGTTATGTAGAGTTGTGTGAGTAAGTATAAATAGAGAGAGATATAAAGGGATTGACAATGAAATGTTTGTGTCTATACGACGACATTTCACATTTTGGGGGAATTTATTTCTGAAACAGACAAATCCATTGTTTTGTATAGATTTTATGTTTCAGTCAGAGCTGTTCCAGGCATTTGTTTGTGGCGAGAACGTTTTGAGGTGTTGCAGGACGTAGATACTGAGTTAATGCTTCGCAAGGCTTCAGGTGAAAGAGCCTGATGCAAGGCTGCTCTGCAATATCTGCTGTGACAAGCTTAAAAATGAGCACCTTCCCTTTATTTACAGCAACTGGAGATGTGCAAAATGGTCTTTAAATGCTGCAATAAATGGCAACAATCACGGGCATTGATGGGGATCAGTTTTGTGTTTTTATGACTGACTCGCCCAGCTGAAATGTAGCAGATTCGTGTCTAAAAAATGGATGATTTATGGTGTATTCTAAAAAGAAATCACACTTGATACCATTTGAAGAGTAAGAGGGATTAATGAGAGTCAGGGATGAAAATATCCAGGAGGATATAGTCATCCAGAGCAATCATATTCCGAACCTGTGAAGGGTTGTTCTGCTCGTCTTGTATGTTCTGCTCTCGCATATTTGCCTGATAAGTCTCTGTCACTACTTGTAGCTGCTACTTTTTGCAGCATCTCCTGTTAAGCTCATATCCAAAATGCAGCATAAAGCCTGCACAGACCAGAAGAAAAAAAAAAAAAAAAGAAAATGAAAATAAAGATAGGATGCACAGCTACAAGGCTTCAGGTGAAAAAAAAAATACAGCTTCTTTCTCGATTGAATTTTAAATATAAAATTTTATGTGTCATTTTCTCAGAGGAAGGAAGTGATTGCAGTTATTTTATTTCCACATTACTGAGCAAAAATGTTTTCCTCTAAAAATATCAACCCAACTGCAGAATATTTTGCAGAGTGATCCACTTAAAAGTGAGTGGGAGACGGCCAGCAAGGATTGTTCTCTTTTGTGTTTACTTGTAATTTATAAACAAGTTCTGGCAGTCTTTTTTCCTTCTGGAAAAAAAAAAAAAAAGAAACAAAACCCGAGGAAGGCAATTTTTCCACTTTTTGTTTAGATGGGAAAATTGTTTCTTTTCTATTTAAGACTATTATTATGGCTGGAAAAGTGAGTGTTAGCTTTAAAGCATGAAATGATAGAAACTAAGCAGTTGCTAAGAGAAAGTCCTGCTAAAACTGCATTTTTTTTCCTCTCTCTTTCTTTTTTTTTTTCTCCTTAATGCTCATGCATTTTCAGTGACTAATTAACTTTTCAACAAGGACTTCATCTTTAGTGATTTGACCTAGCTTTGTGTTACAACGTGAGCCACCCAGTAACCTCAGGAGTTCCACCAGGAAAACAAAGGACGGACGATGAAGTCCCTTTTACTTCCAAAATAAACACAGAATAAACTCCCACAACAAGCAAACAGCACCGAGCCACTTCGAAGGTCATTAAAGTTCTGCTTTTAACATGGGAAATACACTAAAACAGCCTTAAAAAGGGGTTCTTTTAATGATAAATTTTAAGTAAATTGCAGCTGTCACCTTGTGACCTTTCTCAAAGTGATGGTAATGAGATCCATAGGTGATTTAAACTACTTAATAATAATGAGATTGGTAGAGGGAACGCTCAGATTGGCAACAATTTGATAATTGTGTGAGCAGGAAGAACTAGCCCTCCCTGGTGGTTTGAAAACATAGCTGAGATTTGAGAAGCCTTGCAGAGCTCTTATTTAATCTGAGCAATTCTATAATGATGTGAAAAGGTAAGTGTTTTTGATTTAGTGATGTCTATATTTCAAGAGACAAGATGTTGATGATAAAGGCAAAAAAAAAAAAAGATGAATGGCTGGTTTCTGGAGACATCTTTTGGCTTAATATCTAACACCACGTATGTCTGTGTGCATTTCTCTCGGTTTTCCCACTAGTAAAATAGAATACTAATTAGATTTTGATTACAGGCAGTTTTGAAAGTGTGGAAGGCACATTCACATTTTTCTATTAAATTCCAAAGTAGTAGCTGGACACAAACCTTTGAATTTGTTGTGCTATCAGGGCTGGAAAGAAACCATGGACATGCTACTTAAAAACAGAGTATATATTTTTTTTCTCTGTGATTAGAATTCCTGTGAAACTCCTGCTGAACCCAGTGAAATTCTTCTATGGAAAACTGATATTTCTTCTTAGGAAAACTGGTGATTTTTTGCATGTTTGTTGCTTAAAGTTAAAGGATAAAATTCTTTGCTACAGGTACCACAGAGTTTGAACTTTGTGTTCCAAGTCACTGGGGTTTACACAGGTAAAGAATTGTAAAAATCAGTGTTAAAACGTGAAATACAAACCAGAAGTGACCAGGGGTGAACACAAGTTTCAGTGGCTGAATTCAGTACCTGAGTGACGATGATGAGCTTGACCCTCTCCAGTCACCTGGGCCACCCCATTTCTGCCCTACAGGGGGACCAGGAGGGATGGTGAGACCCCAATGAGTCCTCATCATGTGGTGACCAGAAAATGTGATTGAATTTTGGCCATGTGGAATGAGAAATACACAAATATAGATAAATACATAAATATAGATAAATATATAAAATTCCCAAGCATAGATGTAATTTTTTTCATATTTAAAATCCATTTTAGATACCGTGCTTCAACTTCAAACTAGTTTTGGGGTGTAAAGAAATGTAATCTCAAGAGAAGTGCTGCTGGATTTACATTTCTCAGGGGGAAATCTATCAGTTTAGAAAGCAGCCCAAAATCCTGAAAGCATTTATTTTGTATACATGGGTTATATTAGATATCTTTTAACTTTAGGGAGAATTGCTGAAATAAAAAAAATAATTGAGGAGCCGTTCGGGTGACTGCGATAAATTTATAGAAATGTGATAATTTTATAATAATATAAAAATGTGTAAGAAAATCTGTGCTATGGCTGAAAAGAATAATTAGCCAGTGGATGACATAATAGGAGCTTCATGTAACACTGAATTTTAAAGAAATACATTGTCTGGCTAATTTAGATCTGAGCCAGATCTCACTTTAAAACAAGAAAGCAATTCCTCAGTAAGGGGAGTTAAAACCCTTCAGTGCAAAGTTTCCCCATGAAGTCTATAAATGTCTATTAGGGTGTCCATTAGATCGAATCCAATATTTCCTTTCACTCATTTGAGCCTTCCCCGGGCCTGAGTTCTGGGAAGTTTTATGTATCCCTGCATGGAAGCTCTGCTTGGAAAAATGAGAGGACAGAGGTGTAAATCTTTGGAGGTTCAATGCCACCTCACAGCTTCCCAGTTAAGAGTAAGGTCATCCCAATCCCAACTGGGCAGGGAGGAAATGTGGGGCTCTGGAGCCATTGTATCATTTCCTCTTGCGTTTCCTCTCGGCTCCTTCTGCCAGAAAATGGCTAATAATGGGCTATTTGCATAGGGCAGGAGCAGAAGGCAGGCTAGAGATGGGCTTTAATGCTGAATTTCCTTGCTAAATGTAGTTATAAAAACTGGACTAAAGAGGGCAGGAGATACTCTAGTTAAAAAAGAAACGCAGGCAAGCAGACAGTGAAACTCTATGGGGAAACAATAATATATATTTCAGTATATAATAAAGTGATTTATTTTCAATAAAATCTGTAAAACTGCTTTAGTTACTTTGACACCTTGATTAACTGGAGTTTCAAAGGTATTTGTGTGTGTGTGAACCTTCTTCATCCCAATAGTTCCGTATACTTTATTGCATCTGCTGTTGAATATGTATGTTTTAAAAGCATTTGCTACACTGTAGTTTTACTGGATGTCAGGGACAAAATAGATTAATATTAGACCTCAGCCAGAAAGCATTTCTGTGGCAGCACATGAAATGTAGCACTTCACTGCTGCCTTATTCCTGGGGATGCTTTATCCAGAGCTCTGGGCTCCGGGATAGATTTATTTCCTCTAAAATCACTGATTACCATTCTAAAACCCGAAAAACTTGAGGAAACTTCAGAGCTACTGGCTGTACCGGGAATAAAAGGATTAGGAAAAGCAGGATGCATTGTGTGGGTACGGTCAGAGCGATCTTCCTATGGGTTGTACATTAGAGAGTGTAAAACTTTAGCCCTTGTCTCCCGCACCCCACAAAGCGGCACAGCGCTGATAAAGAGGGTTTGCTGCGCCCTCCAAAGGTCCCAGAGCTTTTTCCCAAAGCCTCTCCGGGGGATTTCGGTGCACATTTCCTCACCCCCGAAGGATGGAGGGTCACCAGCAGCAAATACTTTCTCTTACACACTCGAGCACAGTGGGGGAAAATTGACATCAGGAGGAAATCCTAGCAATGAGAAGAGCCTGGAGCTCGGGGAGGGTGGAGGGGGCTGCGGGAAATGGCTTTCTCCTGCTTTCTCCCCTGCCAGGGGGTAGCCCAGCCGCGGATCTTCTTCCATGCAGGAGCATCCTTGGCTTCAGCTGTGTGCAAATGATGTATTCCAGGGATATGGGAGATACAGGAATCGCCCTGTCAGGGTGGGTTTTCCCTGCTCTTTTGGTGCCGTTCCCTCTATACCAGCACAAGGATGTAAAGAGCAGAGGATCCCAGAGCGATTTGGGTGGGAAGGGACCTCAAAGCCCCTCCAGTCCCACCCCCTGCCATGGGCAGGGACACCTCCCACCAGCCCAGGGTGCTCCAAGCCCCGTCCAACCTGCCCT
>JAWWEU010000163.1:2386918-2399064 GCA_035583155.1 Acropternis orthonyx
TCCATCCCTGCCCTCTGGCAGTGGGAAGCCATTCCCTGTGTCCTGTCCCTCCATGCCTTGTCCCCAGTCCCTCTCCACCTCTCCTTGAGCCCCTTTAGGCCCTGGAAGGGGCTCTTGGGTCTCCCTGGATCCTTCCCTTCTCCAGGCTGGACAATCCCTGTCCTTTTGGGAAGGATTGCTCTGGCTGGCTTGAGGGCAACTCAGCCATGTCAAGACCCCACCAGAAGCTGTGTCTCCTGATTCCTGTGCTTAAATAGCATGGAATCTTTCCAGGAATTTTCTGGTGCTGGATATGAACAACTAACACACCAGCATGAATTTGATTTCTACTGCTAAATACAATTCTAGTTTGATTTATTTTGTCCACCTCTTTGTTTATGCATTTGACTATATTTTACTGGGAAAAAGAAATAAGAGGGTGTATTTATTTTTTTTTTAATCTACTTAAATTTTACATGTTATATCCATATAAATAATTAAAATTTTAACAAAACACACAGTAAGTTTTAATAAAGATTGTGTTTTTATTTTATTTTTTCAAAAAGAACCAGGATTTATTTTAAAGTGATTCAAAACCCAACACCTTGAAGAATGTGGAAAACTTGCTGTGTTGTGTATATTGACAACCTCAGTGTTTTGCTTCTGCTTGAAAATCCCACAAGTTTGTTGGTGTTCCTGGTGAAGTGTTTCCAGTGTGTTCATCTCAGACAGCATTAACAAGGAATAAACAAGACTTCAAGGAAGGTTTAGAGAAACATCAGTATTTATGTGTTCAGAGTCAATTTTAAGTAAAGGTCCTCTTTTCAGGATATCAGGCCAGAAAATCAGAACCACAAGTTTGCTTCAAAATCCATATTTAACAGTACTTTTTGTATTATTCTTCAAACTTTTTGAGTTATTTCAGCACTGACATGTCAGTCCAGCAATGAATTGAACAGTAAAAGCCACACTCTGAATACAGAAAGATTAGAAACTTGTCTGGGGAAGAAAGTCCAAGAGAAAACAAAGGTTGCATGATTCCTTGGGAAAACACTCCAGTTTCATGTCATGTGTTAAATGTTATAAACCTTACTATGTTGCTCCTGGTTGGAACTTCATGTGCTCCACAACACCCTTGTTAATGTATCAGCACTAGAGCTGGGAGGGGAAGCACACCAAGACTTTGCAGACAACTATGAATAAAAAGGAACATCAATAACTTCTAGGATTTTTTCCAGGGCTGAGGATAATTTACTCCACAGAATTAAGGTTTTTTCTTATTTTCTTTTTAAGATGTCTGAATGCTAAAATGAAAAGTATGCAAAATTATTCCAGTTTCAGATGTAAATTCTGCTGCCAGAAGGATGGGTGATGTGTGTAATGGAAGAATTAGGTCTCAGACTAAAGCAGATTCTGGTAAATCATGAAATATGTGAGGAGGCCGTGGCCAATCCTGGATTTTCTGAAATGAATATAAATGTGATGAGAATCTGATGGTGCAACAATTTCTGCCCCTAAAGGTGTGATTTTCCACGTGCAGACAATTCTCAGCAGCATGGAAACACGTGAGCTTCAGACTCAGTATTGGTCAGAGGTGTCCACATTCACTTCTGCAGGAGTTTTACTCTTCGGACAGTATTCTTTGTGTCCAACCCTGTCCCAGGGATTTAACCCTGCAGGGATTTAACAGCCCCATGGATGTGGCACTTGGGGACAAGGCTCTGTGGAGGCCTTGGCAGTGCTGGGGGAATGGTTGGACCTGATGATAAACCTTAATAACTTTTCCAGGTTCTCAGGCTGTGCCCAACATCAGGAAGTCACTGCCCAGCACCTGAATGATATGCAGAAGGCATATAATTCCCCATTTGCTCCAGGGAAATAGGAACTAGGAAGTTTTTTTAGCTTTTATAGCGAAATACAGTAAAGCCCAAGCTACTTTTACCATTGAGTAAATTCATTTTGTCTGTGTTTATATCGATGACATGTATATATATATACACACAGATATGTACAGAATCTAACTCTGAACTTCCCGTCAGTTGCTTTTCCCCCAGGCTTTAGAGACTGTGCTTGCACACATCAACATTTCCCCAGATTTAGGCTGAGTTCACCTCTCTCACATTTGTGGACTGAAAAATAAAGTTACTGTGGAGCTTGTTTGACAAACTCCTTTAGTTAATGGCAATATCATGGCTTATAGAATTTACTTCCAAGAAATGAAGACATGACAGTGTTTATGCCCAGAGACTGGTGCCAAGTTTCCTTCTCATTTTGGCATAGAGAAACTCAGGTTAATATCCTCAAGATGCATAAATTATGCAGGTTTGACCATGGAGTTCTAAGGCAATGCCATCCATGCCTTCCATTTATGAATGATTTAGTTTTGCTGTCATATCCTCTCAAAGTTCAGTCTCCAACACAACTTTTGAAGTCTCAAGGTGTTAAAATTCCCTTTCTGCTCCTGCAGGAAGCCAGGTTGGAGGACAGTGCCGTGCTCAGCAGGCAGGACAGGCAGCTGGGTGATGTGCCAGCTCTCTGACCCACTTTAGCTTTCCTTTGCACCACTTTGCAATTTGGAAGTGGCTGGTGAAGAATTCTTTTAAAAGCAAAATGCTGGTTTATCCTCTTTCTCCATAATGCACATGCTTTCCCAATTTTTGCAGTATTAGGCAATGCATCCCATTTCCAACATCCCTGGTACAGGCAGGTCTATTTTTTCTGGTTTTCTGGTAGAATTTGAGCTTCCTAAACAGAATATTCTCAGATTTCTCCCTCTGCAGCATTTTTGATCTGTGGTAGGTCCATGATTTCAGGATGTGTCTGTCCCTTCTCACCCACTGCTCAGGTCAGAGTAGCTTTATTTGGCTGGTAGTTTCAAATTGTTTTATGGAGGATTAATTAAACCTGTGATTCTCTAGTTAAGTGGAATTCCTACTCACCTTTGGATGATTTGTTAGACTGTGGACACGATTTGGGCTCATATGAAGAGCTGGGGTCCTGTAAGGCTCTCAAATGAGCCAACAGCTCTTCCCTATAATATCTTTATACTTATTCTTCTAAACGTTTTGCTATAAATTTTGTTTCCATGTTTATGTGAAGTGCCCAAATCTCTGGTTTTGTGAAGCAGTTCTCTATTTGTGGTCCTTGTCTTTCCTGACTGAAAACTCTTGCATAAAGGTAGTTCCGCATATCACTCTTGGAATTAAGGGCAACTTTAATAGTCTTTGTTTTTCTTTTTTACCCTTATCTGCACTACTTGTGGATGCAAAGGCCATTTAAATATCTATCCACTTCCCTCCCCTATTTCCAGGCCACTTCAACTCCCACCAGCCCTTCCAGCTTCTTCTGTCTCAAAAATTCTTTGGATTATTTTTAGCCTGGTGATGTATTCATTGACAACTTAATGGCTACATTAAAACTTTCCTTTAGTTTTCACCACTCTGCAAAAGACTCACAAAAATCTTCCTCATCAGAGAGACCTGAGAGCCTCATGTCTTTGTACCATGTTTCCTGACCTTATGAGGTATCCAGGCTTGCTGGGAAAAAAGGGGTTTGTAAAGAGAATCTTCTCAGGATTGAGGAAGATCATGAGGAACTGGTCCTGCTGACCTCTTAGGATCTCATTCTGACAGCTCTGGAAGGAAAAGTCAGTGTGGAAAGTAGAAACAGGGGGATTTCTGTGATTCCGAACCTGAAATTCCCGAGGAAGGAAGGGCAGGCAGCAAACCTCCTACTTTTTTTTCAGCCCATGGAGCACAATTTGAAGGACAACTGGAAACAGGTAGGGACAAAGGAGTTAGGGACTTGGCACTAGCCAGGCTAGTGGTATATGGGGGAATGATGAGGTCTGGGGACAGGTTTAGTGCCTGGGACAGGAACTAGCATGGAAAGACAAGGATTCAGGCCTGGTGAAGCCATAATGAGATACCTGGGAAGATAATGAATATCTGAACAAGGGGCTGTGGCAGGAGAAACGTGATGAAAAGGTGGGAGAAGTGAGAACATGGAACATGCCAAACAGTTCTGCTGACACGCAACCAGGGTTTGTAAATCCATTCCTGAGGAAACCAGAAGTCTATAACTGTGCAGTCTGTTCTCAAATTGTTGGGCAATTTTAGCCAAAGACAATAAGGGTCATAATGTTATTAATTCCCTATAAATGTAAAGAAAATAGGCAGTTGGGTAAATGGGATACACTCAAATTAGTATGGAAAAAGCTGCATCATCAATTCAGCTGTGACAAAGTGAGAAATCCCTGCTGGACAGAAGAGGAAACCATAAATGAAGGTTTCTTCTTGTGGAACCACTTGTGTATCACTGATCCAGTTTATTAAACCAAAAATGAGGTTGAAAACATTAAGACTGCGAAGTGAAAGGCTTCCAACTTGACAAATTTGAAGAGGATTTTGCATTATGACACAGGCTGAAATCAGACAACACTGTAATGTCTTCCCTTGGATCCGCGCACACAATGGGAGCTCTTCAGCTGAGTTCCAGAAGTGTTTGGAAAAGCCTCTCGGGGATTTTTGGGGTTTTCTTGTGCAGGGCCAGGAGCTGGGCTCCTATGAGCCTTGTGGGTCCCTTCCAACTCAGAATATTCCATGATTCTATGACATATAACCCTATATCTGCATGCCTCGTGTCTCATGCACTCCTCAAACCGGGTACTCCGAAGGCATCGTTCCTAATTTGTTTCATTTGCTCTTCAGTGGAGCATATCTGTGAAATATCTGAGTGCTTTAGGAATGGTAGTTAATTGTCACAACCCCCTGGTGGGGACGGTGATTTCTCTGCTAATAGATTAAGAGCTGCAGCCTGGGAATGTTATGGGCTCCCCCCGTGCTCCAGGTAACACGCAGCCCATAGCATTGGAGTCACCCTGGCTGGAACTCACATCCCTGGGCTGCAGGGGGAATGCAGATGGGATGGAACTCTGCTCCAGAAAATTAGGGACACAAAAATAACAGCCTGCTGGGAATAGTTTGGCTTAGGTAACTTTACATCCCACCAGAGTCCATGATAGAGATGATGCATTTTCTCTCTGCATTTCTTATATACTGTCCAGTTTGTGCACTGAGACTGATAGATGGCAGAGATAATATCTAAATTTATATACAGTTAAATATATTTATATACAAGCAAATATATTTATATACAATTTTGATTACACAACTAACTCTTTTTATTTATTTTTCCCCTCGAATCTTAATACACAGAGCAAATGTTTGTTGTGAAGTGATTAAGGAAAAGGCCTTGAAAGAAGTGGTCAGACAAATAAATGCTGCACCATTACAAGTATCAGGGGACAAAGTTAAACCTGGCCTAAACATTTGATTTTTTTAGTTTTGATGTTCTTTGGCAACATGTGGGTGAGAGAAGAGCAGAGAGAGGCAGAAAGAGAAAAGAGAAAGGGTCTTGTTGCAGTCCTGCTGAGATTCAAAATCATTGTAATTAAGTCTTAATTTTTCTTAAATTAGAAATTATGAAAAACCCGTGGCCAGGGTTGTAACGTGAGATGATCCAAAAAGAAGGGTTTGTTTTGGAACTGCTGCAGAATGAATTGCAATCTGAACAAAGTAAATGGCTTGTAAATAGATCTGGTAATTGAGTATTAATGGAAACTTGTGCACACCCTGCACAAGCCTCTTTGTAGCTGCAGAATTGGGATCTCATTCAGAGATTTGATTATAAGAACCTGCTTTTAAGAAGTCTGGAAAGAATGGAAAACTCACGGTTCAGAGCTCGAGCCAGGAAAGAGTCAGGTCAAGGATTTTTATCTCCAGGCAAACTATTTTATCATAACTCATTTCAAGGCTTTGGGTTCTCTCTAGGAAACACCCAGCAGTGGGCACTTTTAGTGAGAAGATCCAGTCCTGTCCTGGTGTTGTTCCACCTTTGGCATTTTGTGATGTGGTTTTTTAAGGCTTCCTCATTACAGAGGAGAAATTGCTAAATGGATTTTAAGTTAAAACAGACAAATACCTCAACAGCCTATGACATAATAGGGGAAAGATCAAATTCTACCCTTGCTGCAAATCAACCATCTCATTAGCATTAATAGGGCTGCATGTGTAACTGATAGCAAAATTTGGTCAGTAAACCTTGAAGGACTTCACTTGAAAGAGGGTTTTTAATGTACAGGCCAGGATAAAAAAACAGCTGAAACTGATAAAATGCAAGTTATACCACCACAACAACAGTGCCTAGGAGTAAGATCTTGAGGTTTTTTCTCCTTTAAGTGGGTAAAGATTGTTCCCAGACTGAAGCCTTCATCACCAGCCAACTTTTCAGTGCAAGAGAAATGTCTGAATTGGCGAGTTAAGCCTTGCAGACCTTTCCCTTTGATGCTGGAAACATTACCGTGCAGTCACATGATATAAAAGCCACGCCAGTAAGCTGGGATTTTGTCAGTGTGGTGTCGGCAAAATTGGGAGGGGGAATAACTTCTATTGTAGTTTAACTTCCCTCCTAAATATATTTTAAAGTATTGGGGTCTTCTATGCAGGAAGGGATCATTCCATAAATGAAAAATTCTCAGTTTCAACACTGCAGGCCTATATGTGTTTAGGGGATGTTTGAATTGTATACAAGGAAAGAAGTCTTCACCGAAAGGATTGTCAAACATTGGACAGGATGACCAGGGCAGTGGAGTCCCCATCCTTGGAGGGATTTAAAAACCATGTGGATGTGGCACTTGGGGACACAAGTTAGTGGAAGGGGAACAGTTGGATTCCATGGTCTTAGAGGACTTTTCCAACCAAAATGATTCTGCTATGATTCTATTTTCATAATGAAAATGTCAACATTTCTGTGCTTTGAGGAAATTTTGGAATTGTCTTTGGTGCTTCCATGTCAAACACAAATAAATGCGTGATTGCAATTTACATGCGATTTTATTTTATATGGAAGGACAATGCTGCAGAGGGTCACAGTTATGGCCAGAAATATTCCCATCCATGGGGAGACAACATTTTAAATATTTGTAGTAGTGTGTAATCACAAAGTTGAAAAAAATGTAACGAAATACTGTAGTAAAAAAAAAAATGCACTTTTATTCCAGAGCATGAGACTCACAAACCCTGTGAAGTTTTGTCCTTCCCAGCTTTGTGCACCATCAAACACAACTGTCCCGCTCTTTCAGCACAGCTTCTGCTGGCTGACTGTGCCTTGAGGAAAATATTACAGCCATAAGATATAAAAGACATCCAGCATTTCCTTTTGACAGTAACAGGCAAGGGGCTGAGGCTGCTCTGTGCTGCACTTTCAGATCAAGGGGACATTTCACAGTACAGGTTTTAAATTATTGTTACTCTGGTAGCAGTTCAGGCGAGGTGTGTCCCTCACATGCCCAAATATCACCACCATCAGAGATCGTAACCCTCCTGTAGAGCACCAAATATAAACTGTGACCCTTGGAAAGGACTCCCAGAACCCCAGAACTTGGCCAGGTCACTGAAAATCAAGTGCAGGACTGGAGAGTCCCTGCTTTCCTTCCAACATCTGCACACAAGAAATGACACAAATTCAACCACTTGCCAACACACATCAGTGGGTGTTAATGCTACACAATCAGCTGCCTGCAAGAGTCACAAAATCTCAATTAAAACCAAGAAAATGATGGGTTTTTTTTTTTTTTTTCCTTGTGAGCAACAGAATCCAGGTACTTTAGCAAAGCAAGATAACTCAAGAGCTGATGAATAAATAATACCAGGGGATGAATTATTTAAGTGTAGTGTCAGATGCCTCAAACAATCTTTATCCTCAGAACAATAAGATGTGACCACGTGCAGTATGAGTGCCATACAGGGAGGCTGGAGGATTAAAACCCTGTTTTGGGGAGCTGGGATCTAAAATTCCAGGAGATACGGAGCAACATCATGTGCAACACATGGCAGGGAGTGGGACAACAAAGCTCCTGCCCTGCAGTTTAGGAAGGGCCTGTGGCTTTTCCCAGGTTGTTACACTTTGCCTCAGCTGTGGGGAATGGAGGAAAACATGCTTAGGTGTAGGTGATTAAGGTATTTCAGCCATGCAGGGAACTGTGGGGACTCAAATTGCAGGTGATATAGAGGTAGGGAAAAGCTTTTCCCTGTTTTTCTTCTTAAAAGAGGGATTGAGAAGTTTCATGAGGCAAAGGAGCCTTTAGCTATTCTTTGCTTTATTTAATGTAATCCATTAACGTTGTTCCTTCAGGTGGTTTTGGTAATTGAAAAGCCAGGGTCAGCCTTTTGTAGACTCACTTCTCTGGGATTTTGGTGTTCTTCCTGCTCTCCAGACCTGCCCACCACAACAAACAGAGGGCTCCTCTCTGTTGGGAGGTGTTTTGGTGTCCCTGGTAAGTCTTGTGGTGAGGGGTGGCTTTGGATAAATGCAGTGAATTTGGGCTTACTCAATCTAGCAGCAAAAAGGGGTCTGGCTGCAGGAGAGAAAGGATTGCTCTCCTTGTTTATATTATAATTTATTTCTTGAGAACTCTGTTTTATTTGAAAAGTTGTGTTTGGATTTGTGTGGGGTTTTGTTGGTTTTTTTTTTTTTTTTAATCTATATGGAGGATCTTTTGAAAATGCCCACATGGAAAATGCTTCTCACTTGATCTTTGCATAGTGATTTTCACACAAAAAGGTTTTATGAGGTTATCTGAATAATTCAATACAGAAGTCTTTCACCCTTGGAAGACATCTGTGAAGTTGGAGTAAAGGCAAATTCAAGATATGTAGTCCTGCAAGGGAATTTATTTCTAAAGTTAGTATGAGGAAATGGGAATATAAAATCTGCTTTAACCTGGAGTAAGAGTATTGCTCAGTTTTTATGAAATGAAGCATTTTGGGAAATGTCATCTTTGGGCTTTGACTTGGAGTGTTAATAAATACAATGAAAGACTTGGCAAGGGGAGAAATGTGAGGTGTGTCCTCCAGCTGGATGGAGGTGGGGAAACCCTGCCAAGGTGCTTGTGCTGAAGGAGGTTAAAATGAAAATACACCTTGTGCTGTGACTATAGTGAGAATGTTGTGATAAATAAAAATTGAACAGGGGAAGGTTGGGTTTTCTTTCAGTTCAGGAAAGTCTCAGTTCACTTTTCTCAAGTAGAATGAAATACTGTCTGAGTGTGGGAGGAGGAAATTTTTTACTATTGGCAAATTACCAGTAGTTAAAAATCTTATTGTCAGTGCAATTAGTGTTTTATTTATGTTGTCATGATGCCTATTAAGATCTACTAAGCTCTGATAATATTTTTTAATACTCCACAAGTTACAAAACTGCCCATCTCATCAAAAAGCCCATGGTCTGCATGATGAAGAAGTTGTAGGGAACAGGTTAGGGAGTGAAAACTGCCTTTTTCCTGCTTTAATCTCAGTTTTTCATCTCCTTGTTTCTCCATCTTGCACTACAGAAAAGGTCTGGATTATGTGACAAGGCCACCACAATTAATTTAAACCAGTGAAATGTCACTGTTCATTTGTATATACAAGTACCAAAAGACAAATCAGTCAAAATCCAACATAGTGTTATTTTTTCATCTTATATTGCTATAGAAATAAAAAATTCTGGATCAAAAATTCTGGGGGAAAAGTAAGATTTCAACTTCAAAAGAAAATATGTGGTCTGCTGTACGACATTATAGAGTTAAAGAAAATAGAACTTCAGAGGAGAGTGGGAATATTCCTGGAAATGGAATGGCTGGATTTATAACAGGTGATATCCAGTGCTAGTCCAGAAGGGAATCTGACCTCAAGGGCATGTCTGTCTGTCCACCCTCTGATCTTTGGTGTATTAGTGGTTATGGTGACTAAGTTGCAACAAGGAGGTGCGCTGTTGATAAAGCAAATTACAGTGGGACAATTCATTTGCAACTGGAAGCCTGAGCCCTGTGGTTTGAATTCCTGACCAGCTGTAGGATTTTTAGATGCTCCTTCCTGACCCTGAGTTCGAGGGCTGTTGAATTCCTCTTTCCTCCTAGTGGTTCAGCCAAGAGATTTTATAAGCAGGGATGGGAAATAACTGAGAGAGGAGGGCAAAGACTGAGGTCAGCATAGACTTTTAACCTTATTTATTTATGTATAATATATAGAAGATCAAATCCAATTTCATCAGTGTTCCTGGAGTGTTTTGGTCATGTTTAGCCCATAAATATCAAAACATACTTTTCCAGTTCTCCCAGTTCAGAGTTGCAGACTTTTCTTCTTTAGAGGATCACACCCAAATCTGCTCCCTGATTTCTTGCTGTGATACTGGAACCCAGAACTCAAAGCCATTAACCTGCTGTTAAATTCATCTTTGTTGGTGAAACAATTTTAATTCAAGATGTGACAAAGTCCGCAAAGTTTGTGTGAGGGGAAAAAAAAAATGTAGTGGTGTTTTGTTTTTTTTTTTAATTTCCACAAAAATATGTATGAAAATGCCAGTTTTTAATCATGAAGTGGATGAAAACAGAAACTTTAGCAATTCTGTGTGTGCCTCAGGGCTCTGTTCCTTCACCAGAGATCCAAGGGTTCCTTGATGCACAAGTTGTATCATCTCAGATCAGAGCTGTTCCTGGAGATCTGACCAAGTGATTCACTACAAACTCATCAGGGCTCTGAAATGAGCTGGGGAGAACTGAAAGGCCAAAATTAGCCCCATGCAAAACAAAGTTTGAGAAGGTCACACAAGGAGAGAGCCCTGGGCAGGTTTTGGTCTGTGGCTGTTCTCTTGCTTGGGTGGATTTGCTGTTTTCTTCTTTTAGGGAAAACTAATAATTCCCAGACTAGTATGCTTTTTTTTTTTTATTATGCCTTATACAAATTAATCCGTGGCAAGTTCTTCCTGTAGCAGTGTTTGGAGTTTTGATGGGTAGTGTCAAACAGAGGGTTGCTCAAGTCTCATAATAAGTGAGAATAAATTCAAAATGAGCGTTTTCCATGGGATTTAGCAAAAATACTCATAGAAGGAGTGTATCTGGGCTGACATGACCTGCCTAAGGTGAGGTGGAAGCCTGGCAGGGATGGATGGACCCTCCTAATTCTAGCACATCCCTGCTGGATACAACCCACAAACACCCTGACACTCCCCTCCCTTCCCTCTTTTCCTGCCCAAACTCAAACTCTGATATTTTAAATATTAAAACAACACAAAAATAGGTAAATCTTTTTAACAACACCAGGAGAATGAAACAGGCAACTTCTCTGGGTAATAACAGAAAGTTTTGCAGCTAATTCTCTACCCATACTGTGTGGAAAATGAATCCCATAAAATACAAGTAACTTCTCCCTGAGCACCTGTAACTTCTTCCTAATATTTAAAATTTATTTACCTTTCATTTCAATAAATTTTCAAATTGCAACACGAGCTCTGTGTATCTGCATGTCTGCACTGCTGCTGTAGAAGGGCCAGCTGAGGAATAAAGTGCAAAGGTAAATAATAAATCCCTTTTTTCTTGCAACTTTGAGAGCCTCTCCTGCAATCTGGTCACTGTTTCAAGCTGGGATTGTTAAAAAAAGAGTCTAAAAGCAGCTGAAAATAGTCCTAAGGTAGTGCAGGCTCAAAGTAAGAGAGCAGAAACCTGTAACAAACAATAAATGGTTTTGGTGGTGATTTAGGATGTGCAAATACAAAATCCTTCAATCCAGCTCTTTATTAATGACCACTTGCTGGGTTCTTGTGTTCTCCTTTGGATCACTCTTTGGAGATCCCCACATTTAAGGCTGTGTAGATATACTGGGCATTCCAAAAGATTTCATCTTGCTGCCAGTACCAGTTAAGATCTTCAGGTGCGGGGATGTGGACTCTGATTGAGTTCGAAAAGGAAAATCTGGAAACAAATAACATTTTGGCCATTCCTGAGCCAGTCTGGGGCAGGAGCAGGTGCAGTGGAGTTGCTCAGCACAGCTTTTCCCTGTGCATCAGCTCCAGGAGGGACCCAGCACATCCCACAGAGATGGAAAAATGATACTCAGCAGAAATATGATGGAAAGACAATTTTTTTTCTCTTAATGCTTTACATACATGAAGAGAGCCCACAGGAAAGAAGGAGAGGGGCTTTTTACAGGAGCTTGGAGTGACAACACAAGGGGGAGTGGATTTAAACTGAGAGTAGGTTTAGATTAGAGGATAGGAAGGAATTGGTGTCTGGGAGGGTGGGCAGGCCCTGTCCCAGGTTGGGCAGAGAAGCTGTGGCTGCCCCTGGATCC
>JAWWEU010000163.1:2408492-2479204 GCA_035583155.1 Acropternis orthonyx
AGCCACAGCTTCTCTGCCCAACCTGTGCCAGGGCCTGCCCACCCTCCCAGACACCAATTCCTTCCCAATATCCCATCTAGCCCTGCCCTCTTTCAGTTTAAGACCGTTGCCTCCCCCTTAAACCAACCCACGTGTCCTTAGAGCTGTCTCTGGAAAAACCTGATCCTGCTTCCACTGCAGAATTTTCTGGCTGTAGGTTGGGTTTGTGCTCCAGGTGGAAAGACAGACCCTTTCTGTTGAAGAGGAAAAATTATAACTATGGCATTGCATATAATTAAAATCTCATAAATATTTTTCCCCCCTTCTTATTCTTCTGAAAATATCAGATGTGTATATAATCTTCCCAGGGGAACCAACATCTCTCTGTTTATATGTTTTAATTAAACTGTTTGTTAATTCCTCATTCTTGGGTATAAAGAAGGGGAGAGAAAAAAAATTATTCAGCTACTCTAGTTTAATGGATTTTTAACAATTACAGAATGAAAAGCAACAAAAATAAATAATACAGTTGTTAAAATAATGTAACAAAGGTAAAAAGCCATCCCTGTAGGCTGGGAGGAGTATTAGCACAAACAAATCCCAACAACCCTACAATCAAAGACTAACCAGCCTTCTTGTGTTCCCACTAGATGGTCTGGCCATTAATAACCCATTTGCAAGAACATCTGGGGAGTGTGGGGCAGTAAGGGAGGGAAAAAATCCCAGGAGTTGGAAAACATAGCAAATTGGTGAGGGAAGTTGGATTT
The DNA here is from genome assembly GCA_035583155.1 of Acropternis orthonyx. Taxonomy (NCBI): domain Eukaryota; kingdom Metazoa; phylum Chordata; class Aves; order Passeriformes; family Rhinocryptidae; genus Acropternis; species Acropternis orthonyx. Next base: position 2,409,239 of record JAWWEU010000163.1, read on the forward strand.
GTTCAGGTGTTAGATGTGAAATTTGGGTGTTTGATAGTGAATGATAAATGATGGGTCAATACAATTCTTGCAAATGGCCCTGATGACAGGAGAAGTGAGGAATGGAAAAGGGGCAGGAAGAAATAAAGTGAAATTTTGGGGAGAAATGGTTTTGGCAGCCTTCAGAGATGAAGTGATTTCCATAGGTAAGAGGGTCAAATGTGAATCTGCCACCTGCACAAAGTGCTAGAGCTCTGCAGAACTCCCTCTGACCTTCCAGTGGGATGAGGAGGACAATTCCAGGAGGAAAAGGGGTGAGAAAGGAAACAGAAATGCCTATTGCATTTTTCTGACTTTTCCTATGAAAACCTATGTCCCAAACAGGTCCCAGAGCAGGCTGCCATGATCATTGTAAGGAATGAGAGAAAATTAGGCAACATTTTCTGCAAGTGGCTTAAATCAGATAAAATGAAGCCCAAGAGCAAGGACATAGAGTGGAGCAGAAGCCTTTCTACTTCAGCCCTGCCTTCCCCAGTCACTTTGAGCTTTCTCCATTTGAAAGTTAAATTTCTAATTTTTTTCAAATAAAGCCCGGCTTTCTTGTGTTTAAAAGATTTTTGGTCTTTAGGGATTTCACTGTAGGTGATGGTTTCAGCAGATCCACTTCAAAGCTTTGGTGGATTCTGTGTCCTATCATAGCATATCCTAATTAGTGAGGCCAAATTCCCATGGGATATAACCCAATAGTTACAATAGCATTATACTGGAATTAGTCCACTAAACCCAAAGAGTAAACCTGCATAGACAGAAGTCCATGGCAAATTTCCAGTCAATTCCAGTAAATATTGGACAGAGACTTAATGAAGAGCTTGGAAAAATCTCATGGTTATTCTGGGATTGCAAAGAGAAAGATCTGGAACTCTTTTGTAGCAGAGGGAGGCAAAAAATGTTTTCTTAAGGACTCACAATGTATGAGAACAACAATATGAAACCACTTGATAATAAGACATTCTTGTGCTTTCTCAATGTAAAAGAAAGCAGAAGATGTATAATGTGTATATATAAACATATAAAAAGGGGATTTCTCACTTGTATACAGAAGGGGGGGGGAAGAGTAATATATGAAAGAAAACAGGTGGGCAAAAATGGTACACAGTAGAATAAACTCATTATTCACCACTTTAATGTCTAGTATTACTGCTGATGTCAGATGCATTTAGCATTTGCCAGTCTATTACAAGAGAAAATGAAGTGCATCTGTCTTAAAACTCCTAAATCCAAAATAGTAAGCTCTGGAAGTGTGTTTTGATACCCTGCCTTCCACAGCACTCTGAAAGCAATTGCATGTCGAAATGTTTGAGACATCCTTGCTGTGGCAAACCCTCTGAGTTCTGTGTAGGCTAATAAGGAGATGGCTTTGTTGATACATTTTAGGAGGAGAGTGTATTTGGAAGGAGAAATTGGATGCTGAGCTTTTGTTGTGATAGCTCTAAGACTCTGTATTTTGGCTTAGAGTTCTAAGACTCCATTTGAAGAAGGGGGGGAAAAAAAAAAGGAGAGAAACCAGCAGAAATGATTCAGGTGTCAAACAAAAATCTCTTCCAAGAATAAGATTTATTTCACTCTGTAACCCCTTGCCAGAAGTTTGTGTTTTTGGGAAATGAAAATTTCTGTCTTGGTGGTATTAGTAAAGCAAAACCAGCTGAGTACATTCAAACAATGGACAGAGTAAGTCTCTGCTAATTTTGAATTTTCTGGCTTTTGTCACTGGATGTCACAACCGTAATTATTATTTAAACACAGAGGTGAACTGCAAAACAGAAACGAAACCTTAGCTGAGAAATGCTGTATGAAAGAAAAGTTCCTGCTAAGTAGTGAAAACCTCCAGCAGGGCTCCACATGTTAATTTATCCATGTTTAAAATTCTCTATCTGCCATCACCCTGGTGTAAGGGAATTATCCCAAGGAAATATTTATTTGTCAGCCAGAAATAAGTTTATAGGGTGGCTATTGGGGAATTTGGGCACTTACAGAGGCTCTCATAGCCTGGTCCTCACCTGAGAGAGTGTTCAGGTGCTGCAATGTCAGGCTTTCCTTCTCTCTCCCAGTTGGCAAATCATTTCTTCCAGTCATTTTGGAGCACATTTGGAGCACAATTTTGTGTTTCTCTAGTGTGGAAAACTTCACGTTTTAAGGAAATTGCAGTAGATTGGGGCTTTTTTAACAATATAGAATACCCCACCTATATCAGCACATAAAAAAGCAATCTATGTAAATACAATATTTCTAAAATTGGTAATTTGGAATAATAACACTTCATAGCTGTTTTCGCTTTGGCTTTCTAACACAGCCAGCTTTGGTGTTGGGACTGCCAATGGTGTCTATTGCTTGTCCCTCTTAAACTTTGGGAATGTTGGTGGGAATTGTTTAAACCATTACAGGTTTGTTAGAAGTAATCCTTATATTGCAGGAGACCCTTGTATTTTAGCTGATGTGTTGCAGTGAAGGCAAAGGAAGCTGCTTATGGACACTCGTTTCTACAGTGGCAGGCAGAGTTGTCACAGACAACCTGTCACACAGACAGCACTCAGGTGTCAAGACGAGAAACGCACCAGAGAACTTAAAACCTATGGATGTGTTAGAACCGGTTCATGTCGATCAATAAAAACTCTCAGCGTTTTGTTACTGTACATATGTGTAGTTATACATCAAAAAAATAGAGCTGAATTTGTACACTTTAACCATCTTTAGCAATGCAGATATTTCTAGTAGCCCCTATTAATGGAAATTGGAGAGCACACAGATGATATGCCAGATCAATGTGAGGGGTTTTTCCATCCCCGATGTGGTTGTCTGGATGCAGGAAGGGAAAAGCCTGTTTTAGTATTCAACTGCAACCCTAATCTGGGCTCACACTGCTGTGGCAATGATAGGACTTGCCTAGAAAGGCAACAGGAAGAAGTGTTACAACAGATTGTGACAGGTATTTTCTTATTAACCCACTAATGAGAGCTAAAGAGAATGCAACAAAGGTTCTGGGATTTTCATCTGGAGTCGTTGTTACCTCCCCACTGCCAGAGGGCAGGGCTAGATGGGATATTGGGAAGGAATTTCTGGCTGGGACAGTGGTGAGGGCCCTGGCACATGTTGGGCAGAGAATCTGTGGCTGTCCCATCCCTGGGAGTGTCCAAGGCCAGGTTAGACAGGGCTTGAAGCAACCTGGGCTAGTGGAAGGTGTCCCTGTCCGTGGCAGGGGGTGGAACAAGGTGAATTTTAAGGCCCCTTCCAACTCCAACCATTCTATGATCCACTACAATGCCCCTCTTGGTGGGGATGGGTTGTGAGCTGAGCGTTCTGCTGTGTGTTCTGCAAACATCTCTGTTGTGTTTTTCAGTTGTTAAATAAGCTCCTCACCTTAAAAAATTTTAGGCATGTGATTAAACCCAAGATTAAATTGCAGTGAATGCTTTCCTTTTGATATGCTACACTAGGAGAAAAGAACTCTTATTTTCCATTTTCCTTCATAACCTGATCTACTGTTTTGCTGCACATATTTTTTCTTTAAGGACTTTTATTAGAAGCGGTAAGGGTAGCCCAATGGACAGCTTGAAGCAGGGAATCAAATTACTCTCAATCACTCATACATACATAGTTAATACAAAAAGATAAAGGACTCTTAAAACTGGGTATATTCAACATTTTGTAATATTGTAAAAACATCCCTTTGGGGTTTTTTTTGCAGCAATTTCTTTGTTGGTTCTTAAACATCACAACTGGGAGCAAAACTTTTCCTAAAAGGTTGAGAGTCCTGGCCTGGGGTTGATTCTAAAGCTGGGAAGTGTAGGGTTACTTTGTGCATGCAAACAGTGGGCAAAGTGGGTTTTGGAATGGATTAGATGTGGGACCTGCTTCAGCAATCCTCAAATAGCGACATGAGGTACCTCCCTTAGCTGGGTGATAGTGTGGCCTTTGGGTGATTTTATAAAAGCAGTTCTTCCCTTTCTGTCCATGAAAAACAGTTCATGTGTCCATCCTTAGACATACCCTTTTGTTTCACCTGGAATATCTCTTTGAGTCAGCTTTAAAATGTTATAAAACAGAACCCTGCATGATGCAAAGAAATATACTGGTAACAGTAGGCAATGTGATATTAAGTCACTGACATTCATATATTCTGAGTCTGTTGTATTTCCTTTTTTTCCTCTGGAACAAACTAAAAAGGCTCTGGCAAGGCAGGGCCTTACAACATCAAACTGTACTAAAGGCAGATTTCCACAAAGTGCTTGCACAGCACAGAAAGTTTAAGTGTTGGCACCGAGACAGGTCTGTGTGGTACAGAAGAATTCTTATATTTGAATGTTTCTATCTTACAAGCCTTTATATGTCAAACTTTAAGTGGAATTGACTGTTTATCCCAGTTGATTTTGACTAGTGACGCCTTCCAGGTTGGAGGGCGCTCCCTTCACTCTGTTTCCCATCAGCACTCCTTGACTACCGGCATGTGGTGCCAATTTGTTCCTTCTGTACAGAGAAGAAAAGAAGTTTGGATTTAATTTTAAGCCTTGACACAAGGTTTAATTTGCTAAAAAGGGGAGCTGTGCCATTGTAAATCTTGGAGGAGACACCAAGGTTGCAAAAATTGTCAGCCCAATCTGTTTTGAGCACCACTTCAGTCAGTCTATTAAAGGAACAATATTCCTTTTCACAGCTTGTTCAGCAGTGTCAAACCACACAGGTTAGCATGGCATTGGCCATTTATTGTACTTTTTATTGCTTTCTGATCAAGTTTTTATGACAAGAGGGAAATTTATGTGCTTAAAATGATTTATCAGTGCTATAGATGGGAGGGGAAAAGAAGTTATTATTTTCCAGGTGACTAAATTTCAAAGTCCAGCAGCTTAAGGCTTTGCCAGAGAGACTCATGGAGAGGATAAAATCATTTACCTATTTAAATCTTCCTAGACTTAGAGAATTAAGTTCTATGTGGACCTACTACTGTCCTTTTGAGAAGAAAACTCTGGTAGAACATATTGGCAGTCAAATACTGGTTTATTATTGATGTTGAGTCAGACCACTCTTAGCTATAAAACTCTTTGGCACTGTGTGCGGATTCTGATCTTGACTAAGATGGTGTAAATGGTTCCTCTCCCTTCCCTGCTTATATTGTAGAGGAGGAGAGGGTTTAGCACGAAACTCCCATCTCTGCTGACAATGTGGATTTGGTCATTGACTTCAGCTGGGTCAGGGTTTCAGCCTCCATCCTAATGCTTTGTAAATGTTTTCTGAGCCATGATGATATTACCAAAAAGAAAAGGGCACTATGACGTGATGGGCTCTGGTAAATATTTATTTAAACTGGTCTGGTTGAAACAAAAATAATCATTTTGGAGTTGGTTAAAACTCAGATATTTGAAAGTGTACCAGCAAAGCCATAATACATTAATATATACTAAAATCTACACAGTTCAGCCCCTTTTTATTCTGCTTTTTAAGAAATGGATGTCTGACCCAATAGTTCATTTGTGCTCATCTGTCATGCAAGTCCTTTTTATTTCTTGGATTAAGTGCTACAGACCTAATAAATCATTGCTGCTCCCCTGGCACTGTCCCAGCTTGTGTTGTCAATCTAGGCAATGTGTAATGTTTTAATTTCTGCAAAACAGCAAGTTTTTGTTAACTTTAACTCTGTGCTATGACTGACTGAGTCTTCAGGATAGCTTCCAGTTTTCTATATATACTGGGTGACTAATACAGTGATTTTAATATCATCAAAAATTGTTAATTCCAATGTAAAATACATACATTGGCCTAAAATATAAGGGCTATGTTATCTTACTCCTTCTACTATTTACTTTTGTTGTAAAGAAAGCCTAAACCCCTTTTGAAGACAGAAAACCACCCCAAATGAGTCTAAACCCCCTTTTACTCTCTCACATTTACTGCCTTTCTGAACCATGTTTCTTTTGAGTTACAAACATGTGTTTTGCTTTTTCTTCCTCTGCCTCTGCCACAGTTGGCTGGGTGGTTGGATGTGTGTCCCCTGAAATGTTCTTCAGCATTTACCACCGGGTGTAATGCTTCAGAGGAAAGAGGAGGAATTCGAGGTGTGCTACAAGCTGGACTATTTATCAAAAACTCTGCTTGATTTTGGGCATTTGCAATGGGAATGAAACAGGACCTGGGTCTACAGAAGGGAATGTGGATCCTCCTTTCTCTTTGCATGAGAGACAAGGTGGGATCAGGGCTAGGCAGGGAGGGTGGGAGCCGTGGGTGTGTCCCTGGGTGAGCTCAGCTGCACAGCGAGCAGCAGAAAGCCCCTCTCACACGTGCAACTTGCATATCAGCTCTTACACCCCTGAAGCACAAGTGTTTTATTTTTTCCAGACTCAAGGCTGTGTTGTGTGTTGTACATCACGTGCCTGTTCCCGATGAGGGGATTTATGGAGAGGAGGCGTTGAGTGCTTTGCAGGAAGCCGTGTAGTCGGTTTATCTGTGCTCAGCTCCTGACTGAGCAGCTCTGCCTTCCACATCTTTTTGTCCTGGTGTCTACAATAGGAAAGCTACTCCTCCTGAAGGTGAGGGAGGAGTGTGCACTTAGATGGGCCTCTGCAGCCTCTGTGGTGATTCTTCCTGCTCCACTCCTTAGTGGAAGGATCTGTTTAACCCTTTGACTGCTCTGAGCTGCAGTTATCACTGGTGTCTGACACAGGTTTGGTGGAGTTAAGGGTAGTGTGTTTTTATACCACTTAACGAAGACCATTTGCAAACAATATGCCATTAGTGAAAATTAAGCTGAATTTATGACCTCTTACTACATTTCAGTAAAGAAGATGGATACTGCAGAGTTGTTGATTAGGCTGTGATCCATCATTCCTCTTTCTAGAGCTAGGTTGACTGCAAGATCCTTTTTGCTAGGGAGCATTTCATGTTTGTTTCAGTTGATGATGGCACCATAGATTTCAGTGCATGGAGTAGTTTGTGCATCCATCTGATCTAGAAACCAGCCTCAGATCTGAGCAAACCACGTGTCATTTCCCACTGAGAAAAGCCTGGTGACCCAAGGCCAGCCGTCCCTCAATGCCAGGGACAGGGATTTAACTCAGCTGCTGAAAATTGGCTGGAGCTCTGGGAATGCTCACCTCCCACAGGACATGCTGTTAGAGAGGGGATGTTTCTCCTAAAACGAGACCTCTCCAAACTCCCTTCTCATCCCAGTTGTCCTAATACTTCCATTTAGGGCAGTCTGGGACTAGAATAACCTGCAAGGTCTCCTGATGAAGCAAAATGTTGCTTACCTGCTACAAACAGAGAGTAATCCTCTTCCACGTGGCTACTGGGAATGTCTCAGGCATCCTCTTGGTCCACACAGGCAAATGGCAATCCCAGGCATGCAATGTTTGTGCAATTAATCAGGCTCATTCCAAAGGCAGGATAATTGGGAAAGATGACCATTTATAGAAGATTTGTTGTTTGCTGGCACAATTACGACTATCTAGGAGAGCAGAGAGGTCAGATGTATTGAAGTTGCTTTTTTTGGTAAAAGCAGTATATTCTGTTAAAACTGGCCAGCAAAGAGATTTGTTTCCGTGTGGATGCGTCTTTCAACACTGCGGGGAAAAAAATGGTTATTTCATAAGCTTGAACATCAGTCTTTGGATTTACACAAATTTAAAATTATATTCCTAAGAGTTTGTAACGGGAGCCAAGAGTTATTTTCTGGTTATTAATCTTTCTCCCCTATCCAAAAACATCCCCAAACTTTGTTTAGCCGTACAGTCTCTTCAGACTGTTGATTGTGCTGTAGTGGGGCTGAGAATGTTTCAGTTTATGTAACCAGTCTCTCTGTTTAAATTTCCATGACAGATCTTTTCATTTTGTTTACAGCAAAATAACAATGCAAACGTGTCATGCTCCAGCCGTAGTCGCGGTGTGCGGCCATCGAGAAGGGCACTCACCAAATTGATTTCTTGATCTTATCCTCTTAAACCTTATTAAAAGCATTTAATTGTGATGTGGCGGCCTATTAGTGAGCAAAAATAAGCTTTCCTTATTTACATAAGGATGATAGCCAGTCGCTATGTCTTCTTGGTTATTAGTTGTTTGGTTAATCCCGAAGCTGTGTTATTACAGCGTATTTGGAGTTTGCAGTTGGGCAGAAACCCCACACGTGGCATAATGGTGAAATGTTTTCCTGCAGATCCAATCGCTTAAATAAAATCATATCTTTAATCCGTTTAGAGCGTTGCAATATTTAAATGGCTTGCATGGGTTGGATTGCAAACTCTTACGTAGATATATCGGTGGTGTGGTGTTGGTAACGCCAGCGTCAACGTGAGGCAGCTCTCTGGGTGTAATTAATGCTCAGTGACATTCTGCAAGGGAATTCATTGGGTCTCTTCTGGCTTTTCCATCTGGTCCTTATCATGCAGAGATGTCCAGCCAGCAGTGTTCAAGTTGCTCTCAGAATTCTTCCCTAACCTCTCTAGGCACAGAAGGTTCTTGTTCTATGTCCTCAGTAAGGTTTCCTAACTTCTTTCTGCTCTTAAGGAAAGTGTAACAACTTCCAGTTGCTTTATAGAACTCATATTAGTGTTTCTGTGGTATTTTAACACAAGTTTTGGAGGTAGGTTAGTGATGCAGTTTGAGAGGAAAAACACCAACCCATATCCTAAAATCCTGTTTAGGAATTCATCACCCTCTGCCTTGAAATGAGTGGAGTATTTTCCTTCCCTAGCTTTGCCCATGCTGTGGAGCACTGAGCAGCTCTTCAGGAATGATGTGTTTTTTTCTGGTACCCAGCTAAAACTCCACAACAGCAAGTTTATACCCATTTATATCTGGGCCAAGACTAAGATCTCTTCTTCATATATCTTTCTGCTATCCTGATCAGTCCTGTTCCTCATCCACTACTTCTTTGCCTGGGATTAATATGCTAACTTGAATTTGTACTTTGTATAACTATATTTAATTCCATTTTTTAATATATTTGTATATTTAATTTTATATATAAAATTATATATTTAATTCCATATTTGATTCCAATCTGATAGAGAACACATGATAAATTTATAGGAAATATTATTCTCTTGCTGTGTATTTTTGATACTCAGTATTTTTTTTATGACCAACAAACTTCACCACACTTCTCTTCATGGCAAAATCATAAATGAAACATAAAAAATTATTTAAAAAGTCTTATTCAAGCAATTTCCCCAGTTTGCCTGTATTCCCTAGAATTTTTTCTTGGGTATTACCCCACCTGGGATGCAGCTTCACAACTATTGTTATAGCTCAGAGTGTGTTACTGTGGGTAATGGCAAGCTCTGAAATGGAGGTGGGTCCTTAAGAGCCTTCTTGACTTCATAAACTCAAAGAATAGCTCGTGTTTGGTTGGAAGGGACATTAAAGCCCATCCAGACCCACCCCTGCCATGGGCAGGGACACTTCCCACTAGCCCAGGTTGCTCCAAGCCCCGTCCAACCTGGCCTTGGACACTCCCAAGGATCCAGGGGCAGCCACAGCTTCTCTGCCCAACCTGTGCCAGTGAAACATCTCTGGGTATAGTATTTTATGTGTCAATAACTGTCTCCACAAAGGTGGGCAATTCTCTTCCTGAGTTGGAGACCAGAAGGCAGATGGATAGAAAGTTAAATGTGAGTGCTTGGAGATTGCACAAAGACCAATAATTTGATGAGGTGACTAAAACAACTCGTCTTGAATGAATATCATCAAATTCTTTCAGCTGCTGGACAACAGACAATTATGTGCATCCCCATTATATAAAATTGTTTGTAAAGGAGTCAAAAATATGTTAAGTGAACTTGCAGGAAATGAGGAAGACCATGAAACACCGAGAAAACAAACCTCTCAGATCTCCAAGAAACACTTTTTCTTTGGAAAGAAAACATAAACACCCTCTATATTCCAAAAAAATGCAAGTGAAGTGTGAGGGATAAAAGGGATTAATTCTTGCCCTGCATAAACCCAGGATGAAATACTCAGCTTCTCAACCATATGACTTACTCAGCACCTGAGAATGTTAAATAGTTATTGCAAGAGGGAAATGTGTAGCAGAACTATCAGGCAAAGAGAAATTCCATTCACATGCCTGAGAAAACTTCAGGCAGTGCCTCGAAAGAAAAGTTCTGGAAAAGCTCTGGTAAGAAAACAGAAGCTGTGAATGTCATGTGGTATTAAAGAATTTAGAGAGCACACTGAGAAGTTCCATATCAATGATTTTTCTTAAATATATTCAACAAAGGGCCTATTTCCCTTCAACACTTTCAAATTTCGGCTTTCTCTCCCTTCTGCTTTTTAGCAGAAGAACCACTCGAAAAACCTCACACAGTTATAGCTTTTAGTGTAAAATCCCCGGATTTCTTGCTTTTTTATTTTGCTGCTTCTCAATTGGTTTAGAGAGAATTTTAAAGTTATGGCCTAAAAAGGGAATATTAAAAGAAAGGGATTATAAAAGCAATTGTAGAAAAGTTTGGGAACTCATAACTTGTAAGTCTAGTAGCAGCTGCAGCAGGGCTGCCTGTGAGAACATGTAATTTTGTGCTCTAAAGTGGAAAAAACTTATTGAATCTTTAATTTCTTATCACAGCTTTGCTGATCCATCAGCACAAAACACACTGCCAATAATGATGGTGAAAGAAAGAAATCCAGACTCTCAGGATCCTTGAATAAAGCATTTAAAAAACTCATTCTCTGATCAATTTTGCTTGAATTTCAACTGTTTGTTGAAACCCACATGTCTAGAAGTGGAAATCGGTTAAGGAGGATGCTTTGGGATTCATTGTTTCAGATGATTCCTTGGAAAACCCCTACAAACTGGCCACTGGGATTGAGTTGCCTGGAGCTGGCTGAGTATGGCAATTTTCCAACTCTAGTTTTGGATTTTTCCCACTCCTTATCAAAGCTCATAACTGTAACTTACGTAAGTTGAGAGGTTTTGTTGCTAATTTTTTTTTGTTTGTTTTGCTTTTATATAAGAGAAAGTTATTATTGTGGGCCTGGCTTATGCAGGGGTTGAAAAGGATCATACTTATCTTGAAATATTGGAAGGGAGCAGAACATCACACACCAGAAGCAACCTCACCTGTTGGATTGATCAACAACAGCATCTCCCTTGTCACCCTTTTTGTTTTGTTTGCAGGATTTATTTAGTTTGATGTTTTTTTTTCTTGTAGCTACAGTGAGATCTTTGAAACAAATGTTGAAATCATGGATTAATGAAGTTTTTGACAAAGATATCTGTTTCCACAGTGCATATTGTTGTTGATTAAACACACAAAACCCTGCAGCAGTAGAAGAGTTAATTTTTGAAACGGCTCAGAACGATTGTGTTATATTAGGTAAATTTTCTATACTTTGTGATTTTAATAATATAGCTAACATACAGGATAGACTAACATTTAAGGAAAGGTACATTTTAACCTCTCTGGCTTTTCATCTGCTGTAACAGATGGGAATTTTCACTTCTTTTTCATCCTCACAATTGTGTGCTGTAAAACCTGTTAGTGTCACTGAAGATTGTATGGATGTTTCTATGGAGAAATTTAGCCTGTATTTTACATACATGGAATTGTTAAGGAAGATGTCACATTGCTAAAATGATTCTGCAGGACAGTTCACTTCCAGGGTTGCCACTTGGTGCTGGGATATTGCTGTAGGAGCTCTCCTGATTTAGGTATGTGCTCTGTTGCAAAGTTGTTTGTTTGTTTGTTTGTTTTTAGCCAGAAAGTTGGGTTTGGAATTTATCCCTTGTTATTCTGTGGGATGAGAAAATATAATTGCAAATGGATTGGTGCCTTGAGAAAGAAAATAGTAGAAATCTACCTGTAGAGTAGGAACTAAATGAATTATTATTATGATGTCCTACAGTCTCTGGTGTCCCAAGAGCCATAGGAAGGATAATCTTTAAATAATTAGTAACTTTGATCTCCACCAGCTGTAGTAATATAATATGTATTGGGTATAAATTGTTCTGTGATCATGTGAAAATACAGAGCCAGATTTTTTTGGACCCGTGATTTACTCCCATCCTCCAAGAGGCCGATGCCTTGCCTTCTGCTGGAAGCTTGGGTGTGTGGTTGTCGCTGGTGCTCTTTGGGTTGGCCAAGGGGAGCTGTTCCTGCAGCAGAATTGCTCCATCTCAGGCTCTTCTCAGTCCCCTCTGACATGGGGCATGGGAACCTCGGGGCACTCCCCAACCCAGGTCTCATTAGTGTGTTGTAATTAGATTATCAAAGAATGCACTTGACAAAAGACATGTATTAATTATAATTTGTGTTCATGGTAAAAATTGCTTCAAACTGAGGTTTTTTTCATGTCATTTGTCACCTGATAAGGCAAACCAACACATTAGGTTGTTGTATTAAAACATTTCAACTGGTTGCATGCATTCCCATTTTTATTGCTTCAAGAAAAATTGTCACACTTCTATTTTTCAACGTCCTTCTCTGCTGTGTGAGGGTTTTCCTTCCATTTTATTGGTGGACCAGTTTAAGAACATAAATTGCGTAAAAACAACTTTTTCTTGCATGTGGGACATTTATTAGAAGAAGTTCACAAGTGGATTTTATTAGTATAGAAATCTGTAAAGTTTGTGACATATTAAACTATGCTCAAGCTGCATCTTGTCATAAAACACTGATGTCTCTGAGCTGTACTTTTCTCAGTAGAATATTTAGAAAATAAAGTCACAACTTCATTTTATTTTTAAGGAGGCTTAAATGAACTAATGATATTGCAGGATATTGTATAGCCCAAATAATGTCACCCTGCACAGTATTATTTTGAGTATTGGGTTTTTCCAGGCAAGACTTTAAATTCCTGGAAAATAGTATCACTTTGACTCTCTCATGGTTCATAAGGTATTGAAAATATCTGGTTTTGCTCCAAAGACAAGCTGAATTATATTTTACCTTCAACATTGCATTAAATGCCGGTTGATACAACGAATGTGACCTGCAGTCTGAATAATTAATTATTATGTTAAAAGAGTTCCTTATTTTTACAATGATTTAGTGTTGCTCTATGGATGTGGGATTACTGATGTACTGAAACATTAGTAAGTTTTTTTATAAAGAATTCAGGATATCTTAATTTTTGGGAATAGATGGAAAAATAAGTATTCAAGGAAGAGCAGAAACCCTAAATGTGTGGACTTCACAATATTAGGAAATTGGTTAAAATTCTTCTCAAGTTCACTAAAAAGGGGATTTTTAGGTAAACTTTGCTGGCCATCACTTATTTCCTCTCACATCAATGATATTTCTGGTGTCTATTTTTGTGCTGAGGTTGAGGCTTGGCAAATCTTTTTTGGGGGTGGTTAAAATATGGTCCAAGCTAATTGTACGGATAATTTCATTAACCAGGGTGTGGGTGGGAACTTCAGGTATAATCCAAATGTAATTCCAGAGTTTACTTAAATACAGCAATATTATTAACTTATACCAACAAAAATCCTTGCAACATGATTGATACTGGTAGTTTTACTTTATTTTTTGTGTTTGGTGAGTTTTCTTCCATTTTGGTTTTTTTGTTTATGACAACACTTTTTAACACAGATAAAGTGAAAGAAAAAGTCAACTTGAGAGTTTCTGTGCACACTCTGTGCTGCTTTTCTCTGTTTAATGATATTTTTGGACACAAATGCTTAAGGTTTTCTGCATGTCTGTCATTAGCACTGCAGAAAGAAATTTAATGTGCACCAAAGAATTAAATCCAAGCCAATTACAATGTCTACATGGTATTATTTCTCCCAGCCTTGCACTGTGAAGCTGCTTTGTCTGCTGTTGCTGACTCTCCCACCAAAGAGTTTGGCTACTTCCCTCTGGCCAGATAACATTTCTGGAATTATAAAAAATACTGGGCCTATTTTTCCTTTCTCTTCAGTAGGCAAAGCTTAACAAGACCAAAGGCTGCTGGACAAATAAAAGAACTAAAGAGTTGAAAGAACGTGCAGAAAAAGCAGTTTCAGGCTTTTTTTTTTTGCTATCCATGGATGCCAAAAGGCACAACAAGGAGGAGATTCATATCAACAATGTGACAGATATCTTTTATTCTATAGTGACCCTGTCAGTAAAAGAAATTTAATATGGGCTCTCCTGCCACTCTCTACCATCTCATTTAGGAATGTGGGTGACTGAGTAATGCACCCCAGGAAAATTCATCTTCTCAGAATCTGTAATTTTCTGACACAGAAAAATGTATTGTGCTGGGAAAGGGATGAGAAGCAGCTCTTGGCAGGGGAGGATTTTATCCAGTGTATGATATTTCTAAATGCTGCAGTGAAATTATAGGAGTAGCAACATTGCACTGTTGAGTGTTTGGTAACTCTTGAGTGGTTTTCAAGCTTATTTATACTTATCTTGTTAAATGAGACGTAAAAGGCAGGACATTTTGTAGCACCATTTATTTCTTTAAAGGCGATATAGCAAAGGTTCTTCCTTTGAACAGCTGAGGGTATAACCTTCCCCCTGGGAATTTGTATTTATCTGGAAACCTTAGTAGGGCGCCACTTTGCTGTCAGTGGGGAGAGGGTCCAACCCCTTATCTGGGTTCTTCTGCTTCCCTCCATCCCAGGCTCTCAATAAACCCCTTTTTATGGGGCAATTTATCCAGATCTTGGTTCATTGCTTAATGCAAAGTACTATATTTTCTATCCAGTCCAGGTGTACTGAACCTCAAACCAACCCACAGAGAACTTTTTGGATACATTTAGAACATAAAGCAGCTCTTCTCAAATTAATCCTCGATGCTTGGAAAGTGACTGGTGGTTTCCCAGTGGCATGAGGAGCTGATGAATGTGATTTCCAAAGGAATGTACTGCAATCAGCTGCTTTGCAGGATGTATCCAGGAGTGTAGGAAAAGGGGATGACAGATGTAGCCAGTGCCAGCAAATTCCCTGTGATGCACTTACCTCCTCTCTTAGGAAAGATTTTTTTCTTGCTAAAATACTTGTGGTGTGAGTTAAAAATGTGTGTTTGAAAAGTTATCCTTCATTTAGAGCAGAGCAAGTCATAAGAGAGAAGGTATTGTATAATTAATAACTAAAAATGACAGAATGAAAATTATTGCCCATCTTGCTACACAGAAATATATATAAAGATATATATATATAAAATGCAGTGTAGGAAATACTTATTAAAAAGGATTTGGCATCAAAAAGCTTTAAACTCTCAAATCTGAAAGATAAATCTTTGTTCTCATTCCTCTTTAACAGGGATAGGAAGATTAAACAATTCAGGAAAAGTTTCAGAGCAGATCTATGATGCAAAATTTAACACTGAATACCACCCCAATCTTTAAGAGCAAGATTAATTTGTTTCATCAGTTATTAATTTCAGTTCTCAGAATTTATTTCTGGTTGTTTTCAGCAGCCGTAGGTGCATATTCTGATATTTTGGCATGGGCAAACTTAAAGAGAAAGTCAAACTGATGCTGCAATAACCAAAACTACTCCTACACGTTTTTGTCTCACATTTGAGGGCTTTAGGAGAGTCGTCTGTTTTGCTTTGGGTTATTGTTGAACCTCAACTCCGCTTTTCTCATGGCCATTCCTGGTCCATGATCCCCCAGAAGGGGTAGGATGGGGAAAATCTCTTTTAATTACACTTGCATCCAAAAGTCCATGTTAAGGAGCACTGGAGAGGGACAGGGAGTTTCTTTAAGGTGAGAGATTCAATTCTTCCTGGTGCTGAGTACATGTTCTGATTTTGTTTCTGGAGCCCAGAGTCCTGAGCATCCCGACACATGGAGGTTGTTCCCATGGTTGGATGTCAGCTCCTGAAATCAGGGATTATATGGGCGATGCACTCTTTCAAACTTATCTCTCCAGCTCTGTTTAATAAATGATGTGTTCATGATCTTTTAACATCAGTAACAATTTGTTAGTCATATTACACTGCAGAAGAGAGAGACTGGGAAGCTATCTGAACCATTTTAAAACTTAAATTAGCCACCATAAAGTGCAGAATAAAATTATAAAGACTTTCTTGTAATACAAAATTCATAGAGACAAAACTCTAATTTCCTGATGGATATATGATATTAATGTAACGGATACCTCAGTGTAGTTAAATTGCATTAAATGGTTATTAATGCTTGAATAAACTTCAAGGAAGTGGGTACTGGTTGAAATGGGATAATATTTTGTTCTGCTAAATTATACGTTAATTGGTATTTCCTCTCTCGTAAAAGGACCTAAAGGGCTTAATAAAATATGTGGTAGAAACATTAGTTTTTCTTCTTGGGAGTTAAGTCTGGAGCTTAACTGGAAACATTTCAGCTCATTCCCAGAAAATTCATTGGCACTCCTGATGACATGTCTTACAGGATTCCCCAAAGTAAATAACTATGGCTTTCAGTTGGTCGGGAATGCACAAGAAGGGGGAGAAAAGCTGTGACTTGTTTGGCGTTTTATTTTTATATTTGAATTTACAGTCACTTTGCTGAGATGTAGGAACTGCTTCCAGTGTAATGTAGAGGATAATGAAGGCTGTTGACATGACATGGGGAGACTGTAATTCCTGGAATAAGAGAGAAGGGGAAAAGCAAAGGGCTTCGGTGCCCATCTCTGGATAATTTGGGGAGGTGTCAGCAAATCAGGAGATTTAAGGAAATCCCATTTAAAATCTCGTTTAGAAACTTCTTACTGAATAGGCAAAACTTTCCTGAAGTGATTTTTATTCCTTCTTTGTAGAACTGCTCATTCCTTGTTGTGTCAGAGCTGATCAGAATGATGTGAGGACTGAATGTGATATTCCTACATGGAAATATCAAATATGAATACTCCTTCATTTGGAGCAGGGAAAGAGGAAAAAAAGATAATATCTTTATGAATATATATATTATATACATGAATTTATTAGTATTATGAATGGGCTTGATTTGAATTGAATGTTCATATGAACATTCAATAATTCTGTGCTTAACAACTACTGAAAATGAGATGTTTCCAACTTTTCTTCTAGAACTTTAGCTGATTAAGGACTAAAGGTCTACAGATAATTAACTACAACACAGTATTTCCTTAGGAACACAGCAATTAGTGAGGATGCTCAAACCTCTCTCCTCACAAAAGCCATTTGAGTCTTCGTTGCACTGTTGTTGGATTTTCCAAGGTGGACATGCAAGGTTGTGTTTTCTCTGCTCCTCCTGACCCCCTCCCTGTATTAAAATCAGACCTTCTCTTCCAATATTTCCATAAATATTTTATTTTTCTGGTGATAGTTCCCGGGAAACACAAACTGAGGGATTCCTTGTGTAACTTGAAGCAAATCACCAAGGCAGAATGAGGTTAGCCAAAGTTTTCGAGTCCTGTGGTTTGTCTTAGAAGAAAAACATGATAGTACAATCAGATACTTTTGATGTAATATAAAAACTTTCATATTCACAAAGAATGGGCAAGTTCCCATTTCCTGATTGCTGAAGGAATAATATAGGAGACCATATTTTTGTTTCCAGTCGGGTGTGATCCCTTTCATAGATTTAATTCAGGGTTTGACTACAACTATTTCTCTCACTGTGCCTTGTCTGTTCTCAGCTCCCCCTCTCCTTCTGCTTATTTTTCTCTGACACATCTCAGAGAATCACAGACTGGTTGGAGTTGTCAGGGATCCTAAAGCCCATCTCATTCCACCCCCATGCCACGGGCAGGGACACCTTCCACTAGTCCAGATTGCCACAACCTGGCCTTGGACTCTTCCAGCGATGAGGCAGAACTGATTGTGAACAGGAACTATTTTATAAAAGCCAGGTGCTGCAGAGCCTTTAATGCAAACTCTTTGTTGGCTTGTCAGAGGGTATATGAATGATTTATGGCTTAGTATAACTTTTAGTAGTGGAGGATGCTTGATCATGGAAGAATAAAGCCATTGATGGAAGCAACTTCTCTGAGGGGGAAAAAAAACCTAACAATAAACAACTTTTTATTTAGCTTATTATTTTAAGTTCTACTCATCCTCAGCTGGTGCCAGAAGAACACATTGCTTTTGGGGTTTGGACTTGGCTGTGTTAGGTTTATGATCAGACTTGATGATCTTAAGGGTGTTTCCCACCCTGAGAAGTCTAAGGAACTGCCCCATTCCCAATCAGTCCATGGCCAGCAGATCACAGGGATGCCCTGGGTGTCCTGAGGCAGCACAATGTGCTGTGAGACCTTTTGTGCCCTGTGAGTGAGACCAGCCTGAGGCCTGAGGGCACTCAGCATTCCTGAGAACCAAGAGTCCTGGCAGCTTCACCTTATTTTTGGCTGGCAAAGTGCAGCTGGTGCAGCAAACTGAGTGTGAGGGACACTTTGTGCTATTCACTTGTTGCTGATTAAGTTCATTTTTGATGGGAAACATAAAATAGTCAAGGAAAAGTTGTTTTGCCCTTAGAAATATTTTTCACTTTTTTGCCTGAAAAAGAAAAAAGGAGATTTTGACATGTGATGATACCCACAGCTGAAATTAAAGGAATTTGTGATATCTATGTGGTGTTTTCCAAGATCTAACCCATGTGCTATTCAGCCACTAACATTCCTCTCCCTAAGGCAGCTCTACCAAGGCATGGAATGAGGCTTATTCTGGGCAGTGATTCATGATTTGATCCCAAAGGAAACAATATCCTAATTATATTTTGGGATCCTCACCCTGGCCCGCTCTGGAAGGGTGTGCCCCCCATGGGACTGCACACAACAGTTTCCACTCACAGGGGAAAAAAAAATCAAGAATAATTCTTCTGCAACAAGGATTCACATGGAAAAGTCTGTGACCTGACTCAGCTGGGAGGTCAGGCTACATAATCCAAAGACTCCCAAAGGGTATTAAAATCTGTGAATTGTTAATACAGGCCTGCTGTGAATCTACCAGGGTATTCCAAGGTGGTGTGATGTGAATCCATGCCTTTGTGGGGTATTGCTGAGCAACTTTTTAAAGAAAATCCAGCTGTTTTGGTGCGTTATTACCATTTTCTCCAGAGCAGAGGCAGCTCAGAACTAAGTCTTGTTCCACCAGGGAGGAGTGATTTATTGGATGATCTCCCTGAGCTCCAGCCTTTTCCTTCCCAGCATCAATACCCTGCACAAGAATGGAAACACTTCATGGGCTTCATCTTAATAGGGACTCCCCCACTCCAAAACAAGATCTTTATCCAAAGATTTTAATTAATTGCAAAAGTTAAAAATAAATCGTGCTGGAGCACCATTGATAATCCTCCTAGGCTGCCTTTCATTCATGTTAATGTGTAATACAGCCACAGTAAGATTTAATTTTAACCATAATTATAAAAGTTTGAAATTAAATCTTACTAGGGATGTGTTCTCCATTAATATGGACAAAAACTGATCTGGGAGGATTATTATGGGGGACACAAGAAAGATTTAATTTTGAACTTTTATAATTAATTCAGAAATGTGATAAAGGATTTTGTTTCAGGGGAGGGGTGGGGGTGCTCTCCAGACCACTGAGACATCCCAGCAGTCTTTCAGAGCCATCTTAATTACAGCCACAAAGAATTATTTGTTAGAGAATAGTGGTCAGGAGCTCAAACTGCTTCTTTTAACCAGAAATAAATGTTCAGACACTGGAAACTTGCCTTGAATAAAGGACTGCAGTGAGAAAGGAGCTCAGAGGGACAGAGAAGTGCACATGTATTTATATTTTTGTGTATGTACGTGCAAATACATGTCTATATAGAGGTAGAAACACACACCTATATAGAAGTGTATATAGATATGTAAATATATGTTATAAATATATGTGTATATACCTATATAAAACCTGTAACAAAAATGCATTTATTCTCTATTTTTCTAATACTTTATATAGAATACATTGACACATGTACATAAATATACAGATATTACTTTCTCTCATAAAAGGAGGTACTGCAATAGAAGAAAAGGAAGATTCATGGAAACTGTTTCTTTCAACAGATGAAGTTTTATGTGGCTACAAATTTTGGTGTATTTGTCACAGTGGACAGAAATGAGGTAAATTTACTGAAAATTTTCTGTTGAGGATGAGTTTATCTTAAAATTAGGGATGCATGGAGAAGATTAAAAGGGGTGAAGCATCAATTTCACAGGTACATGTTTAGGAGTCAGTTTTAGCTTTAAATCACCACTCTCTGAAATGCTGAGCCTTGATGGTTTCATGTCAGCTGCATCTGAGTGATTCCACGTCCAATACACTGATTTTCCAGGGCAGAAAGGTTGGATTTCTGAGTCCAGCTTGAGATCGCCTCCTGTTCTTTTTGCTGCTGTTTGTTTCCTTGACTCCAGCGTCGAAATTCTGCCATCTGAAAAGTCAGGAAGATTCTTCCCTTCTGATGCCAAAGACTAGGACTGAATGACGAGTCTTGGTGAGGATGCTCAGAGTTCAGAGCCAGGTTTAAATCCTCATCCTGGCAGTTCCTTATAAGTCAGGGTTCTATGTAATTTTTTTTTAAAGTAGCAGCTCCTTGTACTTAATTAAGTGCATTTTTATTATAATATATGAAGAATAACAAACTTTTATTATTTCTAATGTTATTTTAGTTTGGGAGTTGGGTTTTTTTGCATTTTCTCAGAAATTTTACCAAGTTTATTTAATAACAAAATAGAAGAATATCTACAAAATTTTTAGCTTCTATTTTTTAAAAATTACCTGAAGTTTTGAAGAATGAGAAGCAATATTTTAGAAGAGTAAAAATCTGGACAGTGATGAATATTTTAGCAAAATCCTGCATCGTTGGAAATAGATATCAAGCTAATCAGAAACTCTTCCTCCTCGACTTCATCTTTTCAGATGATATATCTGTATTTGTGTGTCTCCTAATTAAGTAATTACAGAAGTAAAGTCTGAACAACTCTATCTTCCATTCCTTAATTCAATATGATGTTTAATGTAGGGGTTTGTATTTTTTTTCATTTATATTGTAAGGTTTTTTATGGACTCCTCTCATTCCTTATTGTCCTTTCTACAAGTAATCAGGTTTGGACCACACTGTAAAGCACATTATCATGAAATTCTGGAGTTATGATGAAATTTTGCAGTTCCACAAGGCAGATTCTTCCTGCATTAGCACCAATAACTCCTCCTTGCTGAACATTTACTGTAGTAAATGGCCCCAAGTAAGTAAAGAGCGATGAATGGAAGAGCCTTTTCAGATCTAAATGAGTGCTGAACACCCTCCATAGCCTTGAACCTCAACCTGACTGGGATGCACCAGGATACACAGAACAGTCACACTGAAATTCCCCCCAGCTGCCTGAAAGATCAGAAATCGGTGTTTCTTAGGTAAAAAAAGGGAGTTTTTTGTGCAGTGTGTCCTGTGTGTTGTCTCTGGCTGGAAGGTGTGAATGTCACTTGTCACTTCTACTTTTGGGAACTCATTGAGGCTCCCAAAATTAAGTTTCTGTCAATGGTCTGAGGTGGGAATGGCAGTTTTATGGCAGTTTTAGAGGAACTTTTCAACTAATACAAGTCTCTTCAGCTCTGCCACATTCCCAATAAAATAAATCCGAAAGCACTTTATAGTAGAGCTTCTGTTGGTGTTCCTTGTTTTCTGCTGTAGATGCTGATTTGCACTTTTCTTGCCGTTTTCTGGATGTATCTGCAGAAAACACATGTAGAGACAGCAAAAAAAGGACAAAAAAGGTCTAAATGAGGTAATTAACTAAATATTTGATAACTTTTATAGTTACAAATCCTTTCTTTTTAGTATTATTTGTGGCAAACAGCTGCTATCCTTTGCAAAAGCTTTGGAATAATAACGATAATAAAATGAAAGTTGAGGAAAATGTGGGTTTTTTTTTCTTTTTCTGTTCTACAAGGCACTTTGTGTGTTTTATTAGAGGCTCTTTGACTGTTCAGAGTTTGACATAGATGGGCAAAGCCATGGGTTGTGTCTCTTGACTTCACTTGTCCTTGGGTCTGGCCCAGAAGTGTTTATATGAAGAACAGGATTAATACAGGGAAATGCTGAAAAGTCAAGTTGCATTTTTAGGGTGGGGTTTTGCTTTCAGAATCATCACTATACTCACTAAAACTTCTGTGTAGAATGCATGAAAATTAGAGATATTTAGGCAACATATGCTGAGAATCTCAAAGATCTGAAACAGGTAATTGTTCTGTTATTAACAAGCGTTATCAGAATATGTTATAAATGCAGCATCATTCAAGACACTCCAAAAATAGTGGTACCACTATTGTTGTTGTACTTAAATTGATGTGAACATAGAACATATCAGGGACAAAATGCTGCCTGGAAAGCAGGTGAGAGGCTGACTCTGATTAAGGTATGGGGGGAAGTGTGAGGAAATATTGCTCTTGATTTTAGCAGAGAAACTCTCATCTCCAAAGGAAGCCTCTGATGGCCAGGGTTGGGGCTGTTCTGCACCTCAACAGCTGGATTTTTGGAGGTGGGAATGGATGGAAACTCAGTCTTTACAGATAGTTTCTTGGCACTGCACCCTGTGCTGTCCATGCCACGGTGGGAGGGAATTTTGCCTGAAATTTTGGTTCTTGTGGCAAATTCACCTGAAATTTAAGATATCTATTTGCTTTTAACGTGCATCCAATTAACTCAAATTTAAGGAAATGATAAAACAATTTTTGCCTCCAAACCAGAAAAGCTGAGTTAATAATAATCTATCTGTTCTGGCTACAAAAACTTTCAGTGTATTCCAGGTGCCTTGAATTTTTCATTACCATAGAGAACAGGTTGCAAAATACTGATTCTTTACTCTGCTATAACACCTTCCACTTGAGCACATCGCACTGTCCTCGTGAACAACAATGACTGAAGTCCCACATCATCTCTGCAAACACGGCAAAGTATCTCCTTTATGGGCGGGGAAAGCGCTATTAACTAACTAACAACAGATTCCAGAAATCCAGATTGGACCCACTGTCCGTTCCTCTTGTGGCAGAACACATCGAATAGTGTGCAACTCTTTCCTCTCATCTTCAGCATTCCTGGATTTCCAAGAACATTCCAAATAACTGGAACATTTAGTGTTTCATAAAAACATGCCAAGCAATGAATTTTGAAGTCTGTGCAGGCCATTGGAGAGATTTTAGGTAATGATTGAGCATTTAAATGAAAATAAGTTGCATTTGGCTGCCTAGCAAAAGGGAAATGGTGGTAATTTCCAAAAGCCCCCAACCTTGTCAGAAAATGCCAAAGTGCTTTTAAATCTTTACGATTAAAAAAAAAAAAAAAAAAGATATTTTATTACAGGGTCTCCCCTTCAGACTCTCTGGCTTTGAGCCAAAGTACACTATGAAGTAACAGTTGGAAATGACCTCCACTCCTTCCCCTGTGTTGTTCCTTTGGTTTGGCTTAAAATTAATCACGTTTTTTTTAAAAAATAAAAATATTGTAGACATTTCTTGGTAAGCCTCAACTCCTACTCACAATGTGGCTCTTGGCCAGTGTCTCCTCTGACATCAGAGTGATGTTGCTGTGGTTCTGCAGCACCCTTTGGAACTGGAATGCTTTGTGGGATGATATATTAAACGCTGACATGGAACCTGAATATATAATTGGCAATGACAATAGCAAGCATGATTTAATATCTTCCATGCCACCCTCCTCAGCAAAGTTGCTCGGGGTTGTGTCTTCTCAGTGCATTCTCATTATTTCCAGTAGAATATCCTGGGCTTCAGCAAGTATTTATGGGGAACCTACAAGAACCTCTCTGTTGATATGGTTTGTACTTCCTACAGGAGTCAAGGTATTTCTAAAATGACATTTCTTTTACAAAAGAAAACCTTTAAAATAGATTTCCCCCCCTCGTATCTAGAAGATAGAACAATACTTAGTTGAACGTTAGGTCATTTTAATGACATTAGTCACTGGATAAGCTTAAAATATATCATAGCCTGCAAAAGCCTTCAACTAATCAGTGCATGAGTTGAGTTGTTTTCAACTTGTCTTTGATTTTTTCTAAGAATTACATATTGTATTTATAAACTCGCAGAGGACCCTTTGGGTAGGAACTGCCCTTTACATTTTCACTTATCCAGCCCAACATTCCCTTTCCCATGGTGTCTCCTTGGCTTTGGTTTCTCCGAGCGTTCAGCAGAAATGTACTCTGTCAAACACAGCCAGGGGATATCAGACCCTTGGGGAAAGCTGAGCATTTGTGTTCCCACGGAGTTGTTCCCCCCTTCCCAGAGGTGCTGAAGTGAAGTTATCTTCCCAGCTGTTACTCCCTCTTCCCGTACTCCTCAGCACCAAGTCTGGGATTTTTGACCCGATCAGTCTTCTCTCCTTTTCAGAAAACACAAGGAAGGTGCCTGGACTATTCAGTTTTATTTTCTGCATGTTGGAGTTTTCTTTGCACTGTTTAGTCAAAGGGAAGGAAAACGATATTTATTTTGAAATAATAAAAACTATATTTCTGCAAAGCTGAAATTCCTTGAGGGACTCAAAACATTAACTTGGCTGTGTCATGACTTTGCCACGTGAGTTCTGTATTTCTTTACATGTAGTTTTCTATACTTATCTTTGTGCCTATTTTTCTCCGAGATAAGTAAATCTGCTTTTCCAGGAGGCTAATTTAGGTACAACATCCTCCTTTTTTTTTTTTTTTTTTTTGCATTAACCAAATCAAAAAGAGCAATGACACTCCTACAACCACCAGTCTTTTCAGCACAGTTTGCGTTATAAGCCCAGGGCTCTCATGGAAGCAGATTTTTGGGGCCACCTTCAGAAGCTTTTTCCTACTTTTCCCACCTTCCCTCCCAGCAAGGGAGAGTTTCTAGGACACGCAGTCAAAAACCTAGAGCTGTATCTGTATCCAATCTAAATTGTGATTAGCCAATGGAATTCTGCATTTCCATTAATGCTGAAGCCCAGTGTCCCTGAGATTTATATCCCTGAATCTCTCAATTGATTTATAACCTGGTAATCCTTTTATCCCCATTTATATGCAGCATAACTTGACGTGAGTGCAAGAATGTCTCCATTAATCGAATTTGAGAGTGTTTGACTGAGAAACCGGAGCAAAAACTTTTAGGCCATACTGTAAATACACTTGGTGTCAAAGGAAGGCAGCAGGCAATATGTCCTTGGGTTCCTTCAGCTTTATGTTCACTATCAAATGAAGGAGAAAAAAACCCTACCACCTATTAATGCTATTTTTGGACTGATAAAATGTGTTCAAATTTATATATATATTTTTTTATTTTATTTTTTTTCCCCAACCCATTTCCCAGTGACTGCAATGCAGTGGCTGTAGGAGAGCTCCACATGGATTACCTGGTTCCTATCATCTCTGACGCAGCGATAACACTGTGGGTCCCAAAAATATACTGGTTTTGTAGGGCTGTTCAAATCCCACTGGGATCAT
Organism: Acropternis orthonyx; assembly: GCA_035583155.1. Lineage (NCBI taxonomy): Eukaryota > Metazoa > Chordata > Aves > Passeriformes > Rhinocryptidae > Acropternis > Acropternis orthonyx. Next base: position 2,434,552 of record JAWWEU010000163.1, read on the forward strand.
GTATCTGGATCTTTGGAAACCAGCTGTTGGAACGTATCCTTTGTAGTGCGCACAAGTGAGAAGTCCCAGCACTGCTAATTTTAATTATGTGATGGGAAATTTAGTAGTTACAGCAGCTTTGCATTATTGCTGCTCCTTTGGTGTGGGCTTAGATGGAAAGCTCATTTAGAAGGAATTCTGTGTAGTTTCTCTGAAACCAGGGGTCTCCAGCACAGCCCCTTCCATAACCTTTGCTGCCCACATCTCAGAGGATGGGAACTCCCAGGTTACTCTTAAATCAGATATGTGGCCCAGCAAACGAAGGAGCTATTAAAATATATTTATTATTCATTATTAGTAAATTGCCTGTGTGTGGTTTACTGTAGAGCAGCAAACTTACAATTCTGTTGACTCATTGAAAGTCTGTGATGTCCTGCAAACCCCAAATTTGTATTTATAGCGTTAATTTTAAAGCTCCCTTTAAGCAATTACATCTGTGTCAATGCAGAATAAAGGTAAAAGCTGCAGCATGCTGGAAATTTCCTGGTTGGAAGCGCTGCTGTCTATCCTGAGACTTGATGTGCTGTTGGGATGGAACCTGATTTAACCCAGAAATGTCCAGGTGAGACTGGGGAAGATAATATGTGCCACTACTGAAGATGTGTTAATAAATTATAATTCTGTATGCTTCATGCATTCCAATCGCCTCTTTAGTAAATACTTAACACATTAAAGCCTGCCAGGAAATCAGATGAAATGAAACCAATTTAATTCCTTAATTTGTATTATGTTATGCAATACTACATCATGTTGCATCCATAGAAACAAGAAATTGATATTTTCTGAATCCCATCTCCTGTTTCCCGGCACTTTGTTAATATGCTGGTTCTGTCTTTGGGGAGAGAATGGTAAGATAACTTTCCTTTTTTTTTGGGGTATAATTTTTGGGAGGAAAGAAGGAATAAATAACAAAAAAGGAGGGCCACTATTCCTGCCCTACTGTGTTATCTTGAGGAAGCTTTACTCCCAGAATAATTCTAAGAGCTTAATTCATTGAAACATTGTCAAGTTTGTTATATTTAATAACAAAAACATTTTTTATCACAAACCTGTTTGAAATTTATTGTGAGCTCCTTAAATGATTTTGTTTAGAATTAAACTTACACATGCATACATACAGTATTAATTAGCAAGTATATCTATCCTTAAATAAAATCAACAGGACACAACTAGTCACCCATGAGGGGAAATGCTCTTCTGCTCACTGCAGGTGTGAGATGAGCAGAAATTCCAGGAGAAATCTGGGAATTGTGATGGACATGATCAACAAAAAAAGGATAATTAGTCTGAGAAATAACCACAGGCAGGTCTTTGTTAACAGTTTCAGAAAGACTATTCCATGGTATTAAGAGGAGAACCAGTTGAACAATAAACTATTTGTGAACACTAACAGAATCTTAAGGGATTTTTTTTTTGTGTGTGTGTCATTGAACAGGGTTTATAAAATTCTTGAGAATTCACTAAAAAACCCAAAAAACCCCGGAGTTGATGATCTCCTCTGTAGAGGAGGGGACTGGGAGCTGCTGTGGGTCTCAGCAAAGTGAGAAGGGAATACGGACTTGAGCCCTGGTACCTGGAATCACCCTCATGTGTGGCTGGATTGAGCTCCTGGAGGGAAATGGTGGAAAACATGTCTTGGGCGTTGATGAGTCAATAGGTTTGCATGGGAGTGAAACCTTGGATAATTTTTCAGGTTGTGCCTAAAGGGAAAAGAATTGGCATTGTGCTAGCCTGGACAAAAAAGAAAATGAAAAGGATTTAAGCACCACCTTAATTTTCTGAGAGCGCTTTTAGTCCGCTTTGTTGATCCCCAAACCATCCTAGTGACTACTCCAATGATTCATAATTTGCTTTTCTAGTCCCTAAAAGAAGCCAAAGTCAAAAGAAGAACCATCTTCTGTGTTTTGGCTGTGTGCTGTATAAAATAATTGACTGCCTGCTGAAAAGCTGTCTTGTCATATTTGTTAATAAAATAATGTTTTCTGTGCATAACTTGACCTGTCCTAGTGAGTTATGCTGCTCATTGTTTCATGGTAACAATTTCCAATGGGATTTTAATAATACTCTTGCTCTTACCATCTTGTACAATGTAAGCTGCTACATTCAATTTGTAGAGAAAAATATTCAGGTATAAAACCAGATAATCTGTATCCCTTCAGAATCAAAAGTCACTTTGCCAAAATATTTTAACACATGAAATTGCTTCCTAAGAGATGTTTGCTATGATAAAACGACAGAAAACTACATTTCCATTATAATTATAACTGACTAGTGGTGCTAAGTTTATATAATTTAAAGGTATTCTCAAATCTGACAGCTCTTCCATGTTGAATTATGCATTTCTGGCTCTTAAATAGTTCTGCTGGCATGAGACAGCTGAGATGAAGTTGTCTTTCTAAAATAATTGCTCCATGGAGCATCCATTATACCTTCAGAAAAAATGTATTACTTGACTTCTACAAATTATAGACTAGCCTATAATGGGTATTTTTGACAGCTATTAGCTTTTTAAAAAAAAATCTGAACAGTAAAATGAGTATTGATATCACTCTGCCGTGTCTTGCATGTTAATACCAACCTTTCCTGGGCTCCTCTTCAAAAGCATGATGTAATCATTAATTACAATAACACTGATGTAATTGCACTCATCCAAAACTGCCCCCCATGATGACAACGTGGGATTATTTTTTTTTTTTTTAGCAGTAGTACTCAATTCAAATTTCCTGCTCTTGGGAAAAGAAGGGGGGAAAAAATGACTTAAGCATAAAACTCTCTATTGTATTTTGACACCATTGGCACTCAGGATGAACATATCTGTGGTTTGATCCCTTCACGTGTGATATTGTCTTGTGGCTCTTAGGAAAATGGGTTTAATCCCAGGGACCACACAGGGCAAGATGTGGTGTCTAAGCCTCCTTTTTGGGATGTTCAAATACCTCCAGGAGCTATTTTTGCCTGCAGCAGACAGCTGAGCTCATGCATATTTACCCCTTCGTGTTGTATTTGCAATTTCAGATCCAGATTTGTACCATGTTTGTGGCAGTTCAACAAGTGTTAAAAAAGGAGTTCCTGGGGTGGTACAGAAAAATTTACTCAATAACATGAAATATTTTGTATATTTAGTATATATTGCCTGTATTTTATTTCATAGGCTTGTACCAAGAAAATGATGTCTCTTAACTAGAACAGCATTATTATAATGTGCAAAAGAGATGAACAGACTGTCATAATTGCAGGTGAATATATTAATTTACAGTGATAACCACAACAGCAAGGGCTTGTCCAAGGTTTTCTGCACATCAATGCTTACATTTTGCTTAGAAATGATCCAGGCCAGTGATCTGAGATGTTTGTAAGGATAACAAAAAAGGTGAGGATGTATAACCTCAATTCTAGTGATTACCAGTGAAAGGCACACTCATGGTTGGACCTGCAGCATCTTTCAGTCTCCTCTGTTTTTTTGTCACTGTCTTAAGTATCAAAATCAGCTCATGAAGAGCAGGGAGAAAGAAAAGTCCCAAACTTCCTTTTTAAAGCAAATATTTCCCTTCTTCTCAAATCCTCACCGCTCCAAGTATTCTGAAATCAAGTTAATGTCACAGTAAGTAACATTAACACAGTGAAAGTTCTCTGTGTTGATCGAGCAAACTCCAAGAATTCCATTACAATCTAAAAAACCCCCACAATTTAATGGTGCTGTAATCAGTGTAACACAAACTATATTTAGAAGCACTACAATTATTACATAATACATCATGTAGACCCTCTAGAGATGGTGTTACCAGAGATTATGGGCTACTTCTGAAAGCCATTAAGGACCTATTAGTTGCCCAACTGGTCCATCCATAACTTTCATTAATGTCCTCTCTGGAGCATTATTTTCTCATCACGTGATGTCTGTTTAGCGGAACTTAAGCTTTCAGCCCAGGACTGTTGAAAGAAAAAGCAGCCTTGATGTCTTGGCTATTTTATATTTAATACCTTCATTATATTTTTTGACTTAAGGTTTACAATGAATGGAGGAATTAATCAATATATCTGCTGAGATTTATATTTTTTGTTTGTTCCAACCCCCCCCGCCCTCCATTATTTAAGTTCTGAAGCAAAACGCAAAATACGGATTTTCATGTTAATGGAAATCTGTTGGACAAACATAAAATAGATAACAGGTTCAGAATTTGGCACAGGTTTGTGAACCGGAAAAAAATTGGCCTGAAATCATAAAAACCCTGTTGTTGAGTCACGTTTTCTTACAGCAGGACTGGGTGAAAGGTCATCAGCTCTTTAAACACACAATGCAAGATACTTGATTATAAATTTGGGAAAGGTATTATTGTTTTAGAGCCATGAGTCAGTCTCCTGTTACACGAGGGGCTGCAGAAGAACAGCCCACAGTGTTAGATTTTGAGATTGATGCAACTTTTTAAAAAAATCTGGATTTTGAAAAATATAAACTCATTAAAAATGATATTAAAATGTAAGATTTTGCAGCTATGAAGCGATGTTCTTCATAACTTTTGATGTTGATGATGAAGGGATTTATGCAATATGATCTTTTGGTAGATTGGAAGCCTCTTGTTTCTTGTTCCATTCTCTTATTTAAGGATGGAATTTTTCAGATTTAGTTGTGAGAGTTTCTGGGGTGGTTTGTGTGACATCTTAAATGCTGTGACATGTCTCTGATTTCACCTGTAGTCCTCCACCAAATACCTGATTCTAGTTTGAATCTGGAGAGTAAAAGTGCTTTGCTACTGCTTTTTAAAACAAATTTTCACCTAATGATGTTTATTAAACATTCCTCTGAATTATTTCTCTTTACTGGAGGACAAGAAAAAGCCATTGTTCTAAAAATTTTATAATAAAATTAAAATAAGAACCTAAAAACTGAATTCTTAGAATGATTGCACTCAATCTAATAAATATAGAAATTATTGTATTATTCAACCTATTTCCAATTGATCCATTGATGCAGAACATTGTCACAATACATAGATTTGTTGAATACATGAGGATATAAGTGCATTCATAAATAAATTTTTATACTTTGCAAGTGGTTAATATAAAATAATCATTAGTACTTTTGTAGTTTTGAATATTACATATAATTTTACATCTACTTTGCACAACAATAAAGGGCTGCACAAAGTGAAAATCAGTGAAGAACCAGAACCGTGAGCTTTTCTAAGCACAGAATGAAGACTCTTATTTCGGGAATGATACCAAATGCCACTAAGGAAGTGAAGTGCATGGATTTTAAAGTTTGCTTTAAAGATTTTAAAGTCCTTTATCGCCAAATCAGTGTCAAAACTCATGTTAAATTCTTAGGTGTAAAATCAGGGCTGTTCTAGACCAAGTGGGCCATCAAATCCTTTAATCACAGGATAGCAGTGTGGATTTTGTGTGTGAGGATGAGATTTTCCCTGACACTCCCAGCAGCACCAAGGTGTGTGGGATGGAGCTCGTCACCCTTTTATTGCCAGAAGAGGAAAAAAAAATAAAAATCAAGAAATGTCTGATTAAGTCAGAGAAAAGTTCCTGCATTATTAAAGTGGGTGAATCAATTTTTTTCTTTCCTATGGTTTGTCAAAGTTATAAAATATTATATTTCTCTTCAGCCAGAGTTACATACTGTGTAGCTCAGAGATAATCCCCATGGTCTTGGCATATGTTACTTAATTGTCTCAGAAGGAAATACCATAAATACCATGCTGTCATCTCCCATGGGCATTTGCTCATCTGTCACAGTGGGAGCTCCAGACTGGGTGAGGTGCTCTAAGACATTTCTTAAACTATGTAAATCACAGCCATTTCTCCTTCCCACTTCCCAAATGGTCAATTATGTATAAACATGTGTTAATAAAAATTTGCTTCTTGTGCCTCCGAGGAACACACCCAGAAAGCTGAGGATGATGAACTAGAAAATGCCATTATTCTGTGGTTCAACCTATGACATAAATTACTGCTTTGAAATGCTGACATTGAAAGGAAAGTCGGAGTTTCAGGCCCAAAGTAGAAGCAAAACAAAACTATCAATAAAAGTTATTAAAGAAACAGGAGAAGGTTTCTCTCGTTCTCTTTCAAGGAAACTGCTTTGCCTCTACCTATGGAGAGAAAAGCAATTAGAAGATTATGTTGAGGGTTTGCTAAAGGCTATTTAACACACTTGCTGCTTAATGACCTCTGCACAGGTTCAGTTGCCATATGAGATGGAAAACAGCCCAAGCTGGAGGGAGGCAGCTTGAAAACAACTGTAGTGAATATTGATACAAATACATAATGAAAAGACAGGTAAAAAGGCACCCTGTGCTTAGTTGTGTCAGTGAACAACCAGAAACTCCTCACGGGGGGTAAGGAAAAGACTTTATATTACAACAGTCCATGTTTTTGATGTAATTTTAGCCTTCACACTGCCCATGATGAGTATCTCTTCTTTATCAGACACATTTCCCACTCTAAATCATTCCTGGGCTGTACTTACATGAGTCATTCTGGTTATTTTGAAACAGAATCTCTGCTTGAATTTGCACTCATCTATATTTAGGATATAGCCAATCAATAAAGTATTAAAACCAATCCTGAGCTATTTATTAATGTTCCTTAAATATCATTCCTGTTGTATTGAGAAACTGGATTGGCTGCAGGTGTGTGAATGGGGAGTCTGGAAAAAGTGTTGGATCAAATTATACACAATTTTATATCCTTTTTTTTTATTCTTTTCTGAGATACACAGATATTGAGAAACAGCCAAATATCTTCAGGGAAGCCCATTAAGACTTACATAATTTCAGAGGCAAAATGAGAATGATGTTGCATAGAAATAACACAAAAGCTTGGTCTGAAAACCACTTAGAAGAATGGAGGTTGACTTGTAGGAACAAAGGGGTGGCGATATTCGTTACTGTTGTTTAAAAATTGAGTTCTAAAATAATGGTTCAAAAACAGAGGCCAGAGCATCATGCAGATCGTTGTGTGGCAAGACTGAACGAATGAGGGATGTGTCCCTACCTTCACACTGACCCCTTACTCAAATCTCAAAGCAAATCCAAGAGCTTGAACATGTAGGAAGTCCTCTTTCTTCCCATTCCCACCCAACAGTAGCTACACTCTGAATTCAGGCTTCCCTGTTGGGGTTTGCTCTGTTTTACTCAAGCCCTTAGAAGACTTTCTTGATGCAAATGAGCTTTTTACTGGAGTGCTTTCATTTGGAAGGGGGGATTTGAAGTGATTTAATTTTTTATTTCCCATTCATGTTTCATGGCTTAACAAGCATTGATGTGTTATTGTTTATTTTTTAGCAAGAACTCAGTGTGTTAAGTATCTTTATGTTTGGTAGTATGAGAGAGTAAAAGGATAACTAGCTGGACTTTTGTTTGGTTTTTTTTGTTTGGGGTTTGGTTTTTTTTTATGTTGTGGCTTTCTGGTCATAGTTAGGGGGTCAAGTTGATAGTGTGAATCATGATGAATTTGTGTTATGATGAATTTGTGTGTTGCACTTCCTTCCTTAAGAAAAAAATGCTCAGTTTAATACGAGGCATTTGAATTTATTACCATTCATCAAAACTGGCTTTTGGCAGCATTTTATCACCAACAAACTCATGGGCACATAAAACCCAATACATGTGCAGTTCTGTGAAGCAGGAAAGGTTTGATGGGAAGGTCTATTACATCACTGGAGCAAGTTTTGTTCCTTCCCCCCAAATAAAACCGGAGCGGCGCCGTTCCCGTTGCTGTAGCTGAAGGCCATCATAAACCCCTGTTTTCATGGGGTTGCAGATCGTTACTGAGCCATTAAAAACTAAACTGCCTTTACAACTACCTTTTTTTTTTTTTTTTTTGCTTTTTTTTCCTTTTTTTTTTTTTGAGGGCTGGGCTTGGCAAGGGGAATGTGCCTGAATATTTTTAAATCAGGAAAAATATTTGTCCATTAAAAAGGTCAAGCACCCACTATATATTTACATTGCTCAGTATGGAGACTGTTGCATCTCGGTGTCCTGCACGTTTAAGCTTCTCTCTCTCTATATAAGTAGTTTTTTATAAAGTCCATTTGTCTCTTTGTTCCCAAAGTCTAGTTTTGTGGGAAGACATTAACTTAATAGTAAGATTTAATCTGTCCTGATCACACAGAAACATGAGCTTATGCACAGATTTATGTGCTCAGAGTAGTACGAGGGAGGGAGGAAAATGTGTGGGGCTGGAAATTAAGTACCCAACACCTTCCAGCACTCACAGCTCTGTGATGCACCACTAACATTAGCCTTTACAACTTCATTTAAAGTGATGGTAGTAATGAACAGCCATAATTTTGTTGCAAAACAATGATTTGGTTTCCTAAAGCATCTGCAGAGAGAAGAGAGGAAATGCACATCCTTGAGTGCTGTATTCCAAATGTCCATCTGAATGTGGAACCCTTTTTGCCTTGAATTCATATGATCATCTTTATAATTATTAGCCCTTAAAATGCTGTTAATATTGTACTGCAAGTATGATCTTTTCCTGTGAAGTAGGTGAGGTGTTGTTTTTTCCATGGGAGGAACAAACATCTTGATAATTTTGTTGTGTCAGTGATGTAGAATTACTAACCAGGATCATTTGAACACGTTTTCCATGTGTGTTTCATGTAGAAAAGTTCAGATAATTTTAACTTTCCATTTCACTCATCTACTCTACCTTCTCTAACAAAAAATAACTTTAATTCCACCTTATTCATTATTCACTTCCCTGCATGTTGCAGAATTAAATCACCTGAATGATGACATCTTAAAATGGATAAAAGCAAGGATGGTGGTATGTGTTATAAGGAAGGCTGTTTGATGAGGGGATATCCATTCCCTGATCATGGATGCAGATTGCATCAGCTGCTCTGTGACCTCCAAAGTCTAATTACTCTTAGGTAATATTAAACACCTGAGTTTTAAAATGAAAATATAGACTGGGTGTCCTTGTGTTTGAAGAGAAGTGTCATCAGCAGTATTGTTAATTTAAACACAGTTAACAGTCTGGTGACCCATATGTAAATATGAATCGTATGCATTCTTTATTACAGTGTGCTGCATTACTAATGGACATAAAGGTTCTTTTTTTGATATGATTTTGAGGATATAATTTAAAATTTCAGTAGCAGAAGTTTAACACCTTGCCAGAAACATGCGATACAAGATTAATAACCAAAGGTAAATTATAAATAGTGACACATATCAAGGGGAGCCCTGTCATTCACCTCTCCTGGTTTATTGAAAGGTGCTTTACACCCCTACGTGATCTGTAATTCCTACCTGACCTGTGAGTAGCTGCTCTCATTCTGTGTGTGGTGGTTGCTGTGCTCTTGATGACCTGCTTGGCTATTGCTTGTTCTCTGTCTCCTTCCAAGGACAAATACCCAAAACACACCCAGAACTTTCACAGGTGATGGGTTCTCAAGATGTTTGGTTCTCCAGTTCAACGTGAACTAAGGAATGTATGCAAAAAGTAAAAATGAAGGTCAGAATGGGTGAGAAAAGAGAAGAACAGGTGGTAACAGAAAAAGGGGATATTTAACGTGAACATTGAAATAATAGTGTTCTAATTAGTGACTGACATATTTTCTAAGGAGACAATTGACTGGTATGGCCATCGCTCTAAATCAAAGCTCATTTTGCATGAACTGTGATATCAAGTTTTGTGAAGGTGCTGTAGATACCAACAGGGCTATGGTAGCAAACCTGGTCACACACAGCCTCTGCTGAGGGAGAGTTGTGCATACCCGAAGTCGTGAGAGAGTGAAACAAGTAGGAGGACACAGGAGTGGACAGAAGGACCTGTGCTGGAACCTCCATGTTGCCTTAATATAAACTATGTGATAAATGGAGTTGTGTGTGAAGAGGTTAAAGAAATACACCCCAGCCACAAAAGCCTTGCTGTCAGAGATTTTGGTGTGGGGCCAAAAGAAAAAAAGCAAAGTCCTTCCCTTCAAAGTCTCCTCAAAAAACTGTAGCCCCTCTTGCCTGGGAGTAAACAAATAGCAAAGCTCAGAAATGGGATGATTTCGAGTTTATGCTTTTTTAAAACTCTACCCCAGTTCTTCTTTCATGCAGCTGAAGACTTTGGTTTAGCAGAGAGTGGTTTGGGGCCGGAGAACTTTGCTATGGGGAGTTAATGTCTGTTTGGAGAGAAGGAAGGACTCTGGGAAGCAGGAATGTGTGCAGAGCCCAGCATGGGCTGGAAGGAGAGGAACAGCTATGATATGCACAAAAGCTCCATTTCACCTCATTTCTATCTACATTTCTGCTGCTGAGGTCGAATTTTCAATTGTCATGCAGAACTGGCAGCATGAGGCAGGTTAAAAAAATTAAATTTGTGTTGAAATTGAAAAGAAAATCATATACTTTGAATTATTTTCTTTTATTTCTTGCCTCACAGTTACAGCAGATCTGTCTGCAGCTGTAAAAAGGCAGAATTCAGCACTTAGTGGGAGCTGTCAACATCAGCAAGGTGCACAGGATGCTCCAGGGGCAGCGGGAGAGATGAAATGCCCTTTGTGGAGCTCTACCTGCCTAAGAAATATTGTTGTTTGTGTGCCTTTGTCCAGCAGGTATTTAATTCTCCTAAATAACCTCACAAGTGCACAATTTCAAGAAAGAAATCAGCTTGCCTACCTTGGAAAGCTGCATGTTTATTTTATATATATGTATATACACACATATATATTTTAATATTTTTTTCTTGCTAAAGCCCTATAGAAGTGCATTAATACATTTGAAGAATACCAAAAATGCACCCCATTTTCACAGGAGCTCTCATTATTACAGGATGAGTTTGCCTATGTGAATTAGAAATACGTTAGCAAAGGGATTTGGGTAGACATGTCTATATGGATTAAACAGAGCTGCACTTCGCTTTTCCTGAGGTTTTTTCCCACCCCCCCTTTTTTTCCCCCCCTCCTCAATCATAATGAGAGGTGATTGAATTTATTTGGGTAAAATCCAAGCTGAATCCAGCAGAGGATATTTTCAGAGTTATCCTTTTTAGATACTTGCCATATCAACCAAGATCTGTTTTTAGGCCTAGTTATTTAAGGCTGCCTTAAAGACTAATGAAATATAGTGTGATGGATGTTACCTCGTTTCAGGGACTTTAAGTTACTTTCAGCAATAGAGAAAAAACACCCCTATAATCTTCAAGCCCTGCTTTGGTCCTACTTTTCAAGATCATACATTTATTTTCAGTAGTAAGATGCTCTGTGGAATGTATATGTTAATCTTCCAAATTTAAAAAAAAATAAAAAATTAAAGTTAGTTCTGAATTTTCCTAACTAAGGAGTGATTTGTAATGGAAGAGGAAGTTTAAAAATGCTTCATTTTTAACCTCTGGCAGAGGTAAGATTTTACAAGTGATTTGGGAGCAGGAGTGGGAATCCTCCCCCAGCCCTACAACAGCATCACTGCTGACAGTCTGTGCATTTACAACATGACATGCTGCACTATTAGCATTTTGTCACTGTCTTCTTTGCAAAGCCAGATATATTTAGGCTTCTAAACCTGAAATCCTGCTTTGTGTGCTCTGGAGATTATAATTTTTTTAATAATATTATTATTTTTACAATGTGGTGTGTTTAAGAAAATAGCACCACATCGGTTGCTTGATTTTAGGGCATTTTTGTGTTATAGTTGTAGGATGACCCACATATATTTGCGATTTCTTTATAGATAACACTATGCAGCTGTTTTATGAAAAGCCCCTGAAAGGAATCAGTTTTTGAACAAAAGATTCTGTGACCTTAAATTTTAAATTACTATATAATATACCTCACATTTTTTGCCTTACATACTTAGCTTATATTGAAGTACAAACCAAGCATTTATTTTTAAGATTATTTGTCGTTTGCATGCTGTGTCTTTTTTATTTCGGTATTTTTATAGAAAAATCCATTTTCCTATTTAAAAATATGACATGTATTTAAAATCACGTGAGCGCAGTTGTCTCTAGGATCTTTTTTAGTGTTCATTTGTATTTCAGTGGTTTGACAATTGTCCTGTCTCTTCTGCTCAAATGCAAACATTACATATGAGGCAGAAACAGCTTCATGTGATGCACCAAAAACATACTGGAATGATTGCAGAGCATCAAATAAATAAGGATGACACTGCAAAGGCCTAATTTACACCTGAAGAGGGCCCAAAAAATGAGGGGAAAATAATTATTATGTCAGTTCTGGGTCTTCAGTTCAACTGCATATTCATAAGGAGAAAACGCTGCTCAAATGAGCTTTAAGGATGTGACGTGAAAGGTCATGTAATTCAGATTTACATGGAAAATTCATCGTGTTGTTCCTCTCTGTAGCAGAGATCTTGTAACAAGGAGTGATGTTACTCACAGGGCTGCATCTCTGGGTGCTCTGGAGATTAAACCCCTGAGTGGGATTCCTTTGGAAAACCATTTTATCCAATCTTAGCTCTTCTTCTGTGCCCCCAAACAGGCTGCCTTTCTCTGAGCTTCTCAAAAGGCTATTTTTTCATTAATAATTCCTGCAATAGAAATTTCTATATTTTGAAAGATGGTTTCCATATTCTCCTTATCGTTTAAGAGGCATAAAATTAAATGTTGTTGATTCTTCACATTGTAAAACTTTGTGAAATATATTGGAGGAATAAAATGATGTTTTCGTAAGAAAACTGAGGATTGTGTTAAAAAATTGCCTTTTGAAATAAATATTATAGTAGTTTAATTTTTTTTGAGGAATGCCTTTGTACAGTGTCCAGATAAGGAGAAAGGGAGAAGGGTCCATCCCAGGCTGGGAAGGCACGGGGATTTTCCCAGCTTCAGGAAAGTTGGTGCAAACACCAGGAGAGCCAAGAATATCAGCACTGAGGCACTCGCTTGCCTTTTCCTCAGGAGCAGCTCCATCCTCCACATCCTCCATATGTCCGTCTGCGAGCTTGGTGGAAATTCGATCCCGAGTATGAAAACTTCCCAGGTTTATTCCTGTGTAAAGCTTTGATTCCGACGGTTTGGCATTTTCAGCTCGAAAACATTTTGCTGGAAGAATCTTCACGCGCTTAACGCCAAAAGGATGAAAACAGTGGTGCAAAGACTGTTTCGTTTAATACCTTTTTCCCCCCCTTTTTTTCACATGTGAGGAGCCTCATTTGACAAAATTCAGCCCACATTGTTCAAGAAACTGTCTGCATTTTTTAACTATTTTTGTCTGTCTCTGTGAGAGTCGTGGTGGTGACGCAAGTGTGGTGTCAGTGCAGATTCTGCCATGGGAAATGAGAGAAAGGAAGGAGAAAATAAATAGAATCTCAATTCAGAAATCAAATATTTAATTGCAAAAGAGGAAATATCTACCTGGACAACAATACTCCAGAAAAACCAACAACTTTTAGACTTCCCATTTGTGCAGTATCTGAGCAACTCAGGTTTCTGTTCAGTCCTTAGCCCAAATTTCCACAAATTTGGGATAGAATGATACAAAAATTAAGGTTGGAAAAGATCCCTCATCAAGTCCAACCATCAACCTAAACATGTACCTTCATTTTCAAACAGGAACCCTCTGGTGAAGAAAGGAACTAAGCCCATCCATCAAATATTCAGAATCCTAATCATGATGTCATTCCTCACAGTTATAATTGATCTTTTATCATTAAACACTTTGATCAATGCTTTCTCAAGAAGCTCCATAGCCTTATGTGCAAGCAGATCCTGTTATGTGTATCTTAATGGCTTTTATGGAATAAAACCTCTAAAATATAATTCAGGTTGGATATTTAGTGATAAATTTTGGTGCACTGCAATATGGGCATAAGGTTTGTGCAATGCAATAACTATTTTATTCTGAATTCCAACTCTTCTTCTTCTAAATTCACTCACCTCTTGTCTGTCTGAACTCAATATTTCCTTAGCAGAGGATGTTGGCCTCAAGAGGTACTTTTTGGTCAACAAAGCATTGATTTCAGATTTCCAGCTGTACCAACCAATGCATTTCTGGTTTCATGTAACTCTTGTACTCAAATATTGGGTGTAGATTGCCTTAGTTAGCAGACTTTGTCAATAAATACTCCATAAAATAATGTTAATCATTATTCTGTCTCCATTTCACCACATATTTAATTCACACTAGATTAGCAAAACAACTTCACTGCAGGTATTTAGAGTGGATTAGTAAATTCCTTTATGCTGATTGAGCCCACATTGATTTGTGATGGTTGGTTCTGGAAAAGTATGACCATGCTGGGGCTGTCTTCCTGTTCCAGTTGTGTGGGTCTCCTTCATTGGGTTATGTGCACATTACTGCAGTTGAGCTAAAATAGGCCTGTTTTTCACCATGCACAATTTAGTCATGCATCAATAGGTTTTTAATTAAAAGTGTATGACAGGTACAATAGTAGAGTACTCCAAATAATTTTCTACAGCAGTCCATTTCCTCACAGACAAGTAATCAGGATCTGTCTCAGCTAGTCAAGGGATGTGTGATTTTTTTATTAAGATATATGATTAAGCATCTAAGAACTTTATGCTAAATTGCCAGATTTTGGTTGTAAGCAACACACTGAATATTTCAAGTTTGTAATCACAAAATGAGGCATTCTTCCTGACAGGTGGGAAACATCTTACTGGACAACTTGATTAGCTAATGGTGAAGAAATGTTTGGATCAACCTGTCTGGCTGCATGTCAGGGTCGGAGCTATGGCAGAGGGATCCACTAATGGCTTTGGGGTATCTGCTCCCCAGGTTGGTGGGACAGCAGTGGAAAGGGATTGTTATTTCTCCTCAATTTCCATACCTAAGAGAGTTTCGTGTCAAAACATAAGGAACCATGACGAGTTGACTCATGAGGCCCACAGAGGTTGTGGCTGCACCATCCCTGGAAGTGCCCAAGGTTGGGGTAGATGGAACGTGGAACAACCTGGGCTAGTGGAAGGTGTCCCTGCCTATGGCAGGAAGTTGGAAGGAGATGAACTCTGAGGTCCCTTCCAACCCAAACCATTCTATAATTTTGTGACTCTGGTGGGGCAGATTGTGATCTACCTTAAAACACTGAGTATTTGTGTCCAGTTCTGGGCCCCTCAGTTCAGGAAGGATGTCGAGGGGCTGGGGTGGGTCCAGAGAAGAACAACAAGGCTGGTGAAAGGACTGGAGCACAAGGGCCATGAGGAGAGGCTGAGGGGGCTGGGGGTGTTCAGCCTGGAGAAGAGGAGGCTCAGGGGTGACCCCATCACTCTCTACAACCACCTGACAGGAGGGTGTAGCCAGGTGGGGGTCGGGCTCTTCTCCCAGGCAATTATCAGCAAGACAAGAGGGCAGGGGCTTAAGCTCTGCCAGGGGAGGTTTGGGTGGGATATTGGGAAGAGACTCTTTGCAGAGAGGGCAATCAGGCATTGGAATGGGCTGCCCAGGGAAGTGGTGGATTCTCCACCCCTGGAGGTTTTTAAGATGAGACTGGACGTGGCACTCAGTGCCATGGTCTGGTAACCACAGTGGTGCTGGATCAAGGGTTGGATTTGATGATCTCAGAGGTCTCTTCCAACCTGGCTGATTCTGTGATCGATTCTATCATCTTTGTCCCAAAAGGCTGCCTTACCAGTAATGCAAACAACTCCTGAAAGATTTTCCTATTGAAATTACTTTAAGATGGTTTTATAAGGATGTAAAGCAGTTATGATGATAAAAAAGCTTTAACAGCCATTTGATTCGCTGTAGTTTCAATACCAGAGATGTAAAGCCTGAGAGTCTTCACATAACTGGGACTTGACAAAAGTTGAGTGATGCTCCAGAATGTCCTGAATTACTGGGGCTGTAATATTGGAGGAGGCAAAAATAAATGTGTTTCTGTGCCCATGAACCCCCTTATTTTTGAAGTACTTCTCTGTCTGGGCTGCCATCACAGTGATGGTAGAAATGTGGTATAGAACCAAGTGAAAGGCAAATATTAATTGTGAAGGTAGAGAATATAAAGCAATAGTATATATGTCTATATATGTGGAGAAATAACAAGATTTGGGCACTCAGAACAACAGAAAAATAAATTATAAATTTGAATTCACAATGCGGTATCTTTCCTCATTTTATTGAATGAATTTAAAAATCGTCAAAACCTTTTTTAATTTTTATTTTAAGGCAAAGCCAAAAAAATCTCTGTTCAGATTCATTGCTCCAGTAAATGTGCAAAAAAAAAAGGATAAAGCTGCCTATTCATCACTTCTCCAGTTAACATTTTCTACGGTTTCCTCTTCCTATTTTGCCAAAGTAAAAATGATGAGTGGTATTTCTCTGTCCTGATATTTGTGCAAATTACGATTCCAGTTGTCTGAGGGGTGTAGAAAAGCCATAGATACTCTCCCTACCCACACAATATTTCTCCAGTTCTGAGTGTTTGCAGTGAGAGCACCCTGGAGGAGTTTCTCTGGTGCTGGTAGATTAAGGGTCATCAGTTTTATTCCTACATGAGCCTCATAAATAGATTGAGTTTATTGAGTATATCATTTTAGCACAGTATCTTTATTCAGAACTTCTCAATTTTCCTCATTTCCTTCTTCCCTTTAACAACCCCAACCCTCATGGGACTGTTACCAGCACTTGTATTGGCTACCAGGGACAATTTGTGTTTCACCTGCTCTGTGAGCCAGGTTTGGCCAGCAAAAGGTGATGAGGGATGTCCTGTGCTTTGCTGTTTGTCCTATGCTCAGAGAGGGCTGAGAATATCAGGAATAAAGTAATTCACAGCTGCTCTTTGTTCGTGTTCCAAGATAACACTACAGAATTTTCAGATGAATAAGTTGATAATAACCTTGGAAGTGTCCAAGGCCAGGTTGGACGGGGCTTGGAGCAAGCTGGTCTAGTGGAAGGTGTCCCTTCCCTTGACAGGGGGTGGAATGAGATGAGCTTTAAGGTCCCTCCAACCCAAATCCTTCCATGATTCTATGATTGGAGTGTTCCAGGTATTTTTCCTCCAGACACTGTGGCCAGGAATGCCACAAGAAACATGACCATCTATGATGTGTAATTGTTTTAGAAAGCCTTCTCCTGTCTGTAATTACACCATGGTGACTGAGAGGATATAATATCCTTAAAAAATCACTTTCCACTTAGCTAAGTGTATAAACACTATCACTCATTAATAGGAAATTAGTGGAGGATTTTTGCAGGAAGTCATTAGCGTACACACTTAAGGTTTAGGGTGGCAGACATTGCCATGCGTGTCTGGGTTGTTAAAAATTCTTTCATTCTCACAGCTCTCGAATCAGAGTTTATCAAGTAGCTTCTTAAAGAAAAAAAAAATTACAAATTAAACCGTTTGAATTATGGCTTTTGCATTCTTGTTCCTCGTTTTCTTCCAGAAATGGAAGCTGAAAATAATCACTGTAAAGTTAAGTGAAATATTTGAGTTTAATTGTTTCCCTTCTGTTTTCTGTATTAAAAATATTTCATTTTGAAACTGTAGTTTTTATAAGATCTCAGAAATTATTTTACTGATTTGCTTCTCTAAGTGTAGCTCCCATTGAATGTAATATTTTTTGCCCCAGTGTATGTGCTGTAGGTCAGACATAGGAAGTGCACGACTAATACATTCCTTTCTGTGCTAGTTGTGCTGTTGTAGTTACACTTAAAGCACTAAATATTTATGTAGGAAATCCTATCTCTCCTTTTTTTTTTTTTTCATGCACATCACATTGGAAACAATATGGATAACTTGAATTCACTTTCACCCTGTGTTTGTCTGCCTGCACCACCTCAGAGCTGCGAACAAACCCCTAAGAACTCAGATCTGGATTTCTCAGAGAATATTTGTTCCAGCTTGGAGAAATCATGTAACCTCCCCACGTCCCTGTGAGATGCAGATAACACATTATTTCTCCCATAACACATTATTTCTTGCCCCTTTTTCTTGGTCTGACTGCAAATCTCTCAAGGCAGAGGTGCCCTAACTACATCTTTGCAGAGAACGTGGCACAATGAATTGGAACTTCTGCTCGGGGCACATCAGCATTAGTACAATGCAGATTAATATATTTTTCCCCCTTTTTCATTTATTTAAAGAAGATACAATCTACCTCTGCTTGAGCTCTGCCTGAGGTATGAAATAAGTGGAAAAGTTCACGTTTTTAGCAGCAAGATGTTTCTTAATTAGAGCTCTTCTTATCAGTCAACTCCTTTTAACCATTTAGATTTAAATTCAGTTTCCAGTTTTTAAAAATATGCCATATTCTTTTAATTTCTCCCACCCCTCCCCCCATTATTAGTATATCTAAATTATGTGCATTTCTTTATGGGTTGCTGTGCAATAATTCTTCCTCCTAACTAATAATGGCAAAGGCAAGATGGGAAGGTATATTGTGCTGCTGATGTGATGAATATTAATTCGGTGGAGAGCAAACAAGATCTACACTTGCAGGAGAACTTTCCCCATGACTTTCTTGAACGGAGATAGATTTTCTACGGAAACCTCTAAACATGAAAGGACACCCCCCCAGAGATCCAAGAAAACCCCTAATTAAATGAATTGGAATACAGGGGCCATAAAATTATGTTTCTGTTCTGCCATAGCAGACTCCACAACCCTGAGGACATTGTTGAGCCAGAAGTATAAATGAACTCTGACTCTGATAACTTCGAGACCTAACAGAGAAAGAGTGGTGGAAAGTTTGCCAGGGAGGCCCCAGAGATAACAGTCAGACTTTATATAATGTGCACATATAGGACAAAAACTCCGATGATTTCCTTCTTGGCAATGACAGTTTCAACTCTGAATGTGACTTCAATAAAATTTGTTGTGATTTGGAGTCAAAAAATAATGACTTCTGGTCAAATCTGGACCTTCCCATCAAGGCTGCCTGACGGGGATTTGCAGGGATGTTGTTTGCAGGAGGCAAAAGCACATCAGAGCTACTTTGGAGATATTTCTAAGCCCCTTAGTTCTCTCTGAACTAGGGGATTTGGAATAGGGAATCCTCTGAATTGCCACATTAATTTTCTCCCGTCCATGTCCTGTGTTCATGCTTGGGAAACAGAGACATTGTTGCCTCTCCATTCCTTGATGGGCCCAAAGTGTTCCTGCTCTGATTTTGTGCAGGGTATTATCTTTGGAAAAATAAAACAAGCCCTAGTTTATCAATTACAAAATGAAATAATTCCTCTAAATTTTATTAAATTATTTTTCTGTGAAAATCAGGAGTTTTACAGATATTTAAATTATATTAAAATAACAATGCAGGTTGAAATGCTTCCCTAAATATAAACAGCATCGACTATTCTTTAGCAGCCAAGCATTAAAAGGAAAGCAGTCCTTTTCTGACACTGAAAACTTTTTGGAGTCCACCTGCCAAATTTAGGGGCAAATTTCATCTTTGGATGTGCATCCTGGCTTGTTGTCACCCTAATCTGGAGGTACATAGTGTGCATTTCTATCCAGAATGCTGCCTTTATTTTGAATGTTATTTTCAAACCTATAAAAAAAATGACATTCATCAAAAGCTACAGCTTGACCAGGCTGAACATTTGCTTTGCTGGAGTGGAGAGTGGTCACTTATCCTTGATTGTCTTCTGAATTATTTGAGGACTTAAGTATAGTTAAAATGTGACCTGAAACCAATGCCTTTAAGGGAGATGAAATTGCTTCGCTGCCACAGAAATACCAGTACAAGTCAAGAAAATCAGTTGCTTTCTCTAATCTTCTTTCCTTTGGAAACTTTGCTAATGAGATCAATTCCAGAGACAGTTGCCTTGATCCGCAATAGTAAAAGTCCTTCTGTCTGCAGCTAAATAAAGCTGGATAACCTAAAGCTATGTTAGGAATTCGGAGAGTAATGTAAGGTGAACAGACAACCTGGCTTTTCTGAGGCAAAACCCATCCTTAAGTGTGTCATATTTGGTTTGACTGCTAAAAATGGCCTGTAACTGTGCTTTTACCAGAGCATCCTTCCTTTGTGTCCTGCTGCAAATGAGAAGCCGAGGCCTTCATTGACATGACATACAATTCAGATGTGGCCCCAGCTGCCTTTGGGACTCAGGGGGAGGTGGGAGGAAGGAAAGCCATGGAAATACTCCCTTTAGCTCAGCGTTCAGGGGCTTGGCTGAAAAATAAAATCTTGGAGTGTATTGAGTGCCAATTGTCCACTCAACACCTTTCTGTGAGCTGGAGAGTCAGCAAATATTTGTTTAGAAAAAGAGAAATAAGATGTTTTGGTTAAGGTAGAAAAAATCTGGGAAAAAAAAATCCAGATACACCCTTAACTTTTCCAGGCTAAAACTAGAAGTGGGAAGGTATTTTGGGGGGTTGGAATTAGATGATCTCTAAGGTTCCCTTCAAGCCAAATCATTCTATGATTCTATTAATTACAGGTAAACCAGAGAGCACGTGGGTCCTGGTCTTTGTTTCACACAAGTTTTCTGAGCTCTTGGAACAGAGTTGGAAAGTTCAAGAGGTACATGCAGAATAAACAGAGATTGTGAGTCTGTGCATCTGTTTGCAGTGGCCACTGGTTTTGTGATGAAATCTTATCTAAGGGATTTTCGCAATGGTGCCTCTGCAGAAAAGTGAAAAACTGGGACACCTTTTCCTCAACAATCTTACAGTGCAAGGTAGTGGAATTAGGAATGTTGATTATGTTTTTCTTTAATAAAGGTAACTCAGCATAGCTGTTATAGTCGGGTTTTCATATTCAGTTGGCAAAGGAATGCAAAGTCTCAGTGATCTCATTCTAGCCCACTTATATCATATATAATGCTGTGAAAAAATCTGAAATTTACTTACTCTGCATGTCTGTAATTCTGAGTGAAAAAGGTGGGGTTTCTTCTTCTTCTTTTTTTTTTTTTTTTTTAATTGCTGTATCTCAATAATGAATTTTACCTCATTAGGAAATCCGTTAAAATGCTTGAATTGCTCTCCAGAAAAATTAAGTCTTCCATTTATCGACAGAACACATGCAGCTTTGGCATGAGTGGTGTAAATCCCCCACTGTTTCCTGTCAAGGCTTTTCTGTCCTGCCTGGGAGAAGCACACCCAGAGAGGATTGCTCAGGCTCTGCACACACTCTGACTATGACCTGACCCATAAGAAGAGCAGGCAAAAGAGGTTTCATGAGCTCGAGAAATATATTTTCTTCAATTTAATGAATCAAGGTACGTTTCATAACATTATTCTTTTCCCCCAGTGGATTTTTTACTGATATTGCAGATTCTGCAAACTGAAACTATTGTAAGATGACAGTGCCAACATTTTTGACGTGTTTCTTGATGCTCAGATCCAAAGAGGAATAATTTATTCATTTTGGAGCTGGTCAGGCAACAGAAGTAAAATAGTAATAGTTTGTGTTGTAGTCTTTGTAAAATAGAACTCAGAAGCAAAATCTAATAAAAAGGGAAATTTGGGCACAATTTTGGGCCAAATTCTTGGCAACTGTTAATCAGCAGAGCTAAGTTCAAGCCTGTAAAGTTCTAAGGATGTAAATCCACTGACCATCAGTTTAAAATGCCTCTAACTTGAAGAACCACAGGGTTCAAGGACGCTCATGGCCATGACCGAGGCTAACCCCCAGCGAATTCAGGCAGGGATGGGGAATTTCTGCTCCCCAATAAATTCATCCCCAGTGCATTAGCAGAGGAAAGGTCTCCCAAGGAAGATTCCTGCCACCTGACATGGCCTCTGTTTGTTCCCATGATTTTGGGTTGATTTTTAGTTGACTGCAGTGGTTAACACAGAACTCAGTGTTTTCATCTTGTTTTCTTCAAGATGAAAGTAGAGGCTGACACAAAAACCCCAAGGAATTCTGATGATTGTTTGATTGGTAATGAATGCAGAGGATTTAGGGGGGAAGAAATGATTCAAGTTAAGCAAAATATTGAATCAAATGGTAAAACTCGTGTTGGCTACACTGGGCTCTAGGATTTAGTAATAGCTTTAACCCACCTTTAAAATCAACATTTATTGGCACAGACCTTTGGGGACAATGACTCTACTGTCTGGTTTGTACCAAATTTTGGTGACGTAAGCAGAGATATTTGTGGAGAAAGGGCAGCAGCTGAGAACAGGCTGAAATTTTTCACATGAAGGGTCTGGTATCCTGGAATGGGAACTTTGCTCTCATTGATTTAAACTATGGCAACACCAGGCTCAGTTCTCTGACTCTGCACAAGGGCACAGATTAGTTATTTGGTCACTCAGCCAAAAGACAGTTATTTTGTGATAATAAACCCCATTATACTGATCTGCAGAAGACAGAATCAGTCCCCAGATTTGCAGGCCCTGAATGCCAGTATTTCTGAATTCCAACATGTGTGTTAGCAAAACACCCAGGAGCAGAAGAGAAGGTAATTGGTATCACATGAGTTAGTAAATTTGCTTGTTGATAATTGGGAATATATTTATTTTAAGTCCAGAGGTTCCATTTTGCTGTAAATTCAGACCTGTTTTATCCCTGTCAGATAGGAGCTCACGTATTATTACATGGCAGACCTTTGGGTAAAATGATACATTTTCCTCCAGATCAGGCTGTCTGGCCTCAGCAAGTTTGTTCAGGCAGTGGAAATCCCTTATTAAATACATTTTTCAAAACTTCCTGCAATCCTGTTTATTTATAGATTACAGGGGAGATAATCAGTGCTTTCCACTCATATTCGCTTAGTTCTTCCTAATGATACCTAGTCATACTCAGTCATGGTCATGCATACTCTGTTCCACTCACAGTAAATTCCATTCCAGTAAATTTGAATTCACACTTCATAGTCAATCATTTAACTCATTCACATCAGTCATACCGAATCAATACTCCCCAGCTCCCTGTTTTTTTAATGCTCATCCCTTTCCTTTCACATTCACTCTTAAACATCTGCAATCATCCTCCGTGTCTGTCCTCAGAGCAAGAACCTCGCTGTCATTAATTGTAAGCCCTCTGTTACTCATGAATTAAAAGGGTTATTGCAGGGCCAGACAAATATTGTGGAATCACAGGTACTGCTCAAATCTCTTGCTGATGGCAGCAAATCAGAGGTGACGTTGTGCTCCTCATTTTGGAGTGGGAATCTCACAAACGTCAGCCTGTTACTTCTTTACACACAGTGTAGCCCTGTGTGTGATGTGGATCTCTCAGCCCCAGGTTGTTTGTTTTGGTCACCCTGGGGATGCACAACAATTAAGTAGAGTTGATGCTGCCTTTTTTATTTTATTATTATTATCTCAATTTAATTTGATTCTAAACAAAGGTGAAATATTGTGAGAACTCGATGGGGGCTGAGTATGTTGTTGTGGTCAGAAATCATGGAAATGAGTAGTGTGGTGAAATGAGTAGTAGTGGTAGTAGGTTTATTTACTAAATAAACAGGGTTTATTTAATAAAGAGGACTTTTTATAGAATTTTATAGTTGCACTCTTTCGTCTCCATGGTATATCTGAAACCTGGCTCAGGAGAGAATGAACTCGCCACCCTGTTCACATATTTGGTCTCTTGTCTCAGAGAGCTGTTTTATGCAAGACTGAATGGTGGGCAAAAGGGATTGTAGATATATTTCTGTCTTCTTTTCCTCCCAGATGGCATCAGGCAACTATTTTTCTGTGAAGGCTTTGATGTCAAAATGCTAAAGATACCTTAAAACTCTAAATTTCCCACTGAGTATTACAGCACGGAAGTCACTGCTAAGATTCCCTGGTTTTAAGAGCTGAGATGTGCAAGAATATCAATGCAGATGTTTTAACCAAACACTGAAGTTACTGATGAGGAAGATATTAATTTTCTTTTATTTATTTAAGCTTTATTTATGTTTATATCAATAATTAACAACTGGAAAAATTAGGAAGAAATAGAATTTATCCAAAGGACAACACTCCACTCCCACTGAAAACTGGATGTTACATAAATGGGAAAAATGGGAGTAATGGGGAGGAAAAGGCATGGAGGAATGCACAAAGGATGTAAAGAAATTGATGGAGCAGTACTGGTGGGCAAACCCTTGGTGTGCAAAGTCTCCCTCAACTCTCAGGACACTCACAAGTCCTCCAAAAGGAGGAAAGACAAGCCAGCTCAACTTGCAGCATATTGTGACTTCCAGTGAAAGGGAAAAGGAACCATTGCATTGAATTAATAGCCTTGTGTTTGGGGACAAAGAGCACAGCCCATGAGATGCAAAAGGATCATATCTATCATCTTGAGATTGGCCTAAGAGGAGAGAAAGTACATATGATAGACTATTATCCTAATTTCTGTCCTGAAAATCACAGGGATATGGACAGTGGAGCATCAGCTGTAACCTCAGAGCCACAAACCTGAAGCAAAAGGCTGTAACTGGGTTGTTATTATCCTTTTGTTTTGTTTTTGCCTCTGTTATTTATCATTGAAAAAGAAAGAAAACAAGACAATTACATGCTCTGAGGAGTCACAATAATCAATAGAAGCAGCCAGCAGGGAAATGGGGCTGGATGGCTCAGGGCTGAAGGGAAGGAACATGATGCTTTCAGGACACACAGTTTTCAGGGGTGAGCACCACATCCCTACGAGCCACCAGGTATGGACAGAGTAGTTTATATGTCACCAAATTAATGCTTCCAGGGCAAGATGTGACTGCAAAGTAACAGTGTAGGGTCACTTTGTGTTACCTGGTCTCTATAGGGCAGTACCAGGGAGTTTTCGTGGCCCTTTTTTGCTCCGTTGGTAAATTCACAGCCAGGACCATGAAGTGAAAAATCAAGAGCTGTCCCATAAGCAAGAACCAGTGGACAACTTCCATAATGCCTTTTCTGCGCCAACAATGCCTTTTATCCCCCAAAATATTCTTTTCACCCTCAGGTTTTGTTTTGTTTTGATGTTTTATTTTTTGGCCACACAGTTCTTAAACAAAGATTTCTGTGTCAATTAGTGGGGTGCATTTGGACTCTGGTTCCTCAGTGTGTGCTTAGCAGATGTTCAGAGAAAAGCAAAGTTTACCCAAACATTGCTGAGGTTGGAGTTTGTATATACAGCCTCTCTCTTTTCTTTCCAAAGGGTACCATATTAACAATTCTTTTCTCGCCAGTATAAATATTTTTCCTGCAATTAACTGCATAATGGTGCAACACAGAGACTTGAAGAGGGTGTACTTATGCACTACCATTTGAGTCATGCCTTTACGGTAGCATCCACCCCGATGTATTAGAAATCAACCGAAATTTCTATTGAAAAAACATCTAAATATGGGAATAATTCCCTAACCTGTTTATTTTGAAAAGTGGTTTGCCTTCCAACAACACAGCCCTAGCGAGCATCTATTAGCTTTGTTTTCCTTTATTATTTTCTGAGTCACTCTTTGATTTTCAAAACATTTCGGTCCTCCACAGACTCCAAGTCTCCTTCCAGGAGAAACACTGAAGAATCAAGTGCATCTCTCCTGCCTTTTAAAATTACCCTTCAGGGCAGTGCACACACAGAGTGACCCTGGCTTTTGACAAACCTTTGCTGAACAAAATGTAACAAGCCCTGTGTATTTTGAGCAGCATTTTCTATTCTGACAGAGACAGCTCGGTAGCATTTGATGTCTGCTTGCTGGTCATAGATAATGGTGCATCCTGGGACCATTGTCATCCCTGTCAATAAGAAGGCCTGGGGGGACGTTCAACAAAGCTACCTTTTGATTCACCGTTTTCCCTTCCTTCCCAAGACATTTGTAAGCCTGTGGTCAGCCAGGTCACTTTATTTCATCCTGATGTGCCTTGATAATAGCATCATGTCTAACAAAAAATTTTGACAGACCATCGATGTGTGTTTCTTTGGTTCCTGTGTTGTTTTCTCTGCCTCCTCAATGTCAAACAAGCTTTGAAAGCTACTGATTATATTTGTTTGGACTGAATTTGACAAGATTCCTATTCTTTGAAGCAATTAAGCTCCTGAGGATGGATCTTGGGATTTGAGCTAATTTTTTTTAGCGTTGCAGGAAGCAACCAAAGCACATCCAATGCTTTGGCATTTTTATTGTTTCAAGGTTGCGTTTTCATTGTACCTTTACAAATACCTTAACCCAGAGGAAACTTTTAAGCTTTAGAGGAAAAGCAAAAAGGAAAAAGAAAAACTTTTGCCTATGTATAAATGCATTTTATGAGAAAAAGGCAAGTTTGGCAAGTTCAGGTGGGGAAATCTCTGCAGAATTGAACTGTTTTGAGGTTCTATGGGCTGTCCACTTGCAGAATGTACTTTGGGAGCTGATCTATGATTTTGAAGAGATGTCAAATAAAGTATTTTGCTCATCTGGGCACAGAGAGTAGCTCCCAGCTTGGCTTGCTTATTGTTTAAATTAGTTGCAGGCAATTTAGCATATTACAAATGGGAATTAGCAGCATTTTTAGTTTTATCAGTTAAATAAATTGTTAAATGGTGTTGCTGGAGTTCAGTAAAGCATCTCCAGAGCTACACAACCATTTGTCTTGGCAGTCACACACACAAGTTTGCATCCTGCCCCTGCAGCAGTGGGCATGAAGCACACACACATTTCATTGGGTGAGGGCTGTTTTCCTCTCTTTGGCACCCAAAGATGAATTTATCACAGTTCATGTAATACTAAAAAAGGCAAGTAGTAACTTGCCGTTACAGGGGGCAAAAAAGACACCCTAAAAAGGCCTTTCTTTTCTGCTCTGTGCCGTGTTTTCAGAAATTTTTGTTGCTTTTAAATATATTTAACTTGAAGTCTTTATCCTTTGTCACTGCACAGTGGAAAGGACCTTCCCTTTGTAAACAACCAGTAGCAAAAGTCAGTCTTTTAAAATATTTGATGACACTTAAGACCAGATCCCAAAAGGCTTGCGCATGTCCAGATGCCATCTTATGAATGGAATTCTGGAGTTCCTCAGACTCTGACAGCAGCTGGGCAGGGATTTTTGTCTTCATTCTGCCTTTCAAAGCAATTGAGAAACTTCAGGAATAACAATAGAAATCCACAAGAGTAAGAGACCCTTGAAGTTCAGCTCTCCATGATTTCTTGGGAACCATCAGCCATCAACTAAAGGAAAGGAGGTTAAATTACAAAGGTGGGGTGACCAGCTCTGATTTGGGGTGTCCCCACACCCACAGCACGTTCCTGTGCCGTCTACCAACACAATTTTGGTGGCCCAGTTGAAATTCCACCTTACTGGAATGTTCATCTTCCCGCATGGTTCTACCACTGGCCTCTCAGACCACTGTAGGCAAATTTCTGTGCCTCATTTTCCCTCTAGATAAAAGCAGGATGTAAACAGTAATCTCCTTTTCCAAGTGATTCGATATCTCTCATTGAAAGCAATGCAGGGGGTAGGTACAATTGTAAAACAAACTGTTCTCTTTACTATTAGAATTTGTATTTGGTTTTAATATTATGACTGAAATGACAACCTCTCATCTTCATGCACTTCTGGTTTCATTTTTGAGTTATTATTTGGGTTGTATTACCTTGAAAACATGTTTTTAGAGAGTTATAATGGCTATAGATGAAAAAGTAGCTGACAGTTACCTACTGCAGATTTATGCATTTTTCTTGCTCATATCCTATCAAAACTGCAAATTTTCCCAAGGAATTCATCTCCTTTTGCTTCTAGTCAGGAAATTCCCTTTCCCTGCCACTCTCTGAGCCGGGATAATGGTTTCTGTCCCCAGTAATGATTTCCACGCCTATCATAATTCCACCAAAGCCATGTCTGAAGGCATCCAGAAAAGTACTGAGGATGCAGAAGAACTGATTGGTTTGCTTGCTTTCCACTGGTATTTTTTTACAGGAATACACTTCCCTGAAATTAATACTGATGCTTTCCTGGCTTTTATGTTCTGTGCCTTTCTGCCAGGCTATCTAGAGTTCTTCAAGGCAGTATTGTCTAGTTATTCTTCCATATTAAATGATTGGGTTATTACTTTTATGTCTTTAGAATATTTCATTTTACTGATTTCTCCATATTAAAAAGATGATAAATTATAGCAGCTATTAAGGGCCCAATCCTGAATTCTTAATGTAGTCATTTCCATTAAAGTTCCCCCTGACATAGATTTATATGGAATCTGATAAATTTCTGCTTGACAAATTCCTAGAGAAACTACAGAAACCTGAATTAAATTAGGCTGTTAAAATAATCAACACGAGCCCAATCTTGTCAAGTTTGTGGTAGATGAGTGTGTTCTGTTCATCACAGGACAGGAGTTAATGACTAATTATTAAGCACCAAGATGGGAAAAGTGCACTGGGATTTCCAGGCACATGAGGGATTTCGGAATGAACCCTATTTTTGCTTTAAATCTTCCTCATCCACAGGGTTTTTTTCCTCACGTTTCTAATCTATTCTCCTCTACTATGAGAACAATGTAGGAAAATTAATTTCTTTATTAATGGTGACTCTTAAATAGTTCAGGACAGAGAATGGGCCCTTTCCTGGGTGGAGTTTGAGCACAGGCTGTGGGTGCTGTGGTGATGCTCACTCGGTTTGGGTCCCTTGGAAGGGGGTCCCATGGAAACCATTGATGTCCAAACGAGGTTCTTCCATGACTGACGCAGACCCTCATGTTGGCCTGTAAAGATTTCTTTTGGCAAAATCTGGCATAACAATTAATTTTTTTGTCTTTGGAGGAAACCTTTCCAAGCCATCAAATGGATGAACCTGAACCTGTCAGAATTTGGTTTTGAGGGAATTGTTTTCATACAATTAACAAATCTGCAATTAATGAGCAAAATAACACCCTCCCACTCCTTCCTCCTTGAGATGCAATAATGGTGCAATGTCAGGGGGAAAAAAATGTCAAATTTTAATTCTCTTTTCTTATGATATAATGAACAGTTCTTAAAATGTAAATATTAACACAACAGTCATATCAAAATTATTTTTCTGATATATAATAATTCAAATGCAAAGCACAGGTCACAAATGCTGAAACCTTTACTTGTGCCATAACCATGCTGGAGAAAGGAAATACATCTCAGGAAACCCCTTAGGTGCATTTTAGTATGAGTTGTCCAGCCATGTGGAGATTGGCTGTTGCTCTAGAAAACTCTTTATGTAGCAAAATCTTGTTTTTAAATTCCTTCTTACGGTTTTTTCATGACATAGTTTTTTAGCCATAATTTTATAGTACACTTCAATTAGTCCTCACGTACATATTACATTATGGGTGTTATTAAACAAAGCTTCTGCCAATTGTAATACTCCTCTTTTTCAATACTGTGTCTTTATTCTTTACTTGGACTATCTTGTGCTTTGAAAATATGATGATTTCCTGAAAACTTCCCAGCAAGACAAATTCTGTCTCCTTTAGACCTAATTCTGATCAATTTTGATCCATTATCCTTATTCTGCTACTCTGATTTCAAATGTTTGAAATTATGAACTTTCTCATTCTCCTCTGACATTTTTATTGTCATTTTCAGATGTTTCCTAATAATTTGGCTACTTGAAGTAAGCAAAGGCAGGGCGTGATGGACATGGATGAAATCGATGCTTTCATGAGTAATGTTGTGCAATAATTAATTGCAGAGCAACCGACAGAAAGACAAGAGATATAAATGCTAATGAAATCTGGATTTGTCCAAATATGAAGAATTTACCTGTCTGGAACATCATCTGAGAGGTGGCATTGCTGTTAATTCCCTTACTTGATGAAAAGTTTGGTCATTTTGATCCTTGATGACTTATTTTTTACACCTCATTTGAAAATATGTGGTAAACTCAGAATTTTCTCCTCTTTTTAAAGCATGACACTGAATCAGTTGTTTGATGTCCTGAACTCCCATAGAAGCAACGCTTCTAAAACATAAATTTACACCTAAAGGTTTCAAAGACTGTGCATAGTTAGAAAAAAGGTCTGTCTAGAATAGACGATGCAACATCATGGAAAGAGAGAAAATTAAAATACAATAATAGAGATGTTTAATGGAGTTTATGTTTTCAGACTGAAGGAGAGTAGGTTTAGGTGGGATATTGGGAAGGAATTGCTGGCTGAGAGGGTGGGCAGGCCCTGGCACAGGTTGGGCAGAGAAGCTGTGGCTGCCCCTGGATCCCTGGGAGTGTCCAAGGCCAGGCTGGAGCAACCTGGGCTAGTGGAAGGTGTCCGTGCCCATGGCAGGAGGGTTGAAATGAGATGATCTTTAAGGTCCATTCCAATGCCAACCATTCCAAGATTGTATGATAATTCATTTTACAACTGACTGTGAGAGATCCATTTTAAAATAAATGTTATAATTTTGAATATTTTAAAAAAACCCACCAAAAATTAAGAAAATAAATGCTTGTTTGACCTAAACTGTATTTTCTTATTTTTCCCCTATTTTATCATTCTAATGAATTGAAGATCAAATTCTTTACTGATCTCTATATATGAATGTTTCTTCCATTTATTATGTTCCTTAACTTTGCTTTAGAAGAAACAAAGCACAAAGGTAGACTGTCACTTTAATGAAGTACTTCATTTAACACAGGTTTCTTAGAAGGAGCTAAATTTCAAGAAGAAAGAAAAAGTCCCCTCTAGACTAATAATTGTCTATGGCAGTAAAACTCTTGGCAGTGAAAACAGGGATTTATCTTTAGTTGGAATGAATTTTCTCTGTCAATTGGCATCTGAAAAAAATTCAGCAGGGAGAGTTAAGTGACTAAATAGTTCTCAAATGACTGAAACAAATAGATACTTTAATGAAAATCCTTTGAATGTCACTCAAAATTCAGTCCCTGGCGTGGTGGCTCAGATTTTATGATACTGTTCATATGTGTTGCTGGGTTGTTGTTTTTCCTTTCAATCTGAGCTGAATTTGAGGTTTTGTTACTTAAAACTATATCCCATATCAATTTTACTTCCTTTGATCAGTTCCAAATGTTGACCCCAGTTTTTTTTGTGTTTAGGAGGATCTTCACCAGCTCTTAGGCCTAAACCAAGGGTGGCTTTTTAATGATAATTTTAACTAATTAACAGAGGCTCTGGGTTATGAAACATCCTTGAGTCTTCACACATGGTGCTACTCAGCAGAATGAATCGGTTGAAATGTAGTTTTCAACCATCCTAGGCTTTTATAGGGTATTAGTTTTGGAAAAAAATGTGTACTCTATAGTTTACTTTGGCCTGACAGTGTTTATCCTGTATGTTTGTAGAAATAAACAGGAAAACCCTTAAACACTAACAATGGTATTTGATTCTTGATGCTTCTTGGCAACTAATCACAACAACTCCTTGGTGAGGTCCTGTGTATGACATGTAAATATTTGACAGAAAGGTAAAATATAGATATATGAGCCCTTATATATTTAATGATCCTAAACATTTTCTTGGACAATAGGCAAATAGCAAAATGTCACTTGTTTGAAAGTGGAGAGGAAAAACAACCCATGAACAAGCTGTTCCTTTCTTATGCTTGCAGTTATTTTTCATACAGTAGCTGTTTATGTGCTGTTAATTGCTGTGAAGATTAAACCCACTTCATTTTAGTGCTCTAATTACACACATATTTAGTAATGGACAGGTGTACTTTTATTTCTGATTTTTTTTTCTCCAAGATGAGGGTTTCTCTGAGAATTACTTGATTTCTTTGCTGTTTCTCGTCAGAGGCTCTGACATCAGCTCAGTCCTCTCCTTTTTCACCAACATCCCTTCCACCTCTCCTTGTGCTGTTGGGCAGTTCAGGTTCATGCTGCTCTCAGCCCTGTGTTACTGAGACTATTGCCCCAAACCCATTCTGGTCATGACCTGCAGGATTTTCTATCATCCTCAATTATTTTATTTTAACATATATATGTGATCTTTTGTCTCAGAACTTTCATACACTCTTTGCCATGCCCTTAGTCAGTCTTCTCAATAATGCTTAATAATCTTCAGAGTTTGCACATTGAATATATTTAGAGATTCAAAAATTTCAAGATTTTTTTTTTTTATTACCTGTATAGAAACATTTGTTATATTCCATCTTCCTTAACCTTCTGTACCTTCCATGTTGCTCTGCATCCTCCCTCACTTCCTTGTCTTTTTAGAATCACAGAATCATTTAGATTGGAAAAGATCTCCAGGATCATCGAGTGCAACCATTGACTGATCAATTAGATCATGATCCCCTCCACAGCTCAAAATTCTAACATTGATTGGCCTGGAATGGGGAAACCTCAGCAGGTTTGTGGGGAGCATTGTCCTCATACTCAGAAGGTCCCATGAGGGGTCATATTCTGCCCCTGTGGAAGTGCCCCACAGTCTTCTGCCCACTCAGTGACTTGGTACCAGAATTCTCCAGGATTTTCTTGTGTTTAAAAAAAAAAAAGTGTGGTTGTCCATGAAGAACTTGTTAGAAACTACTCCTCAGATACTTAGTTGGAACTATAAAAACAAGCAATAATATGAGATCAAACCAAAACTTTCAGCAGAGTGGAGTTTCTTAAGAAAAACAAAGTGACTGGGAGGAAAAGGCTGATATGTTTGAAGCCACAGCTAATGCGAGAAGGAAGAAACAAATTCAAAAACTCTTTGAAAGCCTTGGTTTAGAACCGTGTGAAGCTCAACAAAGAATTGCTAATATGGAGGGTACGAATTTTTGGATAATTACATTGACGATCTAGAAAACGAGCTTAGGAGTTGTTGAGGATTCCTGGAAGATGAGGGGCTGGGCACCAGGAATTTTCCCCACCCTTATTGTGTCTCTGCTTTTTATGCTGCATTTTCAGACGTATGGAATGTGTAAATCAGCTGTGACTGGCACTTGCTTTGAATTCTGCACATTAGTTTCATTAAGGATTTCAGAGAAGCCTCAACCCCAAAGTCTTTCCAAGAGAAACTTTGATTTGTATTATTTTTGGTGGCTTTATTTTTCCCTCCTAAAGGTTACTGCCACTGTTCGTTTAACGGTGTTTATGTGATCTTATAATAAGTGTTATCACTTTGTATAATTATTATGTGTGATTAATCCTGTTCACACTTGAAAGCTGTGGGGTTTTTTTATATTTACTTTTTTTAAAAAATTTTTAACCAGAGGGTATGTCTTTAAGCCTTTGTGTTGTTTGCTTATAATGATAGCTGACAAGAGCTATGTAAAGAGGGAGGAGGATGGAAACTGGAATAAATTGTTGAGTGAAGAAAGATTCTGGGGATTTTTTTTTTTAATTAACATCTGCTAAAACTATAAATCAATCAATTTTCATGAGAAAAATGGGGGATGCAATATACAGATTCCTGATAATTTGGTATGTTGCATGGATTCTTCTAACAATCAGGTTATGAAAGAGTTTGGAAGAATCTTTTGAAATTTTTTCTCTTTTTCTCCTTTTGGAAAAGAAATTCAACCTGTTTTAAACAGAATCCTTAAAAAAACCACCTTTTTACCCTTTGCAAATATCTAACATCATCTAACATGAATAAATCCCAGCATGACAGGCTTCGTTTTTTAACGATTGAAGCAGATTTGCCACCTAAGATGGCAAGTGGTGGGGTAGCAGAACAGCTTAATTTTTGGGATGAATGGATTGCAGTTTGGTTCTACTTTGACCATCTCATCATGTTCTCCTTTAGAAATCATGGTTATATTTTTATTTGCAAATTTGGCGAATTTTTGTTACTCAGGGTGGAAGTTCAGTGTGTCAATGCTATGTCAGAAGTCCCGTTGTGATCAAAGCTCCCCAGAAGACCAGGGGTTGCACCGACACATCACCTGCGTCTCAGCAGCAACCAACAAATTTGAGTTCTTATATTGGCTGCAAATAAAGCAATAAACTTTAAATCACATTATCTCCTTGCTTTCTGAAAACTGCATTCTACCTGGGCTGTAATTCTACTCTTTCATCTTCATCTTCTGCAGGGATTTGGGAGTTGAGAATGTTTTTGACTTCTGAAGTTATTTTAAAACCAATATTAGTATGACTTGATATCTCTGTAGAAAATTGTGTTTATTGTGGTCAGCATCTGTGCTGTAAATGATTTGACTCTTTCCTTCAGGGTGATGAATAAGCATGAGCATCCCAAATTCAGACAAGCCAATAGAAAGAGAATGTGGAAAGATGAATATATTCTCATTTTAACTAACTAGAGATTGAATATCTGTAGGTTTTAGAACATATATACTTTATGACAGTGACATTGCTGTTTTCTTTAAATGCATTTTTATGCCTTTTTTCATATATATATTATCTTCAGATTGACTTCAGATGTAAAGCAAGTTTAAATAATATTTACAACTTTAAAAGCTAGTTAAAATTCCCTAGACCTGTTCAGAGTTATTGTGCTCCAGGAGCCTGAAGGAGCACAAAATACACTAATGGAGATATCCCCCACATTAATGAGCAATCAGTATTTCATATATAATTGTTTCATATTTAAGTCCAGGTAAAAATAGCTTGTCCCCACAACCAGATTAAACCAATTAACTTGGAGCTTGTGGTTTTCAAAAGGGCTCTGGAAATTGAAGCAGGGGGCCAACAATATGATGACGTGAGAGAGAAATATATCTGTATTTATTTCAGAGTTGGTTATAATATTAAATATTAGTCAAAGAAAAAAATAATAAGTTTAAACAGGAGATTTTAACAGAAGCAGATGAAAAATTTGGAAAAAAATTTTCTAACACTTTTAAATCTTATTTTAAAATATACATCAGTCTTATCATTATCTGGTGTTGATTTTATAAGTTCCTTTATGACTATAGATCTTTCACTGCACTTTCAGACCAAATTCCGTCCTCTTTATACCAGGCTAAATCCCTTAAACCTGAGGAAGATTTTGGGTTGAGCAGAAGGAGTATCAAGTCACTGATATCCGTAACATTTATGGTCTCCAGTGCACAGATAGTCATTGAATTTAAATTATAAAATAGTTTAAATTCAAAAAAATCTAACATTGATTGCTCTAGATTAGCAAGCTTACCAGCTTCTTAGCCATAATGTAAAGGAATACAAGGAGAAGCAAAAATATTGGGAATCAGCATATTTCTGTTTCAGGAAATGATTAGTTTCAATTATTGCAGTGTATCAGTTTTTCAGAACGTCCCCAAATTTTACACAGACTCTGCTTTGCTTTTTTTACAGGACAACAAAGAGTTTGGCTAAAATCTGAAGAGAAATGTCACAGTTTGGAACTGGAGTGTGCAACAGTCACAGCATTCCAGCTAATTACAGGAAAGTTTAGTCCATAACAGGGAGGCTGTTGAATGAATATTTGTAATGTTTTCTGTTGGTGAGGGCTGACCCTCACATGCTGAGGAGGTCATTGAATCCATGGAATCCCAGATTGCTTTGGGTGGGAAAGGACCTTAAAGCTCATCCAAACCCACCCCCTGCCATGGGCAGGGACACCTCCCACCAGACTAGGTTACACTCCAAACCCCGTCCAACCTGCCCTTGGACACTCCCAGGGATCCAGGGGCAGCCACAGCTTCTCTGCCCAACCTGTGCCAGGGCCTGCCCACCCTCCCAGACACCAATTCCTTCCTAATATCCCATCTATCCCTGCCCTCTGGCAGTGGGAAGCCATTCCCTGTGTCCTGTCCCTCCAGGCCTTGTCCCTAGTCCCTCTCCAGCTCTCCTGGAGCCACTTTAGACACTGGGAGGGTCTCTCAGGTGTCCCTGGAGCCTTCCCTTCTCCAGGGGAACCACCCTCCAGCTCTCCCAGCCTGGCTCCAGAGCAGTGGGGGTCCAGCTCCTGGAGCATCTCCGGGTCCTCCTCTGGACTGTCCAACAGGTAAACATCTTTCTCGTGTTGGGGAATGTTTGCTTTACTTTTCCCTGACCTTGCAAAACTATTGGAGAGCTCTCCTGATCAGGCACGTGTGATCCCTGTTTAGGTTTTAACTGTAACAATGTAGAGATTGTCCATTTGTCAGACCCATGTGCCCAAGGAGTCAGTAAATCCTCGGTTTCTTGATATGTTGTCAAATCCCGTCTTGTTCGGTTTTCATCCCGGACAGGGGATGTAAGTTTTAAATCACAGCCTGTCATATTAGTGGTTGCCCATAAAAACTAACTATAAACATTAACTTCTGTTATGCTAAGATCAAAAACACAACCGCAGGTTGGGATGATGTGGGTGTTGATTCTCCCAGTGTCCATCAAACAGAACCTAAATCCAACAAAATTACTTCATGTGCTCCACAAGCAACTTGCTAATTCCAGATGATGCATCAATAACAAAACCATGGCTGCCTTTTCTTAGAATTATGGTTATATGTTTTGTACTCAAAATATGCACATGGAGCAATTTCATCTGTGAGAACTTGGGAAAATTATATTAATCATCATAACCGAGTACAGCTTCTTTCTCAGCATGAGTCATAAATATCTTTGAGCATTAAACCTCTTTACAATAACATTAATTTAATCTATAAGAGGACACTGTGTGCAATAAATTCCATTTACAAATCTGAGTGGGCAATGAAGAGAAAGCTGTAGTTCACTTTTAAGAAATTTTTTTATATATTGAAGAGCAGGAAACAATGTCCCAAAATAAGTTTCCTACAGCCCAAAATGCACAGGACTAGGAAGGAAAAAGGAGCTTCCTTATTGATTTGTCTCTGTTCTATTGCTTAGTTTGTTGCCAGTCAGAAGCTTGTGTAGCTAAAAAGATTGTTATTGATTGTTCAGTTTGGTGTTCATATATTTAAATTTTATTCAGGTTAGAGTGATGTTGAAAATTGGGGCCCACATGCTAGATTGCCAGCACAGTGGTTGACAACACAAACGTTAGAATACAATAATCTTTGTAGTATAAAATGGCCATTGACAGTCTAATTTCCATTTTGTGGTTTATGGCCTCTACTGAATATCTGATAATGTAATTATGCTTCAGTAAAGAATGAATCCTCTCTGGTAAACTGAGCTGTGTATGCAATGCCAATGTGAATTAAATAAAGTGACATCAAAGCTCAGTCAGGGCTTATTTTAGGAGCACATTTTTAAACATTTACTATGGTTTGTTCTACAGTAATGCCAGGGAGCAGATTTATGGCTGTTAGCATATTCATGTTGAATAAACGTGTTACTTCATTCTTTCTTTTAGCCCAGGAGAGCAAACAAAACAGCTTCCACAAAAGTGAGTGCTGCTGTGTGGCTTAGGTATGAAAGTTTCCGGAGGATGCCACCACCAACCTCCCTGAGCAGCACGGAAAGGAAAGTGGCAGCTGTGCAGTCGGGGAATTAAAATGGAAGGAAAAACCACCCCAAATTATTTACGTGCCCCACAGACGAGACAACATTTGTTGCTTGGCAATAGGTGCACCATCAGCTTTTCTGCTCGGATCTTTTGCTGCTGGGTTTATAAATGTATAGGAATATACAATATGATCCTACGCTTAAAGAATTTCCTCCTTTTA
This sequence comes from Acropternis orthonyx, assembly GCA_035583155.1. Lineage (NCBI taxonomy): Eukaryota > Metazoa > Chordata > Aves > Passeriformes > Rhinocryptidae > Acropternis > Acropternis orthonyx. The sequence continues at coordinate 2,471,795 of JAWWEU010000163.1, forward strand.
AATTCCAGTTGTCAAGTTATGTTATGCTGTTTATAATGTGGTGAATTATGTTCTGTCCTATCCCATTCCCTGCTAGCATAATGCAACTTAACATCAGGCCACATAACAGAATATGACAGTTAAAATTTAAAAGTACCCTCATTGTATTTGTGAATTGAATACTCAACTGTGTGATTTAAAGATGGACTGGCATCTTGACTCCAGAAACAAATAATGTTACTTGAATGCAATTTTTTGCCCCCTAATATATTTGCATTGCCGTTTTGACCTTCTTTCCAAGAGGAAAAAAAATAACCCTAAGCAACTGGCATGTATTGACATGGAGGTATTGAAAAGTTAGTGTGATGCTGCAGACATGTTTAGAGGAACTTCTGAAATCATGAATTTGATGAGATGGACTGATTCAGAATGTCACTTTATCATGTAAACAGCAGGGAGAGAGCCAAGCCTCACATGTGGATTTTAAATGTCCCAAAGCATTAGGATTAAAATGCGGGGCCTGGTTCCACCCGCGATAAAGGGAGGTGTCAAATCACATCACGCTTCAGCTTTCATTTCCAGTCTCACAGAGAGCCGGGCTGGGGAACTTGTATTTAGAGCACTTTGATAGATCCTGGATTTTACTGGAGTCAAAGGTCAGCCCCTTCATCTCACCTGCTCTTTTCTGATGGTCAAAACTGTTGAGCAATAAGGAAAACTCTCGTCTTTTCCTCATCCTTGTACTGATATAAATCATTTCCTATCACACATCAGTTCCTCTCTGCTTTCCCCCTCAATCTGCTTTGCTTCAATGCTCTCAGATCCCATATCCCGAAGCCCACCTGCTTCACCCTCCTGCCTGAGCAGCCCCAGGAGGCGCAGAAAGAGAGAAGCAGCTTCCCCAACTCCTTGGGGAAAAGCAAGTACGTGAAATAAGCTCAGATACAAGCACAAATGTGTTAAACATAACATAATCCTACACACCCCTCCCTGGGCTGGCTCTTTGCTTTCCAAGGTGAAACATGAATCTGACTCCTTGGCTACATAATCTCAGGGATGTGTCTTTGGAAGGAGGAGATGAAGGCAGGGCATGGGCAAAGGCGTGGCTGGTTGTGAAACAACGTCCTGTTGTAAACTAGACATGTCCATCTGAAGATTAATTTATTAATCTTAAATTATAAATATTATTTACTTTTTCTTTATGCTATCACTTAGCTGTAGGAGTGCCTCTACTGTGTTACACTTGGGCTATTAACTTCTCATGTAAAATCATCATAGAATCATAAACTCCAGAATGGTTTGGATTGGAAGGGACCTTAAAGCTCAGCTTGTTCCACCCTGTGCCGAGGGCAGGGACACCTTCCACTAGCCCAGATTGCTCCAAGCCCTGTCCAACCTGCACTTGAAGACTTCCAGGGATCCAGGAGCAGCCACAGCTTCTCTGGGAAACCTGTGCCAGGGCCTCACCACACTTACAATAGAGAATTTTTTCCTGATATCTAATCTAACCCTGCCCTCTTTCAGATTATAAGAGAGTAGGTTTAAAAAGAGCCCAGAGAATGCAGATAGATTTCAGACAGTGTGGGCAGCCAATGAGACAGTATTAGTCAGCATGTTAGTGGTTTAGTCACTGTTACAAGCATTACAAATATTAGTTATTATTATTTATTACTTATGCAACATCCACACACTGTGCAAGACATTTACCAAACCACATAAAAGGCAGGGCTGCACCACAGAGAGATTGCTGGATGGATTTTAGGGGTGACAGATTGCTATTAGCTACTTCTTTGTGCTCCTTTGTGCTGAAGAAATCCCTGAAGGTCCCAGACAAGGAGACCTCAGCTCTGCTTGGCACTTTTCAAACACACCATTAAAGAAAATGTTCTCCAGATAGTGATGGTGATGTCAGGATCTGCTCACTCTCTTGCAAGAGTTCCTGTCCTGGGGAAAGAAATAGTAGAGATGAAACTATGTCAGGTTAAAAGTGTTTGTGAAGCTTTTCTTTGTTCTCATCCAGGTGCTGTTTTTTTGCCCCACAAGTGCATTTTCAGCTATAAGTGGTTTGAAAGCCTGACTCTGTGTACAAGGAGTTGAGGTGTCACCTCCGCATGGTGTACCATCAGTAGCCCCTAAAATCATAATTCAGACACAAATCCGGGCTAAAGCTGGAGTACAACTTCCTTCATGAGGCCAGATACCTAAGTTGTAGCTGGAGATCTTAATGTCTTAACACTTTCTCTGCCCAAGACTTTTTCGTGCAATCGCCAGCTGAGGGGTTTGGCCTTGCCTATGTCCAGCACCTTATGGATGTAGGTACTCAGCACAGAATTAATGACTGTCACACATCACTGGTTTGCCTCTTTGCTTTTGTACTGTCCATTGGCTCTTTGTAATGATTTCTCCAAGGCATTGATGATGCTTATCCTATTTCTTCACACTGTGTACTCTTCATGGTTGGTTAAAATCTCTTCCCAAGCAGAGTTATCCATTAAAATCTTCTACCTTTTGTTGGATGTTGGGCTTTTCCTTGACGCGAGATGTTTGTCACAGCATGGGTGTTCTTATGTGCTGTTTTGTTTCAGTCTCTCACTTCCAGTACTGCATCATTTTCACCTCAGACCATTGGTTTTGTTCTTTGTATTCCTAAATCTATCAACAACACCGTAGAGGCACTCATCTTCCATGTTTCAGTCTGACCTTGTTGCTTTATTCCCCCTGTGCAGGGTTTAATTAGGAATGCGTGTCTCAGGGCACAACCATAATTTCATCAACATCCACGATTTATTTGGAACCTCAGGACTGGGAAGGAGGATTGACTCTTAGTTTTCGATCGGTCACTGCTCCCCTGTGATTTCACTTTACTTTGTCCCTTCTGTTTTTTGAAGTATCACCTCCCCTTTCCATAAGCCTTCTTGAATATCTTTTCAGAGTTAGGTTTCTCTGTCTAAACATTAAAAACATCCCCAAGTTGAGAATCAGCTTTTGTCACGAAATATACATATATAAAGAGTTACGTTTGTTTTTTGCTGGCACCCCTTGCTTGGAGAGAGATTGAAACACTCCTTAAATCTTTTCCAGCTGTGCTCCAAATATTCAGCATGTAAACTTTAGGGATTTTAACCACTCTCTTCTCCCCTCTCTAATATTGTTGTGCCCTCTGAGGGTGAGGAATCACCTAGACCTGCATCCCTGAACTCTGCTGTAGTTTGGGTGGCTCCAGCCATCAATGGCATGAGGAGCTGGCATAAGCCAGGCTGGCTCAGAGCTGCAGTTTCTCACATATCACTTTTAAGACAATTAGCATAGCAAAAGTGATACCTGGAGGAATATGTGGTTAAATAGATGAGCTATGGGGAACTTGAGCCTCTGATTTTGTTCTAATTGTCTTTAAAGTTACATTTCAGTTTTGTGTTTACTCTTTATTTATTTTTGCATAATTTAAAATTCAACTGCACAAGGATAACCAATATCTTAATATCTAAAGAATGAATGAGGTTGAAAAAGTCTGTGGTACAGGCTGCCCTGGGTAGTGGTGGAGTCACCATCCCTGGAAGTGTTCCAAAACCCAAGTAGACGTGGCACTTCGTGACATGGTTTAGTGGCCATGGTGTTATCTGGTTGAAGGTTGGACTTGATGATCTTGGAGGTCTTTTTCAACCTCAGTTATTGAATGATTCTACAAGAAACTACATTTTCTCCTTCATATTTTTTCCTTTTCCTTTCTTTTCCTCCCTGGCAGAGGGCTTGTCTTCTTTACTGACACCACAAAGGACCATGTGGACCTTACAGGTGAGACTCTTCATGCTGCTGTCCTAAATAATCAGAAGAATATTTTTTTTAAATTCCTTTTTAATTGCATTTCAGTATTCAATCAAAGCTCTGGATTTGGGCTTTCCAGCAGGTATAACCTGTGCCAGGTTTGTCAGCACAGGTAAGTTGTGCTCCATGTCTACATCTCTTCCCAGATATGAGCACCCAAAAAGGCTCTTAGAGAGAGAGAAGCATCAGTTTAAATTCCTGTTTTAACTGTTTGTCATATAAATTCAGTTTTTAGATAATCCCTTAGTGGAATAATTCCTTATTATGCATATGGAAAAGCATCTATTAAAGGCTTTTTTAACTTTCTGGGTAGAGTTTCTTTATCTGTATTTTACAGTAGAGTGAAAAGTAATTAAGTCATTCCTAGACATAGAACATATGGATAATTTTTATGGATTTATGGCACATTTTAGGGATGTGAAAATGCTGCAATTATTTTAAAAGTAATGCAATACAAATTCGGGGTTGGTTCATAGATTTATGGCTGGATTATATTTTCCACAGCCAACTGCCAAACACTGAATAGATAAAATCTATGTTTCTTTTTATCCAGTCTACCTCTTTTATCTCGACTCTGGTTTATAATGTCACATAACTACAAATAAATATTCTGAATTTCTCTTATTTATAAATTGGAAATTTGTGAAATGTATTAACCCACAGAAAACAGTTCACAGTGTTTAATTAGTAAAAAGAAACATACTGCACACAAAATGTCAGCAGAAATTACAGTAATAATCTATCTTTCAAAACACTATTAATTACAGTTGATATTTACCCATACATTTCTCAAAAAAAAATTAAAAAATAGAGGTAGACCCAGGTCAACTATTGGCTTGAACCTCTGAGGACACTCAGGTCTGAAGAGAGGTGGCAGTTTTTGGAAGAAGAGTAGTATTTACTCTGTGGGTAATATTTAATCTGAGGCTTAATTTTATTTTCTAGGGCTAGGAACTAACTCTGACACAAGCTTTTCCTGCTCATTGCACATTTGTAAGCCTTCCTTGGGTAACAGGGTACATTTTATGAACTTTTGACACCCAGAAAGTCATTTGTTATCATAAACTTACAGAATCATGGAATGGTTTGCGTTGGAAGGGACCTTAAAACCCATCCTGTCCCACCCCCTGCCATGGGCAGGGACACCTTCCACTGACCCAGGTTGCTCCAAGCCCTGTCCAGCCTGGCCTTGGACACTTCCAGGGATGGGTTGTCAACAACTTCTTTGAGCAGTCTATAGTGTTTCTGGTGAAATTACTAAAATATGGACTCAAACTCTTGTCTAAACTTAAAGAATTGACTCGACCACGTAATTCTTGAAAAATCACCCCATCATTGCTCATTAACAGCCCTGTACAAATCTAAACCTGCAAGATTTATTTTCTCCTACTTTGAAGGCGAGTAACTTTAGTGACATATTAACGTTCTAACTGTGAATAGAATATCTCATTCTGTGTGAGGGATAGTTCCCCTGATCCATTAGATAAATACTACATGCAGGGAAAAGCAGGGTGTCAGACCGATACGCAAGAGCCGCGATGGCTGGGCACAGATTTATGGTGTAAGGGAGTAAAAGGAAGTGAGATGACTGGGAAAGGAGGAATAAAATGACACTTATGGGCACTAAATCCTCCAGTATTGAAAAATATCAGCAATTTGTGTTTAGAACACACAGCATTTACTACAAATGGGCTTGCATCGATAAATCAACGATTTCAGGAGTTGACACCAAAATGTAGCGTTTCTGCCAAGTCATGAGCTGAGAATTGGTTGTGTTCTGGTTTGATTTGAGAACTCTGAGCTTTGCCATGTTTCTTGGTGTTTTGCCCCCATCCTTACTGCCTTGTTTGGCAAGGATTTCTCACCAGCTGGGGAGCCCTGTGTTTAAAGTGATGATTTTATGCTCCCTCCTTGCAGTCAACGTGGCAAAACGAGCCTGATGATCTTGGAGGAGCTCACCAGAGCCTGCGGCGCATCTTGGGTGAGCAGCTCCACACAGCCCTAATTTAACAGACTCTGAGGCTTATGTGCTGATGATTTCTGCTGGTAAAGTGTTATAATTGGATTATTGAAGTATTAGGTAAATTCAGTCGGATTTGCTGTTTGAAGTGGAAATACAAAAAAAAGCTGGGATGCTCTTACTGCTTTGTCATACCTATTAACAACATACTCCAGTGTTGCAGCAACAACAGATTTGCTTGCAACTATTTAAGTTTTTCCAGTGTGGAAATTTATATCATTCGGGTGGGTAAGATGTCAGATGTTTGTGACCTCCATGCACCCTCTTTGGTCACTGTTTAAAAAGTGCAGCCTTTATTACTTGGAAATTGCTCTGAAAATATGTTTGATGTGTTTCTTCTCAGAGCAGAAACGTGTTGTAGCTAATCTTGGAGAGGGTGGCAACAGAATGATATAATTCAGTATATTTTACAAAATACAGAGTGTTTGAATGTCCTTATGATTCCAATCCTTAGTTGCCCAGGTAAAAGAATAAAGCAAAAATTTTCAGTGTTATAAGGTAACTTCATATATGTAATGAATACAAACAAGCTTGGTTTTCTTTATCATTCTTTATTAAAGCATTTATTCTATATCATCCTTCATTAAAACACTTATATATATATAAAAAATATATATAAAATAAACAACCTGTGACATAAAGGGATATTTGGCCAAATCCACTCAGCAAGTGACCACTATGTCTATTCTGTGTTTTGAAGAATATATTTAGTATTTATTTTATATATTAGTATTTTATATATTAGTATTTTGCATGTCACATTTTCAAGGGACCAACATTTACTGAGACTTGAGGTTTTTCAAGTGGTTTTAAGAAATTTACCTTGCAGAATGACTTAGATTAATAATGTTAAGCTTTGGTCCATTTTTAAATATAAAGCTGGGTTTCTCTAATCTGGGATGTTCATGTTTGAGTGATTGAAGCACCATGATGTCACCTCCAGTTTTCACTGCTTAAATACATATATCTCTTACTTCTTTTTATATTAATATTAAGTGCCCTCATGCACAAAACTATACACTTTAAACAGCTTGGAAGCAAATCTTGATGTTGATCATGATCTGTGGAGCAGAGATGCATTGAAACAGCAGTTACAGATATTCCAAAAAACCTACAGGCAATCTAAATCCAGATGCAAACTGTTCAGGTCTTTCTGTATAAAACACAGCATGGGGCAAAACATCCCATGTGTTCCAATGTGTGCAAGATCCTCATAATGATTTATTATATCAAGGGCTGCAACCTTTGTTTCCCAGGGAGTTAACCCAACCTGGCTGTTAAACGAGCTCCCTCACCTAATAAATGTGCTTTATTTGATGTGGAAAGCTCAGGAAGGAGGTTTTAGGGGGCCGATCTCAACAGTCAGGTTCTTTCATGGGGACACTGGGGCAGGAGGTTTGAGCCCAGGTGGTGCCCTTCCTCAGGAGCTGCCCTGAACTTTGGGACCCTGTAGATAAGGGGCCAGGGGATGATGCTTTTCCTGAGGTCTGACCCTCTAAATCTGCTACACAACTGCTCTTTGAATCAAAGTATGGTAACATCCCTTCCCTTCCCTTCCCTTCCCAGCCCGTCCCAAACCTTCCCAACCC
>JAWWEU010000163.1:2479645-2492145 GCA_035583155.1 Acropternis orthonyx
CTTCCCTTCCCTTCCCTTCCCTTCCCTTCCCTTCCCTTCCCTTCCCTTCCCTTCCCTTCCCTTCCCTCCCCTTCCCTCCCCCTCCGCGTCCCACATAGAAACTGAAGACCTTTTACTGCACCTTTTACAAGAATTTCACTGACTTAGAAAGTGCTTCTCAGTCTAAAAAAGGCTAATTTCTTTCTTTTGTGTTTTTTAAAAACCACATCATCATTAAACTTTCTTTGAAAAAAAACCAAACAAAACAACTTCTGCCATTTTCTCATCTCTAATAATTTCCCACTGCAGTTAATCATTTAAAAACACACACAGAGTCTGGTCCACATTACAGACTAATGGTCTGGATAAGTTCCTTATGAAGTTTATTATTATTATTATTATTCTTTTTTCAAATTAAACATGTACTAAAAAAAGCCTCATTCTTTTTTAATTCAAACTCTTAAAAAGATCCCAAGCAAACAGTGTTTTAGCCTGTGGGGCTGGTTTTCACAGCTAAGTTACAATTACAACAGCAGCACCGGCTTAGGATGGAAGTGCTGGCAGAATCTGAACTCCAGCAAGGTTAGTGGGCATCACTCTAATCCCATAAATCAAATTTAGACTAAAAATATTCTACAAAGAATCTTCAAGGTATTTGAGGTTGACTGTAGTTGTTGCGTTGTTAAAGACCCAAAGTGTTCTCAGAAATAATTCAGTGAAGAAACAAAAGAAAGTAAAATTATCTGAGACAATTTCTGTCCACCTGCCCCCTGCATTTGAATAAATGTGACACCAGATTACAGAGCTTGAAAGCGAGGAATTAGAAAGTATCCAGATAGCACTCAAATTGGCTATTAAAAGATTAGAAGCTTTTAAAAAAATTGATAGGACATTGGAATCAGACAAGATACATTCAAGAGAGCCAAAGGAAGTAAGAAGGGAAAATGGAGACTTTATTAGAAATTTCAGATCCTTTAAGGCCGGCAAAATCTAATAAAGGAATTATTTAAAAACGGTCCAGGGACATATGGGGAAAGAACATATCGCTGGCATAAACTGTAGAGAGTGTCCTAGATAATATTTTAAGGAATCAAATGAAAGGTATGTTGGGACAAGCACTGCCTGATTAGAGAAAGCAAATTTAATTCAAGGGAGGGCAAGTCCTCGCGTCTGAGAGATATACTGGAATCCTTTCTCGTTGTGGTTTCTGCTTGGATAGACAGGGCAATGCAAGAGACATCCTACACTTACATTTTCAGACACCCTCTGACAGGGTTTCCTATAAGAGGTTAATGCTGAGATGTGGAGCCAGGGGATGAGTGGAATGTTGAGTTTAATGGATTTAAAATTGACTAAAACCCACAAAACAAAGTGTTACACCCCAGGAATCCATGCACCCTGGACCAGCCAGAAGGGTTGGTGGTGGGATATATCAGAAATTATCCTGGGTCCAGGGAGGTTTATGTAAAAAAATTATAGGCTGTTACATAATACTGAAAGCAAGTTTTCAACTTCTGTTGATGCCTTTAAATTGCAGGGAAGTATCACTGATGAGAAACAATCACACAAAGCTGCTTTATAAAACCATCTCCTTTTAATATCAGTGTTTGAAATGACACGCCAGAGTCATCTGTTCGAGTGAAAACTGGCAGTTTTTGTGGTGCAAATATTGCACTGATGGAGAATTGACAGACCTGGAGTTTTGCGTTGAATGTTTTCAGGATATCAGATAACTCCACCATCAAAATTCCAGAAAATTCCAAGTGGAACAAAACTTTCTAGTCCAACAGAAACAAAATATGCAGCAGGTTTAATAGAGATGGTTAACAGGTGAAGTTTTGAATTTTAGCTGAGAGAAGAAAGAGAGACAGCCTGAATTTACTGCAGTTTGTTCATTTATGAGCTCATTAGTCTGTGATAGACCTGGAAAAATGATTAATTAGTTCTGTTTCAGGTGAGGGTACAAAAATAGCAGAAACTTGAGAAGGGTCAAATTAAAAAAGAATCAATAGGGAATTTCTGGCACAAAAGGAGGAAAAAAAGGATTACTAAAAATTGCTAGGAATTTTTAGGTTATTAAAATCTGAATTCAGCTGATATAGTTGATCAAGGTGAAATGTTTAGATTAGTTTTGAATTATTTAATATTTTCGCTTTCTCTGATTCTGTTCCTTTTCAAATTTCACTTCAAAAATCAAACCACTTTGAAAGCGTCAAAACAAACCATGTCATTTCTGAGGCACATTTCATTTCAAACAAATATTGGGGGAAAAAAGTCTCCTTCTTGTGGTCCTTTTTATCAGATGAGATCTGAATTTGTGATTAGATTACTTCCCAGAAGTTTTATTTCTTTTGTGTGAAATGTATTAGTAATTAGAGAAAAACTTTCCCCACTCCGCTCAGGGAGAGCGGGGACAACAAAACAACCATCATTTGGCTGAGAGGCAAATAAAAAGGACCCTGTTTGAAAGCAAGTTTGAATTCTGAGTGATTTTACAGCCTGTGATCTGAGATAAATTACACCCTTTCCTGGGTCTTAATACACCAATTGAAGCCTTTCAGAGCTGCTGGGTGTCCTCACTCAGGGTGGATCCATCAAACATTAACTCAGCCTTAGCCTGATTCTGCATCATTTTGTATTCAAAAAAGATTTAAACCACATGAACACTTTAGGCAATCTTCACTTTCACTTATACCGGTGTGTGAGAGAGGCTGCAATGAAAAAGGAGGTGAATCTGAAAGGAAAAGGTCTGTTTTGTCAGAATTTGAGAGCAGCATTAAGTGTAGTTATTGATAACTCAGAGATGGCAGAGTTAAAAAAACACAGTAGTGTTTTCTGTCTTTTTTTCCCAGACTTTTTTCCTTGGTGGTTTTTTGGGTTTTTTTTTGTTGGGTTGTTTTTTTTTTTTTTATAGTTCATGGGCCTATCATGCCAAATGTTCCTCTGAAAACGATAACAAAAGTTCCATTCCTGGAATGAATTGTTTCTACAAACCATGATCCCAGAAATCCAAACATGGATAAATGGTCCCATTTTAACTTTGAATGCGGTATAACTTACTGAAAACATTCTGACAGTCTGCCAGCTTGCCTTCAACAATGGCACAGTACCAAGACTAAGATTTACAGAAGAGAAAGGCATCGCATTTTAGAAATAATTTCCCAACTGGAAAGGTAAGAGTAGAAAAAAAAACCCCTCCAAATAACAGCAGAGGGCAGAGGTAGGAGAAGATGTGAGTGTGGCATCTCCTGCTACATCTCTTGTGGGATGTGTGTCCAAGAGCTCCTGGGGAAGGGAGAACATGGGTATGGCACTGGTGGCAAGAGCCAGAGGTTGGGATTGTGTCCCCTTCACGATGGCCATGAGGAGTTACTAGAAAGCATCATTAGAAATGTACTCGTAGAATATTCTCAGATGGAAGGGATCCACAAGGGTCATCAAAGGCCAGCTCCTGTACCTTCATGTAGCTATGCTGAAGGTTTAGGTCAATACCCAACCAGCTTGTACTCGTGAGGTTTGAGGCTGAGCTTTCACTGCATGTAAACTTTTACCAAATATTTACATTGTGACTCGGGAATGTGCGAGGAGACCCTCCTGGGTCAACGGGGCTGCTGAAAAGAGACAGCTCCCAACCTGTGTCCAGCTGCAAAGGCCAGCACCAGCAACGGGGCCTGGTGCTCTCAGTTTTATTCCACTCTTGCAAGAAAAATTCTCTTTCTGCTTCTGGGGAAATAGATTTTATCTGAAATAATTTTTTTCTGAGTCCCTTCCTCTCTCCCCAAATTCCAGCTTGACCTGAGACACTGCTCTCTTAAATTTGGAGGTTAATAAATTTTTATGAAATTCTTCGACATTGTCAGAACAGCAGGTTTTTATGGGAAAAAAAAGTTTGAAGAAGTTTCTGACTTGACTGAATCAGAGTGAGAAATAGATAAAGCTGCAGCTCCTTCACTGTAAGGGTAGTTTACTGGTTCGCTATTCAGAATGTAAAAGGAAAAAATAGGCATCCATAATCTATTTGTACTTCTAATAAACTCTCTTCAGGAATACAACCCCATCACGCTAGAGTTCAAGTATACAAATAATAATATTAGTCAGAATATCCACTCCCAAAGCAATTTTAACACCATTCAAAATATAATCCTTCTCTGCAATATACCTCATTTAACAACCATTAGTGCCTTTTCCATCTCAAATTTCATGTACCTAGTAATGATTTATTTTTACCCATTGTTTGAACTGGTTCCATTCTACCAGTGGGCCTCTACTAATCATGGGGAGTGCAATATATGCAGAGTGTGTTTGCCAGAGATTTTTTAACTTTTGCTGTGCAATTTACAACAGAAAGAACTGAAATTATAAATGTTCTCTTCACTTGCTAGGAAATAAACTAGAGCAAAATAAGAAACCCAACCAACCCCTTGACCAATTTTGCATTTGAGAAAGAGAGTTCATTTCTTATATCTACACTAAAGCAGTCCCTTAATTGTACCACGGTAGGTTGATTACAGACAACATTACACAAAATCTATACATCTTGTTTGGCAATGTATCCAGCTAAGGCACGTTGTCAACTCAACTGTTTTCCTTTCTTGGGAGTCTGATCTTTCCAGGCACCCTCAGCTCCCACTGGGCCAAATCATAAGATCCATGCTCTGCCCGGAGCAAGGGAAACTCCCACCCGCTCCAGCGCATGATTTGCTCAAGCTGAGACCACGGGAATAAATACCTCGTTATTAAACAGCAATATGTAAACAGACAAAGAGGCAAAATCTTTCAAATGAGTTATTCATTATGAAATATTCCCGCAGCTTGGCTGAGTGGGCCCTGCAGCAGAGCGACGATGTTCTCGGCACTCTATAAATAGGGAAAGCGCTGCAGAGTACGTGCAACTTCCTCACGGAGCGCCCAGCAGATGATACCACTCCCAAGTCCTGCTTCTCCGCTGTAATTCATCCTCTAAACTCCTAATTACACTTCCCTCCGCATTCTGAGATATATAAATACCTTTTTTCAGATGTACACTGTGCTAATGGTATGCATGGGAGAACGGGAATGTGCTTTGGCATGAGCACTCAATAGCAAAAGTGAAAACCGTCTCTCCAAACTCTGTTTCAGAGAAGTGAGAGCCCCCAAACTACTGAGAAAAGTTGAGCTACTTTGCAGCAACCACGTGCTTGTCTCGGCAAAACCAGCTCTCAAGTATTTTTCTAGGTCCTGTGGTGCTGCTGGGAACATGGACATCAACCGTGGTGTGAGGCAGTGAGATCAGAGTGAAACCATGATGTTGAGGCCTATAAATGTTTCAGAAATTGGGGGTTTTCACACAGAAGAAATCCAGTTTGTTTATCTGGAGATTGACACTATTAAAGAAAACCAAGGAACGATCAGTAGGGACCACCTAGGACCCGGACTAACGTGCACTTCTGGATTACTTTCTGAAGGGGCCTATAAGGAAGCCAGAGAGGACTCTTCATCAGGAACTGTAGGGACAGGAAAAGGGGGAATGACTCCAAACTGAAAGACAGTAGGTTTGGGTTGGATATTAGGAAAAACTTCTTCCCTGTGAGGGTGGGAAGACCCTGGCACAGGTTGGGCAGAGAAGCTGTGGCTGCCCCTGGATCCCTGGGAGTGTCCAGGGCCAGGTTGGATGGTGCTTGGAGCAACCTGGGCCAGTGGAAGGTGTCCCTGCCCATGGCAGGGGGTGGAATGAGATGAGCTTTAAGATCCCTTCCATCCCAAACCATCCTGGGTTTCTATGTGGATGTACTTATTTTATCCCAGGGAGACACATTCTTGTTAAATGCACCCAATGATGAAGAAATACCTATGCAAATGTTTTTATTTTTGTATCATTGATTAAGAAATCCTCCTAGAAGAACTTCAGGTCTGTTAGTTATAGTTTATTAAGACTTTTTGCATCACATTGCTCTAATATTAATGGTGAGACTGTGCTGAGAACACTGAATGCTTTTCATAACATCAAAAAGGCCTTGTTTTCATTGTTACACCCACAAACTTTGTACAGGTAGTGGGTACCATCTGTATGAAGAGCTGGTCTCCTTTTCCTTCCGAGCTTGAGAGGTACTACCATATGGCAGAGAGGATGCTCAACTTTGCAACACCGAAGGCTTTTTTGGCAACGTTCCAGGAGCTTGAGGGCCACACCTAATTTGCATATACATTTACATACAGTTTTTATCTCAGATAAAAGCACAAAGCGAGGATAGTTCGGTGAACTTGTGTGACTTTCTCTTTGATACATGGATGGGCGTTATTTGTTGTTTGAGTTCCTCGGCAATAAAATCACTGTGGTTTGGATCCACCCTGCAATTATTACTATTTATTGACACTATCGCTGTGCTCAGGGGAAGGAAGCACAATCCCCAGCTTGAAGAGCTTCTCTAATTAGCCAAAGAAAGTTCCTTGACATACTTTGTACCAGGTGATTGGAAAATGTTTCAGTTTCAAAATTTCATGATAGTTGTGTTTTTTTCTTCAGAAAACACATGTTCTCCAGCAAATTGTTTTTCATCACCTTAGTTGCCCGCTCTGTCAGTGGGTTGTCCACCTCTGACCTCATACTAAAGTGTTTACATCTGAGGCCAAGAGGGTTTTTTTCTGGCCCAGCTGTCATGACTTAGTTGCCATTTTAACCAGGTTTTACCATTTAGCTAATCCTTCCTCTGGGCTCTACAAAAGGCTTATAGGTGGTTTGTAGGTCCTCTTCTTTTAACCTGAGCTCCTGAAAATCATACTGAAGAAGGCTGATGTCTTCAATTTTCCTGTGTTATGAGATTCATGATTGTCACAGGTATGTCCAAGAGAACTTGGGTTTCCCTGGATATATCTAGTCTCCCTGTATACCCCAGGCTTCTGGTGATGTCCTTCCAGTGGGAAAGTTCTTTGTAATAATATGACATTAAAAATAAAATCACCTAAAGGGTGAGAACAAATATCACTAAGTAGAAGAAAATCAATGCAAGGAACTGCTGAGAGGGACGTTGAGTCTTTCAACTCACCGTTGCTGGAGATGCAACTATTCCTTCACAGGCCTCCATCTCTCGAACTCAGCAAGAGTTTATTGGTGTTATATTTGACCACAGAAATTCATCAGCAAAATTACTGTATTGATCCTGGTTTATATGTGAATGTATAGTCTCATTGGAAGCTATTTTTTCAGGTCTAAGATAATTCTAAAGGACTTGGTTTTGCTTGTACTTGAATGAATGCTTTGTGAGTGGCAAACCTGGAGTAGTGTCTTGGCTCTGAGGCTTTGGTTTGAAAGGACCTTGTTATTTGAATGAATTCATTATTTGCTGAACAGAAAATTTAAACAAAATCTTGTGGATGGCAGCCTCAATACTTTTGTTAGTCCCTGTGGGGAAAAGCTAAAAGTTGACATAGTTGAATGTGAGATTAGAATTGTGGAAATGTTATACATGGCTAAAGAAAATCTGAGCAACGTAGAAATATTTTGTGTTAATTATTAGTGGTTCTAGGACTCACTGATCCCAAAACAGGTGGCAAGATGGTATTTTGTTAAGATATGGGTACAATAACTGAGAGTTTGGCAGAAATTTGGGGAGTAATTTGGAGGCTGGACCACTTTGGGGATCTGATCAGAGGCCAGGCTCAGATTTATAGGCACAATCAAGTCCTGTGAGAGGAAATTGAATTTTAAATGTGTTATCAAGAAAATTGGTGTGCTTAGAAACGGCCTGAGGAGAAGCTGAGGATGGGAGCAGGAAGAGATTTCAGTGTTTTGGACATCCTTCTAATTCTTTGGTATGAATAGCAATATGATTGATGCAGCAATAACTGCAGGGCTGGAGGGATTTGATACCCAGAGGGAATCAATTAACTGGATTTTGGATATTGGAGTGTTATGACCTTTGTCTAGATTGTAATGTTGACGTGTAGCAGAAAATGGAGGAATATGAGTCTTTTCTGATTGTAATTGACTGGAGATACTGAGAGCAAGGTGGATATCCAGATTTACAGATAATGTGTGGATCCTAAAAGGTGGCTGGAGCCTTGCCCAAGCCTCAGGTTATCAGGTGGTAGGGGAGGAAAAGTTAATTTAGGAGCAGCTCCTGGCTTCTTTGCAGTCCTTAGTGGGCAAATTACATCCATCTAACATCTTCATTATTGATTTACAGGTGAGTGATGCTGTGGTTTGTTGCAGAGTGACACTGAGTCAGGATTTATTGGGAGAGTTTATCTGATTACCCAGTTGTGGTCTTATCCAACAGCCTTGCAAGGAAATATGAAATGGAAATGCTGTCACGGCTTTGTGAATCACACCAGAAGTAATGGCCTTTGCTCACCTGTGAGCTGGAGAGGCAACAGAGCCTTTGTGGGGTCTCACATGTTAGAAATGGGATGTATTAGGTGTGTTATGGTGATGGGTTAATAGGTGGCTGAGCCAACTCAGTCAATTTAGCCAAATAACAAGATGGAGTTAAGTAAACTATATCATGGAGTGGCCAGGGGATGTGAAAGGAGGAAAGTTCAGGGGTAGTCCTGCTGTTCAAGAATCAGACATAATGGTCTTGAAGGCCTTTTCAAATCTCAATGGTTCCATAAATAAAGGAAAACATTTGACAAGAGAATGGGAGAGGTCACAGATCTGAGGTGTGAGGAAGGAGAAAGTTTTTTATAAGGATGTCCATTTAAAAGTCTGGTGACTGGTAAAACCAGTTCATGCTACATGTTTTTACCCATTAGGTCTTTATTGAACCAAAACCAACAACTAGGAAAATCAGAGTACTAAAAGCTAGATTTCTCAAAAGGTTGCAACTTGTCTTTTATACATGTTTTTATTGTGATGTGTAGACTTGTAATTTGTATTTTCTGTATGTAAAAGCATTCTTATTTCCTTTCCTTTACAATCATGTCAGGCAGTAGTTTTCCTTTGATTGCTTTTCCCTTGCTCAATTAAGACTGTGTGGTCAGGTAGCCTTTTCCTTTTCTTGGGCTAAGTCTAAATTAGATAAGGACAGACAGCTGTGGCCTTCACATCAGTATTTTTCTGCTGATATATTCATTTTCTGTCTTCTGGCTCATCTGCTGATGAATATTCCAAGTTCTGTATCTTTATAAGTCTTACTTTTTACTGGAGAAGCTCTATATCTGAGCAATGAAGAATGATGAGTTTCATGACAACCTTTTTGGGGAGCCTGGAGATGGAGGATGAACTTCATGTAAGCCATTTACATGCTGAGGGAGTCACAAAGAAGAGACCTATTTATTTGGCTGACTAAGCTCTCTAAAACAGGAATTATTAATGGGAAAAGCAGTAAAGGAAAAAGTTCAAACAAATGATGCAAAGTCTCAAAATTGGCTTTATTCTCTGAGTTGTTTAATCTTTGGGCCATATTTCCTTCGTTTTCCCAATTATTTTGATCTACTTTCCCTCCTTTTACTAATTGCCAGTGTCCTTAATACTCACCCTGATAACTTTTCCTCATTCCAGGCAAGAGTTCTTTCATTACCCCTTTCCACTGGAATCACTGGAGTCTTCTGCCTAATATTCTTTTAAACTCAGCTTCTTTGGGATACAGTCATATATAAAAGAAATCACTTAAAGGATGAATTTTAATAAATGGTATATGTCATTTTCATTTTTGATAACTTTCATTTGAAATTCTTTGTTGAGATTCATGTGATTGCATTTGTGGTGAGTTTTTGTTGTTTAGTTTTGGTTTTGGGGGTTATTTTTTAATATATATGTTTTAACCACCAAGCTCACCATGAAAATCTTCCAACAAAGAATTTTAGAAAACATGTTGCTTCTAAACGTATTTAGCTTAGATTTTCTAATAATTCATAGAATGGTTTGGGTTGGAAGATCAGCTAGTTCCAACCCTCAGTTCACTTGCACTATTGTATTTAGTATTGTTATGTATTTTCAGTACCCTCAAGCCCCTGAAAAAGATTGAGTATTTAAAATCTGACTTTAAATGTGACTGAAAAGTCTAAATTAGACCAATTAGGCTGTTACTCCCTTTCTCTCAAAATGCTGTTGTTCTTTTAATTGGTCCACAACAATTTAAACTTCCTGTTGCTCAATGACATTCCATTACACTGAATATTTCTGGGAGATACTATGAAGGTGCTTTGAATTCAACAACCTCTGGTGAAACCAAATTCCTCATGATAAGGATTGAGCTTTAGTCTTGCTTTGCTCCATGGGAACAGGCACTGGGGTGGTTTTGATTCCTTTCAACTCATTCCCTTTCCAGTCTGCTTTGATTAAAACTAAGAAAAAAAAGAAGAGGAATAATTTTCTTTAGTTTTCTTGAGGAAAGAGTTGCTCTCCTTGCAAGGAATCTGAGCAGCAGTGTTACTTTAATTCAGTTGGAACAATCATGCCACCTGCAGTCATGACTCTGCCTGATGTAAGCTGCTGAACACAGTCGGCTCTCTTTGGCTTCCCAAAGTATTCCAAAGTCACCATGAGAAATATCCCTTCCCTAAAAATGCCTCAAATCTATGGGAGAAGTTGTGCAAGCAAACAGAAATTAGTAAAGTGATCCATGTGGGGGAGAGCTGTATTCCATTTTTTTGTCATGTTTTTCAAGGATGTTTTTTAATCCATTGGAAATGAGAACTTTTACTTCCAAAATATTTTGTTCCTGGACTATGAGGATGCTCTGAGAAGTTTCCCCATCCCTGGAAGTGCTCAGGGCAAGGTTTGGCAGGGCTTGGAGCACCCTGGTCTGGCAGAAGGTGTCTCTCTCAATGGCAGGGGGGGTTTGAATGAGAAGGTCTTGAAGGTCTGTTCCAGCCCAAACCATCATTCTATGAATTCCTGGTAACACAATATCTGGGCCTGGTTAATGGGTGTGAAAAAGAAGATTGAAACCCACTCCAAGGTGTGGGTCTTAATTTGATCCCAGCTAAACATTGTTTCTCATTAAGATTGAATTCCTGGCAGTGATATTGCACAGATATAGTAAAAGAACAAAACAATTACAGATGAACCAATAAAATAAAAAGCCCTTTAGTGCAATGACAGCATTCAATAATTGTGTCAATGCTGCTTTAAAAGTTTCAGTTTCTTACAGCATCTCCAGTCCCAAAGTGTCTCATCTGCTTTCTAATTTTCCACAAGATGCTTTTAATATTTAGAGATTGATATTGAACTGCAGGGGTCTAAAAGGTTTCAAAAGATCTTGCATATGCATTTGGAACCAAACGATCAATTAGATTAATAAAGGGGAATTGTAATTTATATATGAAGCCTGTAAACCCTTGCAGAGAGGTATGGAATAGGAAACCAGGCAGCTTGGGGAGAGCCAGGATTTAAGGTGAGAAAACAAACACACTCAGCAGGGGGAAAAAAAGGTGCGGTCAGCATTAGTTTTGTTATATTAATCCAGTGCTTCCTGTTACAAACAGGGGAGAAATGGGAAGAAATGAGGAATTTGATACAGCACCTGTCAAGGTAATTATCGTCTGAAACCAGTTGTACCTTGGGAATGGTTCTATTGCAGAGACAAAGGAAAAGCTTGTAGATGGGAAATAGTTATTAATTTCTACGAGCCGTCCTGTTATGGTTGAAATGTTGCCTTCAGGCTCTTCCTTGCAGTTATAGTGGCATCTTTTTTTTTTTTTTCTCTGTTTCCTTCCTGAAGGATCATTGGATTGTCAGTTTTATGTTTTCTTAACCGGTAGTCATCAACCTTTGCTTAATCATCTTCTTCCTCCAGACTTTTTCCTGTCCTGGGGCTCCTCAACCCACTGGCTGTCCCCCCTTCTCTGCAGGGTTCCCTGTCCGGGTGTTTGAGATCCCATCAGCAGAAGCAGTCAGGAAAAAAGTGAATATGAGCTTTTTCAGTCAGAAAATACATTTCTAGCAAAGTAGAACCTCCCTTTGAAGAAATCGTATGTCTTTTCCACTGACTTTCTTCACAAGAATATGGTGGTAGAAATCACAAGGTTTTAAAGGAAAGATCTACATTTTAATTTTCCACATAAAAACAAAGTTTTTTTTCCAAAGCATTCTAAACACCACCAAATTGAAATGAAGTGTTTTGGTCAACCCAACCCATTTTTCCAGACCTGTTGTTGTTAAAAATCTTTAATGGGCGGGTTTTGATCCCGTCTAACCTCTTGAAAGGCTTTGTGCAATGCGTTTTCTGTCTTCTGCAGGGCTCAATTTATCGGGCTTAGAACTGGTGTTTTTAGCAGCTCCTCATGTTTAGGTATGTGTTTTTGAGTGCCTGGTGACAGATCCAAGCTCTTCTGCAGTCGTTCTGCTCTGGTTAGGAGGAAGCCAAATCTGCTATGGAAAACTTATGATCGTATGAACACGAAATTGCACTGAAATGACTGAAGTTTACGAAGAGGGCCATATGTTTTTGTGCAGGAATTGGCGTGCTCAAGGCCAGCCTAGACCCTTCCCAGCCTGAGCTCATTGCTGTAGGTAGTTTTATAGGTTTCATGTAACTTCTGAAGTGCTTAGTGTGCAATAGAGCTGAAAAGATTCCTATGTACAGCACTGTGTTTTCTTG
>JAWWEU010000163.1:2497145-2522537 GCA_035583155.1 Acropternis orthonyx
TAACCACAGTAACTGCCCTATCAGAGGCTGCTTAAATAGTTTTTGAGATAGAGATCACCATTTCAAAGACATATATCCCACCAGGGTGGGTGCAATGCTACTTTTGTACTTTGGGCTTGGCAGGGATAGATGTCCGTAGGAACATAATATCAGGCAGAGTTTTTCCTTCCCTCCATGTCCACAATTGCTGTAGCTCGACTCAAACCCACATGAACTCAGACTTCAGACCAGTTTGCAGCGATTTGCATGGTTACTGCAAATAAGGGTGGTGGCAGAGCGTTCAAAAGCCGTTTCCTTCACGTTGACAACATTTTATGATCAAATGACTGGCTTCACTTATAGCTCCTTCCTTCTGGGATAAGAAAATTGAATTTTTAGGATATATAACAAGCAACACATGTAGCATGAAATCATGGTGTTATAGGGCTGTACAAATAAAAGATGGGCTGAAGAGGAGACTCACGGCACTGCTGTTTTCTATCCTGAAAAGTCAAATTATTTATAATTTTAAAGCAAACTGTACATTTAACACTACATGAATATTCCCAAAATGTGCTCAATATGCAGCATTTGTGGAAAACTATTCAAAGGCGGGTTTTCTTTTATATTTTTCCCCTCTGCATTTTCTCTTGCAGAGAATCTCTAATTGGTTAGACACCTTTGAAGTTCAAGATATGTCATTATCACTCACTGGCATAAAATGCGACAGAAAATCCTGCATTTAAAAACCCAAATGTTCCAAGTTTGAACTCCTCCAAAGTTCTACAATTAATCAAATTAGGGGAACAGCCAGTATAAAACTGGTCCAGCAGGAATATTTTAATACAAGAGGCATTCTTTCATATCAGCTCTGTCCAACCACATCTAAATTCTGCAACAAGTGTCAGATTCCAGGCGTTTATTTCCACCTCAGACATAAGTTTTGCTGTTTGTCTTGGGAGATTTTGTGGAGTTTTTTTTTCCTTTTTTTCTGAAATCAAAAAGAAAGCATATTCTTGAAAAACATTTTATTTATGTAAAAACTGACTTTGTGTGTTATTTTTAATTATTGTTTTTTCTGCTCACATTTTCACTTTTCAGCGTGCTGCACGTCGTCATCTTAAGGTTCATCACTAAGGAGAATGGGATGTTTCACCTCTCAAGGCACCATTCATCCCATATTTTCTGGAAATAGGGAGACATCAGTCCCTGTGTGATGCACTTCACATTTTCAAGATTCTCTCTCTAAGGAACATAATTAAAAAATCCCAAACCTTTAATTTCTTGCATACAGAGACATTTATCATGGCAAATTCCAGATTGCAGTGCTAGGGTTGTGCCGGCATTGCACGGAGCCTGGAATGTGCAGAACGAGATGGGAAAGCCATAAGTAATCAGGGTGTTATTTCTTAGAGATAGTGTTATTTCTAATTTGATGTCTCCATGCTGTAGAACAGAATCACAGCAGAAGAAAACCCAAATTAACTGTTTATTGAGACACCTGGTTCTGGGTAAAGAGTCTTCAGGAATTGCTTGACTTTTTATGCAAAAACTCTGTTTTGTGGGTCTTTGGTCGTTGTGATTTTAGTGCCAAACACTCACTCTTGTTCACCTTCTCTGATTTCTCGAGACTTGTTTCTGGATTAAGTCTAAGATATGCAAACCCCCTCTAGCCCTGCTGCTCCCTGAGAATTTGAGGCAGCAGGAATAGCAGCACAGGCAGTACTGCGGGAACAAGGAGAGCAGGATTTTCCATTCCCAAATACTCCAGAGAAATGTAGTCTTTTGTCTATAGGTGGTGCTGTGTGAGCCTGGAAAAACTGCTGCTTTTCCCATGGCTCTGTGGTCCCAAGCCAGTGTTTCCCTGGGTGGTGTAGAACAAGTCCTGGGTCCACGTAACCAGGTCCATTTGGGAGTCTCCATTTTCAGGGACTGAAGGATTTTGCTGTAGGAGCAAAACTCAGCTGTTTGGTGCCAGGTTTTAGACCTCTTGATGTTATTTGTGGTTAAATACAAAGTTGTAAAGCAATTGCAGTAGGATGGAAAGGTCACAAGGGCATTGCCAAGAGCTTTCAAGGGGGAAACAAGACTGGCACAGCTGTGTCTCTCCTCTGGTTGGTTTAGGGTCAGGCTTTTCAGTTGTCTCTGCCCATCATTTTGGAGCAGAAATGAAAATCAGTGACACCTTTTCACTCTTTTTCTCAAGGATTTTTTTTTTTTTTTTTGAGATAATGACCAAGGAACAGATCCAGTAATGATATGTATTATCCCTTTTCAAATTCATGTTTCTTGTTTTCTGTTTTGACTCTGGAAATGGTTAAATATGGTAGAATGCAGACATTTTCCTAAGAACTCTCGGGTAAAGCAAGAAGGGGTGAAACCAGAGTGCTGGGCCTGATACAGCAGGTTTATGTCAGAAAACATTAGAATAATTGTGGAATATACAGTTGCTGTGCCGACAAAAACAAAAAAGTGCTTTTCATCTAAACAAATTCATTTGATTTATTATGTTTTATACTTATGTTGTATTTAATATTTTCATCCCCCTCAAACACACTGGGGCTTTCCAAGAGCGTTGGAGAACTACAAGGCCTTTTTTTGGCATTGGGAGTGACCTTATTATTAATCAGAAAACATCTGGGCAGGCAAAGCAGTGCATGTGTGTGAGTTCAGAGAGCTGGGGATGGATTAGCAGCTCTTGCATGCACAGGGTACTAGGTTGTGTCTTACTTGGAAAGTGCCCCGGTGGGTTGTTGTGTCTGTATTTCACAGGAATTTCTGTACAAGTTCTTCATTTCCAAAAGTTTATTCAACATAGGACAAACGGGCAATGGCTTTAAACTGAAAGAGAGAAGGTTGAGATGAGATATTAGGAATAAGTTATTGACTTTGAGGGTGGGCAGGCCCTGGCACAAGTTGCCCCTGGATCCCTGGAAGTGCCCAAGGCCAGGTTGGATGGGGCTTGGAGCGGCCTGGGCTGGTGGGAGGTGTCCCTGCCTGTGGCAGTGGTGGGACTGGACTGGATGGCCTTTAATGTCTCTTGCAACCCAAACCTTTCTGTGATTCTATATCAGGGGCTGGCAGTGCCCCAGGAGTGACCAGCAGAGCCAGGGCAGGTGCTGATGCCAGGCACAAGCTGTTGGGGTTGATGAGAAGGGGGTAACTCATGTGTGTCACTTCCCAGCTCTTTGCACAGGATTCATTTAGGCATCCTTGGAGCATCTCTCCTAAAGCACAGGTATTTCTCCTGTGTTTTCAGTTGCTCAGGTTGACATATCCTGCAGATGTATTAAACTTTCATATTGCATTTTCAGCAGAGACCCCACAATTTGCTCAGTACACATCAGTAAAGAAGATCTGTAATAAAAATCAGACAAGTGTACTTATTTTCCAGAATATAGACACTACCCTACCATTATGCTTTTTACATTTAACCGTATAAACAACAATTTAGTTTGCCCTTAATGTCCTAAATATGCTGAGATCCATCACGGTCAAAACTGAAGGGCAAGACAAAAGGACAAAAAGAAAAGATGTTAAATGTTCCACAGAAATAACCCAAAACACACTTCTGATAGCTTAAGCACATTGTTTAAAAATGAGCAAGTAATAGCACAGCAAAAAGTGTGTACTTATGGTGTCAGAGAGTGTGGAAACAAAGTCTGGCTGTCTCTGATGTTGTTTACCCACCAATGGAAAAAGATTCCATTGTGCTGCAGGGTTTTTCCCCTCCTGTTTATACAAGAGGAAGAGAAACACCCTGTACTGGCTGCCTCGAGGAGGGGAAGCCCTGAAAGGTGGTCCACAGGTGCCTGTGCTGCTGGGTGAATGGGCAGATGAGGGTTGGTGTCTGTTTGAGCTACACTGCAAATTGCAGGCTCAGAAGTAGAAACTAAGAGGAAAACTTTATTTTTAATTGTTTTTCTTTCCAGATGAAAGTTCTTCTATGCAGAGAAGCTGTTTCAGAAAAAAAGACAATGGGTGAGCTTAAAGCAGGATATTAGTGTACAGGAAGATTTGCTCTGCCAGTGCTTACATCAGCAGTGACTGGACCATGTGCATAACAGTAGCTGTTGCTGAATGATTATTATGAGTTCAGACCTGTATCTGAGCATTCATCAAATCCCAGAATGATTTGGGTTGGGAGGGACCTTAAAAATAATGTTGTTCCAACCCCTGCCATGGGCAGGGACATGTTCCACTACCCCAGGCTGCTCCAACCCCATCCAGCCTGGCCTTGGACACTTCCAGAGATGGGGCAGACACAGCTTCTCTGCCTAACCTGTGTCAGGACCTGCCCACCCTCACAGGGAATAGGTACTAAAGAAAATAATAAATAAGCAGCACGAGAGGCTGAAGACCAAGACCAGCTGTGTTGGCACAAAGTACAGCAGGAAGGTAGTGTTGCATGTTTTACTGTTGTCTCCTTGATGCCCCAGAGGAGAAAGGGTCCTTCAGAGGAAGCTTCCATTGACACACTACACCACAGACCTAGTGCTGTGCATGACCTCTGCTTTCCCAGGCGAGATTGACAGGGGCTGGGGCTGCTGATTTGTTTGATTTTGATAGCTGTCACATCACTTTCTGATGAGAGGTTAAAATAGATGGTGAATGACAAGAGGCAAATGCAGATGAAGGCAAGATCGATGTGTAGGGAGTGTAGGAAGCAGAGCATCGTGTGTCGAAACACAAGAGATATGAGGAAAGAGATGTTCATCCATGGGGTGTGGGTGGATAAGCAAGCAGGGAGTAAGCAGTGAGGTAAAATACTCTGGCTCGAGGACATACTCCCATTGGTCAATTTGAAATACAGAATTCTGTCCCACACAAATAATACTTCATAGAATCACAGAATGATTTGGCTTGGAAGGGACCTTAAAGCCCATCTTGTTCCAAGCCCCTGCCATGGGCAGGGACACCTTCCACTAGCCCAGGTTTCTGAGAGCTCCACCAGGGTGGCCTTGGACACTTCCAGGGATGGGGAATGTTCATAATGAACTGTCATGAGTTAGATAAATATCTAAAATACTTAAAAGTTTGGCTAAAAGTTATTTTCTTTTTGGTGTGGTTTGATTTGTTTCAAAGTAATTAAGTAACACTTATCCATTTTTATTAGTATTAAACCTAAATATGGGACCTATCTTTTATGATATGTAAATAAAAGTTCTTGAGATGGCAAAATATTTGCAGTCTTGTCTCAGCTCAGACCCCTGATAGGCTGCACTGAGGTGGAACAGCCACTTTGTCTATTCCTGAGGGATCAAAATATGCTAATTATGTCAGCAAAAATGTTTCCTCATACCTTTATATACAGCTCTTTAATATAATGCAGGACTATGAGTATATTTTATAGTATTTTTTCACAAAGGGTTTGAACTTTGTATCGTCAACCTATCAAAGATGTATAAATTATGCTAGGAAAAAAGCCCTGCATCATTTTTTTTTTCACTGGGAAGTGGAGCAGTTAATATTCAACATGAAATGTCTAATCTTTAAATACATTATAATCTAACTGCTTAGGATAATTTTTGCTTTAATACCTTAAGAGTCTGCAAAGCCTGAAGGATGGGATTATTAAAATGGAATTTTAATGTCAAAATTATCAGAGAAGAGAACATATTGCTAGTGTTCATAAAAAAATGTATTCAATTTCTGTTTGATTTGTTCAAATAAGAGATGAGAATATATTTGATTATAGCTAGTAAGTATTCTGAAAGTTGATCAGATGACTGCAGGTCATTGCAACATAAGTGTTGTCAACTATGGGGATTAGTATATTTAAGAGACTGGGATATGTGGTACATAAACATACCTAGACTAACAATTCTGTTATCTTCCATGAAGGTGTAGTGCGGGGAGAGGTTTGGGAATAAAAATCACACAGTGGTCCCACAGACAGAATTACCAACTGCCCAAGCATTAAAAAAAAATCCAACCAACCAACAACAACAACAAAAATCTTAATGTGTCTTAAAGATAGAAATAAAAATCTGTTTTACCTGGAATTTGAATTTTAAGTCTTCCTCTGTAGCTCTCAGGACTACTGGGCTGGAGCCGAAGAGCAGACTCACAGAGCAGTTTGGGTTGGAAGGAACATTAAAACCCATCTCATTCCACCCCTGCCATGTGAAGGGACACCTCCCATTAGCCCAGGTTGCTCCAAGCCCTGCCCAGCCTGGCCTCGGACACTTCCAGGGATGGGGCAGTCACAGCTTCTATTCCCAGCCTGTGCCAGGGCCTCACCACCCTCACAGCAAATAATTTTCCCCTAATATCTAACCTAAACCTACTCTCATTTTGGAACCTTTCGCCCTTGCCCTGTCCCTACAGGCTCTTTGTGCCCCAGAGAACTGTCCAACTTCACATGTTCCTGATCATGTGAATAATGAACTCTGACATAACTGAAACATCCCACCAACCTTCCCAGTTGCCTTTCCCAATTTCATAAATAAATGGATAGCCAGCACCTCTATGTCCTTTCTTTTATTCAATGTAGTGTCTCAGGAAAGGTAATCCCTTCCCTGTAAGGTCTCTGAAGATCAGCATACCTTGGTCAGTTGTTTTGATGTGGAAAACCCTGTCATTCTTCCACAGATGGCTGGAAAACAGTTGGACTTGATGGTCGTAGAGGTCTTTTCAGCCTTAACAATTCTATCAAAACCAGGAGGTTGCAGCGCCAATAAACTATCCCAGGTTTTTCAATATGTGTCTGTCCAGGGACTGCCAGGAAGCAACCTAAAATTCCAGGGTAAGAGAGAAGGATTCATGTTGTGTAAACACAGGCAGAAGGACTTCAGGATCAGAGGTTTAAATCAGCTTTGGAAACCTGATTGTGTGTAACTGTTGTGGAGACTGTTTTTCCTTCTCCTTGGAAGATCTGGCATCGTTTGCCTGGAATTAGGGTAATATTGCACAAGCTAACGAGGTAAAAATTACGGTTAGAAAGTTTCCTGCTGTGTTCACAGGCTTCTCCTGCGCTGCACTGTGTGGTGTGGATGCAAATTTGGCATGCTTGAAAACTGGGAATGCAGGAAGAGCAGGGAATGCATGGATTGCCTGCAGGGCAACAGCCAAAGGCAAATGGAAAAGCAGTGCTGGTTGAAAATACCTACAACAGAAAGGTGCTGCTACTGTAGTTTTGTTTTTCTCAGCAATACAACTGAACAAATACTTTAGAGGGACAGTAAAATATGATTTCAGAACTATTAATTAAGATATCAAAGTAACTTTCATATTGATAAATCCTTTTCTATTTCCATGGATGGTTGTACACGGTTTTACTTTCACAGGAACATCCAGAAGAATTGACCATCTTACAGTCAGTGTTTTAAACATTTGTACAAATAATTTTGTCCTTTCTTTTTTCCTATTTGAAAGAGCTGATTTTTGTGGTCATAAAATAATTTATTTTTCCCCCCCCTAAAGAATTTACATCATGAATAATACACCTAGGTCACTTGTCTAACCTTTTTTTTCTTACATTGGTAAGGATTTATTTGTATGAGGAGACAATCTATCTCACAAAGAATAGTTGAACATTGTAATAGAACAAAATCAAAACAAAACAAACAAACAAAAAAAACCCACCCAAACCAAATAACCCAGAGGTTGCAATATGTTTGTATAAAGTATTCAAACAATTTCAAATAACAACTGAACTTGTAAAAATCAACATCTGTTCATGGATTATTCATGAATCAAAATGGTAAAATTCCTTCAATAAAAATAGTTTTCAATGAGTAGTTTTTGTTGGTTGCTAAGAAAATGAGATTCTTGCAACTAAAATCTCAACTGCAAGACTTTCATGCAGTTCAGATTTGTTAACACTAAAATTATCCTCTAATGTATAAATTGCTGCAATGAGACAACTAATGCAAAATCCCAATTAAGAAAAGATATCAACAGGATAACACTGAACTGTCCCAATTTAGGTAATTATGTGTGGGCTTTGCATAAAATATATATATTTATTCTGTAGTTGTGTTTGTCAACTTGTGAAGGAGGACTATCCCTCTTGCACAACTTTACTTTGTTTCAACAGATCCCAACAGTGATGAGTTCATACATAATGATTTATAACTATTAATAGAAACTAGACTAAGAAATAACAAGTGCTTTAAACCTACAAGTATTATTTTTCTCCAGCTGAGGGAGAGGTAGGAAGACATCCTGTAGTTTGACACACTGACACAAAAAACACAGTAGGTATCATTTTCAGAACAATGCACATTTTTAATTTATGAGTGTTCTTTTATAAACTTGTATATACAGTCACTCTTTTCTTTTTTCCCCCTCCAGTGCTACATAATTATAACTTGCAAAATGTAAATATTTATGAATTCACAGGATGTTCACTGGAAGAGAAGAATGTTATACTTGCAGATTTTTCTTGTACTTGCAGGATTCACATAATATTATTTGCCATCGTGATGTACTGAAAAATGCAAAAAAATATAATATTCTACATTTGACTTTTCTGAAAAATACCATCTGGTGTTATTTTTTGAGAGTTGGAGATTAGCTCTGTAATTGCTTATAGTTAGAGATAGACATTACTACATTTATTGACAATTTTATTCTCTACAATAATCTTACATTTAAATAGTGACTTTGTTCCTGAAGGATGCCAAAGTGATTAAACTGATATTCAAACTCTTTGGATCACATCACCCACAACTGAAACGGAGCCATCTCTGGGGTGAAATGTTGCAGCTGTTGAACAGCACTCAACAGCACTGCAGAACATCTTTGGGAAGGAGGAATACCTTGTTCCAATGAAAACGGGGACATTTAGGTAGGCAGAATAATCATCCAAATTGGTATTTGGCCAGGACATCAGTGCTCTATACTCTGAAAAAGTTATATTGAACCCTTAATATCCATAATTACTCAGGACTTTGGGTTGCCTGTTCAGATCAGAGGGGGCATTGCCCAGGGTAAAGGCCCAGAACTGTTCAAGAGAGATTGTGGCACTGTAGAAACCATATCTTGGATTTTTTCTTGACCACTTGGATATCAAACACCAACTCTTGTGAATTTTCCTCATGTAAAAGAATTCCAATGTGGAGTGTGTGCAGGTTTGGAGGCTGTAAGTGGATTTAAGTTGCCTGTCAGATAACTTGGATCATAGAAACGGAGCTTGGAATATATTTTATCTTTGTCTGGATTTCACCACCCTTCAGAAGTGTGTGGGGCAGCAGCTAAACTCATACTAAGTTCATGAAGATAACATTCAACGTCTTTCCTCTGTTGGCCACCTTGGCTTTTGCATCTTTCAGGAGACATTAATTGTTATCTACTTCCCCACCATGTCCCCTTGCTGGGCTGGTTGTTCTTTGTTTCAGTTGATGCAGCCAAGCTGGACAAATACTTGAGCCAATCTTTCCTTGCACAGAGTTACACTGAAACTCTTGATGCCGTTAGACTTTCATCATCCGTCTGCTGCTCGTGAATTAAACGGACAGGGCTTGAAATGTGAGCTGTCAATCTCGGTGTAACAATACATTGAGCTCGAGCACATCATCCACGTTGAAAGAAAACACTTGTCAAAGTTAAAAAGCAAGAAGCAGCTCTTGGGTAAGTCATTTTCCTCCATGCTCCAAGCTGGTGTGTGCCAGAAGTTCCTCCTCACCCACGGCTGCCAACCACAGTGGGTTTTTGCACCACTCTTCTGTTTATCATCTCCGGCGCTTGTTGATGTACAATTACATCCAATCACTTGCACCAGAACTGTGCTCTGCCTCGTTATCCAGCTGTCAGAGATGATGAGAATATTCTGCCTATGGATTTCTTCAGCTCATGTGCAGCAGACCTTGCTCTGAGCTCACTCTATCTGGAGATGTTACATTGAGGGATGTTGTGGAAGCATCGTACCTCATCATGAGGATCAACTCCCCTTGACTTATTGTGCTGGTTCAAAGGTAACTGGCAGGAGAAATGAACCCAACTCAAAAAGAAATTACAAGTCAAAATTATAATTTAATAAAAAGATTGCAATAAGTACAATGATACAGGAAAAAAATATGGTTTGGACCCACAAAAACAGAAGTATAACCCAGCACCCTGGGATATGAACAGGATGGGGCTTGCCAGCCCCTGTGCTGAGCACCACGTGGTCCCCTTGAGTACAAAGTAAAAGGAAAGAAGAACCTGTTGGTGAGGATGATGGTCACAGTCTGATGAGACTGGCAGTCACAGTCCTGTTGAAGGTCGGGTCCCCCCCTGGATCCAGTGAGTGGTACCAGAAGTCCCCAAACCCCAAGACTAAATATGCTCAGGTTCAGGTGGGAATGCCCAGCACCTCCCCCAGGGCAAGGAGTTTCACAATGGGTGATTTACTCTGTGAGGTGAGTCATGGATATTTTGGGAATCCTTGATGGCCCATGAGCAGAGATGATGCCTCAGGCTGGGTGTGAAGGTGCTGATGCCTCCCCAGGGGGGAGTTACCACACTGGAGTCGTTGGTGTGAAGACTGCTTTCTCTCACAGAGTTCTTTAACACCCAGCTTGTACCCTGAGGGGTCAGGTGTGCCCTGGGCAGCTGCTGCAAGCGATCCATTATTAGCAGTTCATGAGAAATGATGCAGAGGGTGTAGAACACACAGTTTTGGTTACACCCACACAGTGACAAACTGGTCCCTGCCACTGCCACTAGGCACCTATTTAAATTGTTTTCTAATTCCTCTTCTAACTTCTTGGCTTTAATGTCTGCTTGAGTGAAGTCCAGGCTACCTAAAGTGAGTGGGTTTTTTAGACTTCACAGCAAAAGTCACGCTGTCACTATGCATAAGGGATGGCGTGGAATGTGGCAGGAAAATATCCTCTCAATATGGGTCTGGACGCATTGGAAAATGCCAGTGAAAACTCTGCTCTTGGCTTGGTTTAGATGCACAAAGAGTTCTCTTTAGGAAATGATTGGGTATTGAAGCTGGACACTTTGGCTATGGAAATTATTCCCATGGCTTTTATAATGCATATGATTAATCAAACTTTTCAATCAAAGCTTTTTCACACAGAGATGATAATTATCAAAACCCAAAAATCTGTGGGAAAGAATTCTGATCAATTTTCCACTTTGCATAAGGTTTGAGAAATTAAATTGGAAAAAAAAAAAAAAAAAAGAAATCACATTTTAATTTTTCTAGTTAAAATTTTGTTTTGCAAATGGAAATCGGTATGTTTCTCATTATTTGGGGAGTCAGAGGAGGTGTTGCCCATCTTCTATTTCAACTTTGAAATTATGGAAAAGATAATTGTTGAAAGCCACTGTTTGATCATATATGATTATTAAGGTACATTTAAGATAATCTGTTTAATTAAGGTAAAATACTTGAACCCTTGTGTAGCACTTCAGTTGAAAATGGTTTCCCTATATATTTACTTGTTCTAATCAATAATTAGAATACATATAGCACCCAATTATCATGAACAATAGTGAAATGTCTTGTGTGTAATGTGAAAAGCTTCTTCAGGTTTTTAAATTAGTATTTGTATTTTGTGTCTTCAGTGTAAATCCAGGACTTGTAGGAGAAAAAGTTTCAGGTTTTTTCATTTGTAAAAAAGCAAGTAATTTTTATTTCAAGAGAAATCATACATAATGTGAATTTACTGTGTGCTTTTTCTGCTACTTGGTCATCAATATTTGTTATTTATTTGGTGTGACAATAACATGGTCAGAGCTTGGTTTCCTCAGGAAACAAAACTCCATAAACACAAAGACCTCAAACTTCAGTGATTTGAGAGCAGAAAATTGTAGTTTCTGAGTCAAAACCTGAGGATCTGTCTGAGAATTTGGATCCGTTGCTGCAGAGACAGAAACTTGTTGCATGAATTTATGATTTTTGAGAATAAACACTTCAAAGGATATTTAGCATGAAACATTTTTCTTGCTCTCATTCTCATCTTGGTGATATTTAGGAGAAATATTTCAAATTCTTTGTTTTGATGGTAAATGCTGGAAGGGGACTTCACCTAGCCCTGCTCCGTACCAGTTTTTCAAAGCAAGATTGGCTACTGAAAACATAGCCTTTAATATTTTTTCATTAATTTTACTTATTTCTTAATAAACACGCTAAAACACAGAAGTATAAAACACAATGATGTTTTATTGGGAGTGGTGGGGAATAACTGATATCTTCATCTGAGTCAGTTTTTGGTGCACTGGGAACTCCTTTTTGGCCAGGAGCAGTTGAGGGTTCATGTCCTAAATCCCTCGTTAGTGCTGCAGGAAGCTTTCTTTCTGTATTTTCCTAATGAAATTGCAAAAACATCAGTGTTTGTTAGACTTGATCCTGCACAAATATATTGAAAATCTATAAAACAACTTCATAAAAAAAAAGAAGAATGAATCACCTCTAGGGGAAAAAATAACCCACAAACCCTCAGGACCACCTAAATCAAATTGAATACTTAAAATATACATAAAAAAAATTAATTAGTGTCATCTAAAATGTAGTGGGTTTGCTTTTAAAAGGTGAAAAAACAATAATAACAATAAAAGGACTTAATACTGATTAAAGAAAAAAATGCTCTTCAGGTGCCTCCAGAAATTAAGCTGTTTTTAAAGAAATATTTTAAATATTAGTTGTATCCTTTGGAATGCATCTACTGAAATTTCATCTCAGGACTTAATTTCTAAGAAAAGATCCAAAAAGCTAAAGGCAAACCTCAAGCTGACAAGTAAAAGTTTTAGGAGTTGTTTAAATCAGCAAATTATTTGGTCTAGAAAATATTTGAGCAATGAAATTTCACAGATATAGAGGCAGGAAATGGGAGATGTTTTAGGAAACATTTTCAGTGGATTGCCCATAAGACTGACAGATTTTTAACTTTTTATTTTTTCTATTGGCAACTTTGAAGTGAGATACATCATTTTAGTCTGGAAAAATGAGCAAACAATGGAATTAGAGTTAAATAAATTGCCATTTGTGTGAAAAACTTCTGAATATAATCAACTTCCTTTTCCCTAAATCACCTTTGTTTCTCTGCCTGGTTCTTTAGAGGAAAATGTTCATGCTCATGTGGTGCAAAAATGTGAATTACTTTGAAATGGATCAAGGTCTGCACAGGGTTAGAGTGAGACCAGCAATTCCTTCCCCAGGTGCTCAAGCAGAGCTGTAGAGATGTAAAAATCTAGACTACTAAAATATTTTATTTAGATGACTCAGGGATCACTTATGCCTCCAGACAACACTCCTGACAACACAAGCCAGAGCATGAGTGGACTTTTTTTTTGCTCTTGTAACCAACCTGCTTTGAGGTGACATCACATCATTGAAATTTGGTGAAGATGCTTCTTTATGGTTTGTGATCTACCATTCAAAGCTCCTGTAGTGACCTGACACCTTTGATATTAATGGATGATTTGTATCATTTCACAAAACAGTCCTAAATGAAGAGCTGGTTTCCATCTGGGTCAGGCAAAGCCCCATTTTCTTGGGGTGCGCTTTGGGACTTGCAGGACTGTGAGGGTGGGAAGGCTCTGGCACGGATTTCCAAGATAAATTGTGGCTGCCCCATCCCTGGAAGCGTCCAAGGCCAGGCTGGACAGGGCTTGGAGCAACCTGGTCCAGTCGAAGGTGTCCCTGCCATGGCAGGGGGTGGGACTGGACGGTCTTTAAGGTCCCTCCAACCAAACCATTCCATGATGGCTGTTTAAGATTTCACTACCTGCTCCATGTGCATTCTCCTCATCTGATTCAGCTCCTAAGACTAAGAATCATGGGTTTTATTACCATTTTTTCACAATACAGGTTTTCAGTGAGACAGGGAAATGGATCCAGCCCACCTGAAAGTGCAATGTTGCAGGACCTGACACGACAGTGTTGGATGGAGGGGCATGTCTGTGAAACAGAGTCTGCTTCTTCTGGATGTTTTCTGAGTTTAGGTTTAAATCAGCCATGAAATAGCATTCAAAGGCTGAGGTGAGCACAGGGATGAAGCATGAAGTGAAATCCCAGCACACCTACAACTCAGATTTACTCTTATGCAGGTTGAGTGATTGTTCACCTACACCAGTTTTATTTCTGGGTGCATTTGTAGAGATGTGTTTGAGCATTGGCACAAAAATTGCAGAACAGATTTAAACAGGCCATAAACAAAGTAGAAATCTTTGAGCCATTTGAAAATGAGGTTCCCAAATAATCTGCCTATAAAAGCAAAACCATGGCTCTAAGGTGAACCAGGATCACTTTAGGAAAGCAATTACAAACTGAGTATGACAGTGTGATGGGTTTGGTGAACTAGAAAATCCCTTTTGGTCTTGTCCCCCAGGAAGAGAAGTTAGAAATAAAGTAAATATAATAACCATCTGATGGAGATCAGTGTTTGCATAAATGTAAATAGAAAAGTTGTGTGAAATATTAGTGCTTAGAAAGCTCATGCCGAAATTAGTGGTGCTGGGGATTTTTCCATGATTGGTTTGCTACAGGCAGAAACCAACAGAATATAATATGTATAATACAGGTACAATCCAACCAAAAAATTCAAGTGTCTTTGTCACTACAATATCTGCACTAATTCGTGGGGAACTGCCTGTAAACTCAGAATTAGCCAGATTCAGTGTGTTTTGTTGCCTCAGGGTTACTAGTTATGGTACTTCTCAGATCAATGAAGGTGCTAGAAATGCTTAAGGGCTTTGTTATCCTGGTGTTAGTCGCTAAACTGAAACCCAAATTTGAACTCTGAAGTGTTTTCCTGATGCATTGTGCCACTGCAAATCTGGACAGGGAGACTGTTGTCAGCTGAAATAAATAAATGTGTAGTAGGAAAGCAAGATGCTGCTGCAGTTACCGAGTGTGCCTCTAGTTTACATCTCACCATATAACCTGCATGTACCTGCTGGGTGGCAATATTGCTGTCAATGCCGAAAGGGAGAGGAATGTTTCTTTCCCTGTAGTTGCACAGTGGGAATCTATAAGTATCTGCTCCAGATGGTAAATACTTTGCTACCTTGTTGTACCTCCACCTTTCTGCTAAGTCTTTTTAGTCTTTAAATACTTGTTGGTACTCTTCAGTTGTTAAAATATGCCCACAGCTTGATTTGATAGCACAGTGTGAGTGTTTCAGAATCTGCTTTGGAATGGCTTTTCCTTTGGGCTCTGCCTTTCTGTTTAAACAAGGAACTTGGATTTGATTGTTAAGCTTATTTTAGTAAATATTGAAATCATTTTACCTTAAAAGAAGGTTAGAGAGGGACTTTTTACAATAGTATGTAGTGATAGGACAAGGGGGAATAGCCTTATGCTGATGGAGGGTGTGTTCAGAGTAGATCTTTGGAAGGAATCGCTGGCTGTGAGGGTGGGCAGGCCCTGGCACAGGTTGGGCAGAGAGGCTGTGGCTGCCCCTGGATCCCTGAAAGTGTTCAAGGCCAGGTTGGACAGGACTTGGAGCAACCTGGGCTAGTGGGAGGTGTCCCTGCCCATGGTAGAGGGTTGGAGCAAGATGAACTTTAAGGTCCCTTCCAACCCAGACTACTCTGTGCTTTTTCTGATTCATTCTGTGAGATCTTTACTGTCGGGTCAGTGAAGTTGAACCTGTGGCTGGGCAGAGCACCCCAAGCTTAGTGCTTTTCTGTGAAGGAGCCTGCCTGTGTGGACTTTATGGGAACACTGAGAAATATTAAATATTTAGTTTTCATGTTCTGACTTCCTTTGCATTTGACCACCACCTAACACAAAGGCTACTTACTGGAGTCTTAAAATCAGAACAACAGAAAGCAATAAATGAGTACAAGAAAAGGCGAAGGTTGATTATAATCATATTGTTCAACATTCCCTCTCCATGTCAGTTATAACACTGTTCTGTTGTATTTTTTCACACATCAGTAGGATGTCTTGGAAATTATTTAAAGTGTGTCAGATTGGGAGGCTCTTCAGAAGCACTTATGTAGCAGCTATAGGCAAACACATATAAAACCCTTAAGATGCACGATCATCTGCTATGGGAGTTGTTTATATCTGTAATTGTGTAGCATCCTCATTTCAGTGGGACTTCACTTTGGTTTCTTCCTGCATGGGGATCAGCTAAACTACATATCTGTTTAACTCATTATTTGTATCATTGTATAGAGTTGGCTTTATTCACACAGTGTTGGCTTTGAAAGCAAAAATC
Organism: Acropternis orthonyx; assembly: GCA_035583155.1. Lineage (NCBI taxonomy): Eukaryota > Metazoa > Chordata > Aves > Passeriformes > Rhinocryptidae > Acropternis > Acropternis orthonyx. Next base: position 2,513,234 of record JAWWEU010000163.1, read on the forward strand.
CAGCACAGCATCAAGAGTTCCCGTGTGTGGCTTAAGGAATTACATATTCTGCCTTTTGAGAGTGTAAAACTATAGTTGTGTAAAACCACCTAGCAGTCCTTTACCCTGAGTTGCGTTTTATTACCAATTTCAGATATAGCCATGAGGTAACAGCTAAAAAGGTCACAGTGCAAATACATGTGCAGAATTTAAACGAGCACTTATTCTTTCTCCAATAAACACACACCGGATGCAAAGGAGGAATTGGAACGTTTTCAGAAGGCAGCTTGGGCCAATCCGTCTCTCATCAGGGACCATTTCAAAGATTAGTTTCTGATGTCCATAGAAACTTATTGTGTGAGCCTGTTTTTAGATAATATGCTGTTCCTGTGCTTTGCCATCTCCTCGGAAAGCTGCACAGGTCTGATTGCTGGATTTTGCGGTGTCCTGTGAGAGCTGCAAAACCTCGGCAGCCTGAGCGGACTGGCTGCCCCTGTAAAGTGAGCCTGTAAAGCCTGATTTCCTTCTGGGAAAGAAAACATATCTGAGCATTGCCTGGATTTGAAATGACCTGCCCCAGCACTAAGCAGAGATTCAAAAGAAGAGGAAAGGGGAAACGTTCCCAGCAATGAAACCTCAGGTGATCTGGTTTCTATTCTCAGCTACAACACTTGCCTTTTTTTTCTTTTTATTGTCAGCCTTGATAAGCCATTTAGCTCTGCTTTCCCCCTCATCTTTATAGTAGGGATAACAGAAATGTTGTAAAGCCAGAATCAGTGCTGCTGATAAAACACCGAGGGTCACACTGGCACAGAAGGCCCACACAAGTGTGTATGTGCTGTTTAAGACCTGGAAGACCAGGCAGTTAAAACCTCTACTGGGTTTAGCCCTGTCCTTAGCCCAGATCCAGGGCATGGGGGCAGACAACAGTCACCAGCACATGAGGTTTGCTTAAACAAAGCAGGTAGAGCCCTTTTGGGGAGAGTTCTACTAAACAATGACAGGGGAGAAAGTCTTCCCACCCTGATAGGATTCATAATCTTCCTGCTGGCCAGTGAGTGGGACATGACAGGGAATACTCCCAAAAAGCTGTCAGCACAGTATGGTGTTCTCAAAAAATATTAACAAGAATTAGCTGGAAAAGTGGTGAGAAAAATCTCACTTTCCTCCCTGTCCTATTCTTGGGTTCAGTAGCCTGGGAATGTTTGGCTGAGATTGTCAGTGTTGAAGAGATGAGGCAGAAACCCCTCAGAGATGCGCATTCATAGAATCACAGAATTGTTTAGGCTGGAAAAGCCCTCTAAGATCAAGTCCAACCATTGACCTGGCACTGCTAAGCCCACCAGTAAACCATGCCCCCAAGTGCCACATATACATGTCTTTAAATCTCTCGAGGAATGGTGATTCCACCACTGTCCTGGGCAGCTATGCCAGAGCTTGACAAGCCTCTCAGTGAAAAAACTCACCTAATATTTAGTCTAAGCCTCTCTTGGTGCAGTTTGATGCCATCTAGTCTTGTCCTAGAACTTGTTACTTGGAAGAAGAGTTCAGCTTTTACAGTGGCTCAAATGCTCTGAAGGCAACATGCTGGTTGTGGGTCTTCATCAGTCCTCAATGGCCAATTCAAAATCCATGAAGCAATGGTTTAAAACTGAGACTATAGATTAGAATTTCAGTCAGAAGAGACCTAAAACTATAATCTAGTTCAAATGTCTGACCACTTCAGGGCTGCCCAAGAGTTAAAGCACATTAAGGGCTTTTTCCAAACATCGCTTAAACACTGGTGGACATGGAACATCTTAAAAATCATTCTCAAACTTTCTGTAAGTTGGACTTGGAGATTAATTTTCAAAAGCACAAACCTGTGGCTGTGAGAGTCTCTGTTTTATAAGCTGTCTGTTCGAGTTTCTCAAAGCTGAGTGACTGCATTATTGGGACGACGTGTCACTCCTGATTACATTTGCATGTTGCTTTAAACATAACACTACATGCCAGAGCTTCCTAACTGGATGTGATGCAGCATCAAAGTGATGTTTCATGCTCTGGGAACTCTAAAAAGTCATTGAAGGGAGAAAAGTGAGATGCCCATGGGACGAATGACAGAAATTTGGGCTTGATTCTACACTTATCAAGGTAAATTGTAGAACATATGTTGACTGAGTTTGAAGCAAGATGGCCCTGTAATGACTCTGACAAAGTAGGTGGTGTCTTAGGATTTGCCATCCTTAAACTTCTGAGGAGTGGGATGTCCTTCTACTGTTTCTTAGAATTGCCCGTTTCTTGTAAATACATAGTAGAATAATAACTGCTGGTGTTTTATTTATAAAAATTCTGGTGGAGGTATTTATTATAAATGAAATTAATTTTGAATTAGCCTCCTTTTCTGTTCAGGGATGATTTTTGCAAACAATGCTCTGTTCTTATTATTCACTGTATAACGTGGAAGGACACAGCTCATGTCTCCTCTGTGTCTCCTTCCCACTGCTCCTCCAAATCCTCCCAGATCAGGACAGATTATTTGGTTGCAATTGCATTAATATTCTTGATTCCTCCTAATATTTTCCAGACTGCATTTCTGAAGGCCTGCAATAGTCTGTGAAATTTATGGAGTCACGAGGCTAGGTGATGGTAACACAGGCTGGGTGAAGGTCTCCCACTGCCTATAGGCAAAGTAGGTTATTTCTCAAAACATCTTGGATTGCTGTGCCAAAAATTGGGCACCCTACACCTCCATTCTCAATCCCTAAGGTGCAGTAAACCCATTAGATGCTGAACAACCTTTGTGAAAGCAAAGCTTGTAAAGCTCTCCGATATTTTACCATGTAGAAAACCCTGAAAAATTTCATTTTCCCAGTGTTGGAGTTGAGTGGACTGCAGTGGATGAGATTTGAGGATATGGGAAAATATAAGCCACCAGTATCTGACAATGTGTAAAGGGTCTATAACAGAAATTTGCCAAATGCCTTGTGCCAATCTTTAGCAAGGTCCTACGAAAAACCTGATGAAAAGTGGATCCAATCAGGCCAGCTATGGAGAAAGAGAAGGTAGAGGGCAAGACTCAAGGACACAGGCACTTTCACTAGTTCTGGGATATTTAATTCCTGATTTTGCTTTTCCATGTTCCTTGTGTACATGTGCTTGTTTTATTTAGTTACAAATGTTCCTGAGGTACAAATTACTTGTTTGACTTAAAAATCCATTTTTATTCTCTTATCTGGGAAAAGTAGCACTTACTGTTTGAATTCATGCTTGGATTGAAATATAAAACAGTCTCCTGTTCTGGAAATATCCAGAAATCAGTCTCCACTACACCCCCACCCTAGTTTTTGATCAGACCAAATGCTTTCATACTCTGTTATAAATGCTCTGGTTGGCTTTATGTTTTGCTACATAGGCCAAATTCTGGCTCATCACAACTGTGGCAATTAGATCATATTTTTGGAAACCACCTTTATTAATATCAAGCACACCAGTAGAGCCATAGAAGCACCCCTGAAATTGGCGCTGAACTGAATAGTTTGTGCACAGAGGAAATGAAAGCGGAAGCTTCATATCCAAGTTTGGGTCAGAAGTTCATAGTTGCCTCCTTCTGGCAAATCAGCAGCTTCTCTCAAAAATTAAAGAGACCACTCGAGTACAAGTGGTAAACATGAGCTGTCCCATTGGATTTCTGGGCTAGACAACTAAAATGCTGTCAGGGACTCAGAGAGAGGATGGGGTTTGGAAAGGGAAGAAGACAGTAGACTAAGATACAAGATCCCTATGATAAAATGTGCTTTATATTGCAGTACAGGCTTCACTGTATCTTAGGGGGCTTTCTCATTATCAAATAATTTAGTCTATCAGGAATTTTGGCTAACTCACAACTGATGCCAGGACAAGGAATTGGAGCTGTTCCAGAGTTTACTGCATGTGGGTTCATGCAAAAATAAAGACAACCTAGAGAAGAACAACGTCCCACCAAGGTGTGCCTTTAGACGGCTCATAAGCCTTCATTCCCAGACTCATGGACCTTCATTCACAACACTAATTGTAAGAGTTTTACACTGGGAATTCCACTGCTTATCTCTCCAAAGGCTGAGCCAATACAGCCTAGAACCATCCAGGTTGGAAAACACCTCCAAGATCATCAAGTCCAACGTTCAACTGAATACACTCATGCTCACTAAACCATACCACAAAGTGCCACGTCCACTCATGTTTTGAACATTTTGATGGTGACTCCACCATTTCCCTGGGGAGCTCATTCAAGTGCTTAACCACCCTTCAGTGAAGAAAGTTTTCCTAATATCCACCCTGAACCTTCCCTGGCACATCCTGAGGCCATTTCTCCTTGTCCTATTGCTGGACAGAAGGAGCTGACCACAACCTCCAACATCCCGTGCCGTAAAACCCTACTCCTGGGATGCGTGTGTGTATAAACACACACTCAATGTTTTTCTCCATTTTCACCACGTTTCATTCAATAGACTTATTAATCAACCATAAGAAATGAGTTAAGATGTTGAAACAGTCATGGCCTTTGTTCTGTGTCAGTTTTGTTGGCTTAGCTGACATATAGCTACAAGGCATGACGGATCAAAGTAATTAAAGTTCCAATCATTTACCTTTCCATGTTCAGTGTCAAGACAGCCAGCCTTCACCCCGGGTTCAGTGCATTTTCATATTTTTTTTTTTTTAACATCTTGTAGCTGTGCCATTTGCCTTGCTGTACTTAAGCATTTGACAGCATTTCCATTATAAAGTTTAGATACGAAAGCTTGAGATTCCCTCTGGATTCCAACTATGCACATAAAATTGCAGACCACAGGCAATCCAAACCCAAGCTGGTAGCTTGGGGATTTTCTTTGATTTTGTTTGGTTGGTTTTTGCTTTTCTTAATCTTTTACTTTAAGGAAATTTACTCAGGTTTTTACTATAAAACAAGAAGTTACCTGTTGTGTTTTATTTAGTTTCAAGGTACTTTTTTTGTGTTCTATGAAAATTAAATGAAACTTTTTTTTGTTCCTGTGGTAGTCCTAATCCTTATTCCTCTGTCGTACACATAAACGGATGGTAAGTGATAGATCATAGACGCAAAATCAAAGTTTTTCCATGGAAAACCCGTGTTTAACAGCAATTGCACAAGGAACTATATGGATAAGGAGGATATGTGTGTGCTGGAGCTGCATTGGCAGGATGTTGTCTGTTCCAACTCGTCAGATCCCATGATAGCCTAGTGAGCTGTGTCAAACAGGGATCTACCACACCATGCACTGAGACTTGATTGACCCACCCTGTGGGTAATTCAGGCTATCAGTCCTTTACAGAAAGTAAGTACCAATCCCCCATTCAAATAATTGGATTGCAGAATCAGCATTCAAGTCTACGTGGTTTTTCCCTTTTGGTTTTTTTTTGTTGTTGTTGTTTGTTTGGTTGTTTTTTTTTTTTTTTAGTTAATTTTTCAAGGAAGTCCTTCAACATGAAGTTGAAATAGTCCACACTGGATTTCTCGAAGCATATTTGATGCTCTTTTCCAGTCAGCACAGTTAGTTCAAGACCCCTCTTTTCCATCATTTGAAGCTCTGGAACATTAAACACTGTCTTGTGCTGTAGTTTGAATACGAGATTACTTAAGTAGCAGCGAATATCTCAGAAACATATCTGCTCTACAAAGGGAGCACAAGTTTGGATGCTGCCTGAAATGCTAATATTTTAGAGAAAACGACATATAAAGCTGTTCATTAAGTAGCTATTTCTTCCTTTGTGCAATATTTTACAAAATTTGATTCTAAACTCCAGTTCAGCAATTAAACCAGTGATTTTATTTGAAGAGAAGCACTAAAGAGCTGGCTTTTAAAACATTGAACTCTGCTTTTGCATTTTAAAAGTATGCTAATGTTGTGAAGGATGAAATTGCTGGAATATTTTTATGAAATCAGAATTTTTTTTTCCCTTAAAGTTTACAGAGTAAAGTTGGGTATGAATAGGAAGCAGTCAATTAATTCTTTTGAGCTAATTTATAGATTTGAGTAAACTCTGTGTCCCATGAAAGTTAATAGGAGTCCTTTAACTTTGATTTAAATGCTGTCCAGATATAATATCCTGAATTTAGCACTTTCTTACTGTGCGTTTTAGTGCAAAAACTTGTCTTATGGAGCCATACAATTACTTCCAATTTTTTTTTTTTTTGCAATGATATGCATTTTTTGAGTACAGTATTATGAACTGGTGTGTATGTACATGTCTTTACAACCAGTTTGATATTTGAATGCTTTATTACTGTTATGACAGCCTGTTATTACTCAGGAAAATAGGGAGTTAATTTGGTGGGAAATATAGGAGGTAAAATCCCCCATGTTTCCTTTACTCAGCCTTCCTACCCAGTGAGTAATAGCGTAGCAACCTGAGAGAAGGTGGGTATTTTGCATTTAAATAACCTCCAGTTAGGACATTTATAATAAGGATACTTTTGTTATGCACAAGTGCAGTTGGAATTTGTGTGTTAAAAGTGATCTTTGTAACCTACTCTGATTTTCATTTTCTGGCATTGTAAAAAGTTAATCCACATTATGCATTGCTAATATTTTGGTTAATAAAATATATAACCACAGGATCATTTGGGTTGGAAAAGACCTCCAAGATCACAGAGTCCAACTTGTGCCCAATGCCCATCTTGTCCCCCAGCCCAGAGCACTGAGTGCCACGGCCAGTCCTTCCTTGAACACTCCAGGGATGGGGACTCCAAACCTCCCTGGGCAGCCCCTTCCAATGCCTGACCACCCTTTCCATGAGAAAATTCCTCCCGATGTCCAGCCTGAACCCACTCTGGCACAACTTGAGGCCATTTCCCCTTGTCCTGTCCCTGTTCCCTGGGAGCAGAGACCGATGCACCCCCACCCCACCCCGCCTCCCCCCTCCTTTAAGGGAGTTGCAGAGCCAGAAGGTCCCCCCTGAGCCTCCTTTTCTCCGGGATGAGCCCCGCCAGCTCCCTCAGCTGCTTCTCACAAGACTGGCTCTCCAGACCCTTCACCATCTTCATAAGTAATACATTACTAATATCATACATTGGTAATAATCAACATCAGCTGGGCATTTTCATCCCGAAAAAATAAGTAAATGTGCAAACAAGAATGATGTATCCAAACTGCACAGCATGGAGGCTTGGATGATGGAAGAAAACAGCCTGGGAATGGTCTACTGCAGGAAAGATGAAGGAAATGTCAGCTCTGTTCCCACTTGTGAGCCTGGCCTGCTGTCTGCCCTTGAGTGCTGTACCTTGGTGTGATCCCATGGAGCAAGCCCTGGCTTCCTTGGAGAAGTGCTTTAAGACTGACAAATGAAAACCTACTGCATAATACACTATCAAATGTAATTGTTATTGAGTTACCAGTTACCCTTATTGAGTTTATTAACTTGGCAAAACTGTGTCTGCAACAAAAAGGGAAGCGAGATAAAAGCAAATCCTGATAACGTTCTGTGTAGACATGGGATGGTGAAGGAAAGAAATCTTTCATGTCTTATTCTGAGCCCAAGAGGGAAATAGAAATGCCTTCCAAAAAGAAAGAAAATAAATAAAAATTCAAGCAAAGAAAAAAAGGAACTAATCTGTTGTACTTATCTAAGAACCCCTGAATCCCATTTAGGCAGGTATATTCTTTCTTGGGGCAAATGACTTTATTTAAATTAATGTTATATGATCTATAAAAGTATTGTTTCAGGTCTCCTCTCGGCTTTTCCAAAAGAAAATTGAACCTTGTAAGTCCTTTCTCCATAATGTAACAAAGTTATTTTTAGTTTATGAATGCCTAGTAAAGAATATTTTACACACCTCTAAGAAAGTTTGTTATTCAGGCCTTGAAGAAAACACTGTGAAATATTCTATATGGCACTGGTGTGCTCTGGTAAAATACAAACATTGTTAAGAATTAATTGGTGATTTTGAAGACAGGAAAGCTTGAAAATAGAGCAAAAAAGCACTTGAAAAAATATCTGCTGCAGAATATATCTTTATAAGTAATTAAATCTTCATAACTGTGATATTCATTCAGTTTTGATGACAATAATGAGTAAAAGAAAGATATCTTTAAATTGAGAGCAACTATACCTGTGTCCTTAGAAAATAATGCAAAGATGTCTTGAAACTGCTCTAAGTTATTCTCTAAGCTGGATTTTTTTATTCCAAAGTCTTGTTTGTGGCTCCAGTCTCTGCTGCAACACAACATCCCAGCAGTAAATGAGGAGGGATTCCCATATGCTGAGTGTTTTTATTAGGAGTATGTTTTGACTCTGGCTGTGGTTGACTCCTCAAGCCAACTACCTCTGTAAAGAACAAGCATTAACTGTAGGGATAGAATTGATTAGTGAACATTCCTGGCTGGTGGAATAAGTGAAGACATCAAGAGAGTTGGGAAAGAAAGACATGAATCAGCAGTCAAAGCCAGCACAGCAAAAGAGACCAGGAGAGGTCACCTAATGCAGCCCTGCCTCCAGGTAAGATCAACAATACCTATGTCAGTCTTGACAGATGTTTCCTTAATTCTTTTTAAATGCCTGCAGCAATCGAGATTAACTGACTTCCTCATAATATTATTTCAGTTGGGAACTGTCCTGACAATCCAGAAGTTTTCCTCAGCTCCTTACCTTACCGTTATTTACCCTTGCAACTTAGTTTTCTCTTATATTCTTAATAAGTATTAAGAAGTCACTCCATTTATGTACCAGATAGCCTTCATCATTTCTGAAGATTTCTACCATATATTTCTTGTTGAAACAGTTCTCTTCCTTGCCAGCCTCTCATCTATTTTCCACGCAGAGTGAACACAGGATCTCTAAAAAGCGAGATTCCTTCATCCTTGTTGCGATACTGCAAGTTCAGGTTTATCGCTCATCTTACTCAGATTCAGTGAAGCCCCAAGATATCTTGTCATAGCACATTCTCACTTCTGCCTCAAGAGATTACCTCTGGTTGGGTCTGGTTATGGTAAATATTGATTAATTCTGCAAATTTGAGAGGAAAATATATTTTTGGAGTCTCTACCCAGAGAAGCTGTGGCTGTCCCTGGATCCCTGGAAGTGTCCAAGGCCAGGCTGGATGGGGTTTGGAGCAACCTGGGCTGGTGAAAGGTGTCCCTGCCCATGGTATGGGGTTTGGAAGGAGATGGGCTTTAAGGTCCCTTCCAAACTAAACCATTCTGTGATTCTATGAAACAGTTTCCTTGAGAGCCAGGAATTAGGTTACAACCCATAGATAGATAATTACATATATGTATATCTATACATATACGTACATACATATATATATATATATATATATATATATATATATATATAAAATATATATAAA